>OX439485.1:173745657-174345657 GCA_949320155.1 Melangyna quadrimaculata | reverse complement strand
TACGTAAATGAGTGTTTGCATGAACGCAGGACAGTATATCAACTTAAACACGAACACACTAGCATGTTGATCATCAATTTAAATCAACAATGTTGGTCGATATAATGTGGACGCTGCTTAAGAACCATCCATTTTTGGTAGTGAATTATTTATCAATAAATTTAACGCAATCAGAATTTTGTCATTTGTTTATTATTTCTTATTTTTTTGATTCTTTTTCAACCCCTTCCCATTTTATTAAATTTGATCGATCTTAAATAAAAAGTAACTTTTTTAACTTTGACATTGCCTTCTTGTTTTTGACCATAGTTACAAAAAAGAACGCTCCACTTAACCAAATAACGCCAAGCACTCAAACGTCATTAACCCAAAATTTTGATTTGACGTTTAGAAGATTTCAGACAGAAATATATTGCTTTTTTTTTTCTAATCAGCCCTATTGATATTTGAATTATATCCGTGGTGTAAAAGTATAAAGTTCACGTTGTTCAGTAAATAAAATAAATAAAATTAACTTATATGTGCATATGTATGTAGATAGAGTTACAATAATTTTCCATTTTCAAAAAAAAAAAAGATAAAGAGTTTTGCGTTCGGGGCTGTCAAATTGCACACACATGCAATCACAGATAAAAATTTATTTTGTTTGCGAATTCCTTACAAAAAAAAAATTGATCTCCAATCGTTGAAAAGAAATCGACATTAGTTTGGCTGTCAAAATACTGAGGAAAAGTTTGGATTCACGTTGACGGAGATAAATCTCCGGTATCTCTCTTTTCTTAACGCGCCTAATGACTTGTGTGGATTTCCTTTGAACAAAAAATCAAATCTGTAAAGAGGAAATTTTGATTTGTTTAGAAAAAAAGATCAAATTTTCTAAACAAATCAAATCTTTCATTGTAGATAGATTTACACCGAATTGCACACACGGTTTTTTTGCGAGTTCCTTACAACATAAAAAGATTTGATCTCCAATCGTTGAAAGGAAATCGACATCAGCTACGTTTTGTGATGGAATGAAAATTCAGATGACAACTTTTGCTTATAAAAGACGGATTTCACATTAGGATTGTTCAGCGAGGAAATAGTCAGATCAGAATAGAACACAGATTCTTGAGAAACGTCAGATAGAAAAACCCGTTCTAAGCTATTCTACCTAAAAAGCAAGTACAGAAAATCTTGTTCTATTCTGTTCACGAGCCTGATTGTACCGGTTGTTTTGTCGTTCGTTTTGTCTTTCGTGTTTTTGACAGGCACGAACGAGATTTCATGGTTCGCGAAAATACGTACATACTTCCTTTCGTTATTTTGACAATAATGGAATTTGGGGTTATTTTGCGAAAAAAATAATCAGTTAAAATAATTAAAAATGTTTTTATTCACTTATTTCTCAAATATACTCTTATACAATGTGTATTCAATTACAAAAACAAAAATTTCCAATTCAATAATTTTTGTTTAAATCATTTTCTGCTACCACCGAGGAGCATTGTGGTCGCCAAATCAGAAACGTCAAAGTTCAACCAGAAAAAGTCTTGAAATTTGCATTCCTGCTACTTCTTTCCCTTTACATTTCTACACCCTCGCCCTCACCCAATATGTCAAAAAGACGAGAGTCGAAACAACCGAAAAAAAGAATAGCAGGCACCTAAACTGTTCGGAACAGACTCATTGAACAGCAAATCAGCACAGTTTGGAGCAAAAAATTGTCATTGAACAGCAAAAACTTGTACTATTCTGTTCCAAACTGTTCGGAACACGGTCGCTGAACAAAGCTAACGTCGCTGAATAAAGCTATTGACGGTGGACTAAATCCTTCCATTTTACAAAAGAAAACGTCAACAAAAATCCACACATTTTAAAAATGTTTTTAAATTAAATACTTTTCTCTTTTTAAAACCATGAAAAGAGATTGAGATAAATTTCAGAAAAGTCATAGGCTTATGCTTCCCATACAAAACTGACATTTCTGTTGCTTTTTTGCTTAGTGACATAACTTCAAGTTCTTAATTTTCAGATATTGTCATAAACGCACCCAATATCTGAAAATTAAGTCCCCTGTCACACAAGGAAAATGAGTTGCCAGCAACTGGAAGTTTGTTGCTGAGAAGGGCGTAATGGGAGGGCAAAAATCTCCCCTTGCGCCCTTCTCGCCAACGAACTCTCAGTTGCTGGCAACTCAGTTTACTTGTGTGAACTCGCAGCTGTAGCAAAACAAAAAATGTCTATGCTCTCCAATAGTGAAAACACAAACGAAAGGGCTACCGACAAATATTTAAAGAGTGCTCTATCAGATGTTTGTCGAAAATTAAAAAAAAAATTAAATTGAAAGACTAATTTTCTACTTATTTATTCTTTAAGAAATTGAATTTTAAATTAATTATGATTTTCGCTCATTTTTTTTCTTCAACGCCAACTTAAAAAAAAAAACACAAAAACGTCAAGTTTTCACCAGCAATTCGGACAATAAATAGTGAGCGGAAAAAAGTTGAGACTTGACTCTAGTAATCTACTACGATTTTCCATTTTCGCTATCGAACTTCGTACGGCCGTACGGCTGACCAAAACGAAAAGAAAATATTTCGTTTATGATTTTGTTTTGTCAATTCTTGTATGAAAATTTTCGTTTCGCTTCAGCTGCGTAATATGATTTTGAACCGAAAATTATACGAAATGTCAGTTTTGTACCGAAATTACGTAACTGAAAGTTATCTTACTTTTTATGACAGCTAGCCAATCAGAAGCTCTAAAATTCAGAAATCTGAAAATTATGAAATTAAATTTGATACGATGGACGGAATAAGAATTTTTGACATTATGAAAGATTTGCGAATAGTTTCAAGTTGCTAAACAGATATTTTGTCAAATTTTGAAGACCACTCTAAAGGCTGTTTCAAACAGTCGCGGTCTGACATTCTTTGTAAAAATTTACAAAAAAAAATGTAACATCTGACCGTCGCGTTATTTCTTTGCTGGTTGAAAACCAAAGAAAAAACGCTACGTTCAAATTTTGCTTATATTTTTTTAGAAATTATGCCAGATAATGCGGGTTTCAGCACCCTCCTACAAACAAATTTTAAGATGAGTGGTTTAAAGAATTTCACACAACATATGTAAGACATGCTCCAAATTGCCTCGATAATTTCCCAAAAAGGCGAATCTTTACAGGCAAGTGGTATGTTGTGCGAAATTCTTTAAATTTTACACCTACACGTCTTTTATGATCTTGATAGTTTTTTTTTTTACCGCCTACTAAATTGTCAAAGACGTCAGCCTGAGACACGCCAGCTTTCTATTTTATATGATGCCGTCCCAGGATGTCTGGTATCAACCATGGTTTAGTCGGTTTCCCTTGTCACACCTCAAGAGTTCAAGGTTGTTGGTTTTTCCTTCATTCGACCTCCTCCCACACATGACCAAATATAAGACTTTTTCTTTCTGTTTATATCAAATATTTATTACTTTAACTGATTTTGTTTCTCAGAATATTATTTCTACCTATGTGCGTACCTAATGCATCAAACCTTTAAGATATCAATATTTCATGAGGTACAACAAAGTGTTGTTTTTGCGTGAGCCAGGACGCATTACAATCACTGCCAATAAAAGTAAAAGTTATATATCCTCCTCGAAAAAAAAAATGGTATGATGAGGTGGGAGTTTTAGTGCAAATTCATACAGATTCGTAACTCTCTGCACATAGTGAGGGAGAAAAAAATCTATGCCTTCATTGAAAAACCTTCTGAATTTGGCAAGAATCCATTTTTCAGATAACTTAAAAAATAAAACATAATTTTAATGTGCATGCCCACTTCCGTTTTTGATAAAAAAAAAACACCATTTTAAACGGAAAAATAATTACTTAGGGATAGTGAGCTGTGTGGAAAAGTCTGTTTGGATTGGTAACGTTTGTTACGAAATAATTGTTTTTTTTTTCTGGAATATGGAATAGGCGCCAATACATACTTAAATTTACATCGTCATGGCTCCTGTTTAACGTCATCATAACATTTGTAATCGGAAAGAAAGAAATTGTATCCGAGGGAACGTTTACTATGTAGGTACATTTAATTTCGTTGCCATGAAAATGTTTTTGCTACGCTGTGCTGCTCTTAGAAAATAGTAAAAGTCACCTACGCAACAGTGCGTTCAAATCGAAAGCAGAGAAGAACAAAAAAAAGTCAGGGAACCTCTTAAAGCTAATTACCACAGCTTTTTACATCTTCTTCCAATGGTTAAGCAATTATTTATTTTAACAGTAGGGTCTAAAACATTATTTGAATAAGGTATTTTTTTTTAAATTTATTTGTTTAAATAATTTTGTGTAAGAAGTAAACGTTGAGTGAGTTGAGAAATCGTTGAATTTTAAACAGAAGTTATTTTTTCTTAAATTTAAAAATGTAGGCCTCTTAACTAAAATGGATTGTTTTTTTTTTTCAAGTTCGAAGGAAATCGAAATTCCGATAGAATCATCCTTTTTAAAATTAATCTAAGCTTATCTCACTCTATATAAGCAATCGATGGTAAAAGAATTGTTTTAAACTGAGTTGGAATGGATCTTGGTTGTTAAGCAACAGAATGTAGAATCATATATATTATTTCTGTTGTCAAACTCCTTTTTTATCATTTATAAAATAGTCAAATCCACTAAAATAGGTATCACTGAATAGGAATTTACACATACTCATGACATTGCACAAGAATTTTATGTTATACCACACTATTTTCTATAAATTTCGGAAATTTCAAATAATTCAATAAATGAAAAATTTGACATAAAGAATATCTCACTTTTAACACATTGAATGAGTGAAAGAGAAAAATATGTATTACTTCTGTAATTTAAAATTCTCTTTTTTTTCGCTGCACCTTGATTGAGTGGGGGAGGAACATTCTTTAGTGGCATGCATGAATGAAAGAAACATATTTATTACTTTTGTAATGTATAATCCTCTTTTTCCGCTTGCACATTGAGCGAGTGGTGGAGAAACATATTTGTTACCTACTTCTGTTGTTTGTTATCTTTTTTCTCATTATAAAAAGCCGATTGCATTTATTATTATGTATCACTAGATTGCATGAATGAAAGAAACATATTTTTTAATTTAAAATCTTAGAAGAAGAAATAGAGGAACGGGCATATCTAGGAAAAAGTGAGGCTTTTTTTTTTAAATAGTGTGAGTTACACAAACACAAATGCATTCACACAGGGTCGGAATGCAGTGAGATAGCTAAATGCTGGGGCCCCCAAAAGAATTTTTAGCTGTGTTTTTGAGAGATGTATTTTCGAGATTTAAGTTTAATAGTAAAAAAGCTAATTAAACTAAATAAATAAGTGAAATAAATGTAAATATAGTGAATACATGCAATACTTCATTGACAAAAAATTAATATATATAACATATGCGGTGCTGCCTTAAATCCTGTAAAAACATCATGTAGAATATGAGACATAATCAGCCCGTGAGATGCAAAAATTGTAGGTAAACTCCATATTATAGGTGTTTTTACACGATTTAACGCATATTTTTTTAAATAAAGTATTGCAAATATTCACTATGTTAACTTTTATTTCACTTTTTTATTTTGTGTTTTCAATATTTTAACGTTTTGAAATCTCTAAACACTTTCCTCTAGCTCGGCAAAATGACAGTGGTGCGTTCTTTTTCTATAAAATGTTAACTATTGTTGTTGTGTCTAAAAAAAAATTTAAAATGTCATTGTTAAAAGTGTTACACTATGTATCATTTCGTTTAGGAACGATCAATGTTAAAAAATTTGTTGGTATGTCAATCGAAAGGGGTTGAAAAAAACACATTTAGAATGAAAATAATCATTATTGCATCAAATTTTATTAGTAAAAATATTATTATCACTTAAATGCATATCTATAATTTTGTTGAAACATTTTATTTGAAAATTTAAAGCCTTTTTGAATGTGCGAAATTTTCGCACGGGTCTTCTGGTATACTTTTATGATATAAACTGCTCCGTTACCTCCAGCTGTTCACATTGTTGCGTCACAGTTCTTCTTGTTGCAGAACGACTAAGTGTGTTCTAACATTAGGTATTAACTATTAAAATAATATTAATTCTAATGCGGGTAGATATATTGCTTGACTACTACCCCAGAAGCTTGGAACTGACCCCCACTCTGAAAACATTATCTATAATACACCCCAGCTATAACTGGACGCCAGGCGTAAGATTCCATAAGAACACCTTATCATTTTTCATCGGTGCCATTGTTTTATTCCTTCTAACTAGTATCATACATTCCAGGTTGCGTTTAAAAAGCCTTTGGTTTTCTAACCATTATTATAGCTGTTACTTTTTTACTAACCCCCAAAAAGAGGCGCGAAGCAGTACAGCTCAAAAACATAATACTCTAACAGCCATATTATTGGCTTGCTTCAAAACTAGTTTTACGGCAAAACTAGTTCAATAGAGTTTTAGAGTCTCAAGTTTTGGACGAATCGGTATTATTCACGAAAATATTGAAACTTTCATAAATAATACAGATTTGTACAAACTTGCAACTTGAAAATTTTATAGAACTAGTTTTGCTGTAAAACTAGTTTTGAAACATTTCAAAAATATGACTGTAAGGCTTATGTTAGGTTTCGAATTGTCTTTGGTAACTGAAAGAAGACTATCGGTCTTCACTTACGTCGTATCCCAGTTTTGCCTGTTAGAATATAATAACAATGAACATTCTAACTGGTGATAATCAGTAATAATTTTAGAAAAGATATTGAATTTTTAATGAAGTAAATGCTTTAAAGGTAACATTAGTAAGAGGAGGAATAGTTCAAAGCAAAAACTGAACGCTGCATAATATTTATGAAATTATTTGCCAAAAAAGGTTTCCAATCGGCCTAAAAGTTTGAAAAAAAAACATGAGTCACTGGAATAAATTAAAAAGAAAGAAATATATTTCCGATGGTAAAAATGTCAACCTAACAGTTCAAGAATGAAATAAGTTATTTACTCCCTCCTGCTGCATCATTCGTGGGGGTACCAACAACAACAACAAAAAAAAAAAAAAACTTCAAAAAGAACTGTTATTTACTTTCCCAATATAACTGACCCCATTTGTGTGTAATGATGTGAATGGATATGAAGTGGATAGCGATTATGATTGTAGCACGTGCTGGGAAATCGTTGTTTGTTTGCTTTGTGATTCTCCTACATAATGTTAACTGATGATGAACAAATGTGCATTATGCACTCGGTATTTTGCACACACATGTTTATGTTTTTGAAACCTTGAAATTGTTTTCTTTCGATTCACCGTACGTACGTACATGGTTTGTCATTAAAATCGTTTTGATTTAATAATGAGAATTCATCTTAAACTTGTATTTCTAATGAAATACATGTATTTTAGGAAAGAGCTTGTTTTAAATTAAAAAAACAATAAATTATTATCGCTAAGTATTTAAAATGGAGTAAACAAATCATTAAAAATGTCGTGTTCATATTAAAAATACCTAATTATTGTACATAACATATATTAGCAAAATGTATTCAGGGCATAGTAGGTATTTATAAGTTTAGAGATTCTTGATTCTTACTTAGGTTCTAAGAAAAGTAAATTTAATTATTTCTTTATCTGTATTTGTGAAAGACTCATTTTACTATAAGCTCAGCGTTAAAATAATCTTCCAATTCGTTTGAATCCATCATTAATTCAAAGATTTCAAATTTATGTTGCAATATAATACAAATTTCTTCACTCTCGCATTTAATAGTGAATACCTAATTGTTAAAATTTTCATTATTAGAATGAAGTCTTATTTTCCCTACTTCTTTTCAAAAAAAAAAAAAAATAAATCAAACGAAACGTTGAGCTGAAGAGTTTGTTTTGTTTTTGTTTTACGGGAACTATTTTGAAGGGTATTTATGAGTAACACTCATCGATTTTTCAGTTGCTTTCTTCGAATACAAATATTTTATACTATTAACCAATCTTATTGTTGGAAAATATTTTGAAAAGATCTTTTTTTTTCAGTACGACAATCAATAATCCTGAATGCAGATCACATTGGCCAAACTCGACCTACTGCTAAAATATTATTGACCTCCGAAAGAAAGAAAAAGAAAATATAAAATGTAAAAAACACATTTTATTTTTGGGATAGAACTCAAGCAAATAAATTAAAGGCAAAGAATTATTATAACTTAATTAAAATCAAATACGGAACGAGTACTAAAATAAACAAAGAAATGGCAACAATTCCACCAGGCATAAGAGTTGTACGCGGACCAAATTGGATATGGACAAATCAAGGTAATACTTATTTTAAGAAGTATTTTCAAGAATGTATTGTTGACTCTCGTAAATAATTATTCAATCTACTTTGGTTTTTATTATTAAATAATTATTTATTATTTTTATACATAAATACAATTTAAAGTAAAATGGTATTAGAAACATAATTTAAATTAAAAATTATAGGTATATTTGGAAAATCTAAAAATAAATATCTGTTTTTGATTTCCGATATAGTTTTTTTTTTAAGAACTCCCTGCGCTCTTATGAATGAGACATGTGGTGTATTTCGATTTTATGCTATTTTTGGAAAACATTTTTCAACGTCTGTTTTTTTTTTAGTATACCAACTCGTCAGAAATAAGACAGAAAAGTAATTCTCTGCTTTAAACCGGGAAATTTTACTTCCTTCCTTTTTTTAAGTATGTATTTATAAAATTACAAGAATATAAGACTGAGATGCCAGGCAAACGTACGTTATTTTATCATAACCAGATTTCTTTCTGTAAACATATACTATGATAGGTAAGAAGAAAAGGATACTAAGAATCATGAATCTGGAGACAAATAGGAGGTACCTAGTTAGTCTTAAAGTTGCATGCAAATGTTGCAACATTGCGTTTGTTTTATCAAAGCTGAATTGTTCATACGTTTTAGAAGATAGTGTCATTAACTTTATTTGCCAGACACCTACAGTGGTGCCTATCCTGAACGAGACACCTTTAGCGCAGGTGTCAGTACAATCGTGCTATTGACCTTATAATATCAAAGCTAAATTGTATATGTTGTTTAGGCAACTGTTAAACAATATTTCCCCATCAGACAGCCACCTAAAGCGTAAAACTCACGTTATAGTATCAAATCGCGATTATTTTGACAGACTTACATCAAGTAAGGCCCCATTGTGTGTGTCTATAGGATTGGGAAATATTGCTAAATAGTTGCCAAAGAACACCCATCTATATTAATTATTATGATACTGCATTGCATATACATATTATGTAAATGACAGGTTAAAGGTGTTTGGCTGCCTGGCAAATTTCAAATAAAGTAAATGACACCATACCATAAAACATTGCAATGAACTGAACGGCGTGATATGCATGCATACATGTGTGTAGACCAATAGACCAATAGAAATGTAGTCTTGCATAATTGTGGAAAAACCAATACTCGGGCCGTTAAGAAAAACAACGGTTAATGGTCGAATTTCGGCCAATAGGCTAGTTCTAATAAAGCCGTCAACAAAATTGAAAAATTAACTAAATAAATAAACATATATTATGTATGTATATATGTATGTACATTAGACTGGACTGAATAGGTTAAACTCTTAAAAATTAACATGGAAAATAATTATATGTGAGGAATTCTATTTTAACAGACATTTAATTTAAATAGTGAATTAATATTTTCGTTCTATGAATTTGAAGAAAGAACAAAAATAGAAATTCACTATTTAAGAGTTTAAACTATCCAGTGCCAGTAAAAATAAATAATATTTTGAAATTTTTAATCGTATTATGGCTGAATGAATTTTGATATATAGCAATCTTTAATTAAAAACAGGGCGACTAAGGGGAAGGGGAACAAATCTGAAAAAATTAGGGGATTTTTTTTTTATTTAGAAACTATTGACGGGAGGAGAAGAGTGTTTTTTGTAGGCGCCTAAGGTCCAGTCTAATGTACATACATGCTATATTATATTTGGAAGAGCATTTCTGATTCTGAATAATTTTTTTCGACAATGACTGTTATCCACTCCTACAGATTTCAAATTCTTTTTTATTTTTGTATTCAGTTGTATGACTATGAAAGAATGAAATAAAATAATCATTATAATTCTTGTTTTTATTGTTTAAAAAACTAGTTATGTTTTTTTAAAAGCACAAAATAAAAAATAAAAAAAAAAATAATTGCTACGCATTCAGAAAAGAAAATTGCTAAGCGTTTAGGAACTAAGTTTCCATCATCGAATTGTTTTCAGGTACAAACTACCTACAATCTTCTTCAGTTGCAAACTTTTTTTTAAGCATATTCTATTCTTTTAAGAATTATATAAAAGCTTTGATATGAAGAGGTTCTTATTTTAAAGCTGACAGTTAAAATTAATTATATATTTAGTCGTCTTTTTCCAAAGATTTAGTATTAAAACTTAAAATACATTTTAACATACATATATGTATATCTAAGTGATCGATTCAAATATTGGTCTCCCCTCAGTCACTTAATTTTAACTTCTCCTGTAATGCATTCGGTTCAGTTGGTGACGACATATGTATGTACTTATGTAGAAAAATAACATACACATTTTTGTTAGTCTCGTCTCAGAAAATTAATTCTGATCACCAAAAAGATGGAAATACTTTGTCGCGTGCTGTAGAAAGATTTATATTTAAATTAAAAGGGCAACATTCTAAAATTCATCCATCCTCCCTTCAAAACATTCACATTTTATCGTATGAATGTCGAGCGTATGGAAGCTAAAGAGGGAAAAGCCAACACACGCGATTATGGAGGATATGGCTGTAAGAAATATTTCCTTGTGTCTACCCTGACTGAGAACGAACGAAAGAATTTAAAATTAGATTGACAAAAACAAAACAAATGGTTAACACCACGCTCTGCGCAACAGGAAAAATCAACATGCCCCACATTAAAAAAAAATAACTAAAGTACTCAACGAACCGAATACTGATGCGCGCACCCCAAATAACAAAAAAGACCAAGATACATAGTTTGGCAGTAGGAGCAGCCGCAACAGATTTAGTAGAAAAGAGCCTGCCGCTTTGCATCCTCCATAAGACACTTGGCTCCTCTCTCAAATATAATTATCTTTGCTTAATGTACTCCTGTTGTTTGTATTAAATGTGTTGGTTTATTTTGTTTTTGTAGACGACGGAGAAGGTCACGTCGGTACAGTCTGTGAGATAGGACGTTTTGGATCAGCACATTCCCCTGAAAAAACAGTAGTGGTGAATTGGGATTCTGGTCATAGAACAAATTACAGAGTTGGATATCAAAATCAGTACGATTTGATAATCATAGACAACGCACAAGTTGGTGAGTGACAAACGAAAGCTTTTATAATATTCTGCGAACTTCTTGCCTGCCAATGTGTGTGCTTCGATTTATATTAAATATTTGTGTATATAAGTATGTACCTATATTTTTTTCAAAATATCATAGGTGTTCGCCATTCAAATGTAGTATGTGATGGCTGCTCAAAGGGGGGAATAGCCGGAATTGTCTTTAAGTGCGCGCTGTGTTCTAATTTTCATTTATGCGCCTACTGCTATGGAGCTGACCAGCATGATATAGAACATCCGTTTATTCGTTACACCACACCCACATCTCTCGGGTACATTGTGAACTATTATTTGAAAAAAAAAACTCGTTAAAATGTGGATATTTTCTTTATTCTAGTGTGAGGGTGCCGCCCCGTAAAGGATCTGCAAAAATTCCGTTGAAAGGCATATTTGTAGGAGCAAAAGTAGTTCGTGGTCCAGACTGGGAGTGGGGACAACAAGACGGTGGTGACGGTAAGTATTTTCATAATTTCCTCTATCAAATAGTTATTCGCTTATACAAGGTATACCATGAGTTAATTGTTAAACAAAAATTAACGACTTTCTACGCATCTTGACTCAGTGAATTTAAATAAAACAATCATCGATTGATTAATTAAAGATTTTTAAAAATACACCGCCATTGACATCCTAAATCTTGGCTGTATGTCTATTTTGTACTCTCTTGAAATGTGTCTTAATTGTGCCTACAACAAATATTTAAGATAAAATTGTATCAAAGTTTTATAGACAACAGACTGCTAAGTAGCACATGCTTTTCAGATATCGAAATCGAAGTATACACAATTACATACATTTATGTATATAGACAAATCTGACAAAGAGTAAGCTTTTAAGAAATTGCATTTTACTGGTGTTCCATAAACTTGATGAGATCAAAGTTGTAATAAAAAAAATTTCGTCCGCCATCTGTTTAAAACTGGTCCCTATCAAAAGTATTTTTGGTTATACATAATATACATACATAATGTATAAAGAAATAAGATATTAAGGAATTTCTTTTTGTTTTCTCGGTTGAAATATTAACCAAAAGATGCCAAATATATCAAATTATAAAATGATATGAAATTTCGAAAAACTCGGATAAAATTTGCTTCTAAAATGAAACCTCCGTAGGGCCTAATTTGTATGGTATTTGCATAGAATAATGTACACAAACATACGGTTTCTCTAAAAACGTAACCGGTTGTTCTTAATTTTGAAAAATAAGTTTGTTTTTTGAGCTCTGAAGTCACACTGGTCGCCCCAATGCGATTTTTGAAAAAGCTGAACTCTCCCTTGCAGGCGAATTCTGTGTTTTTGGAACCTGGGGTCGCCTTGAACTCGCCATAAAGTGGATCTTAGTTTTTTGCTGAGGCGATTAGAGGCAACGAATCTACTATCAAACGGACATGAATTGTAAAGAATTTATGAAATTGAAAAAATAGGTACACAGATAGGAATCAAAATGGAAACGTTTATAGTAGTTGTAGTTTGTGCCATGGATGAATCCGCCCAACTCACATGTACTTAATAAACGGCTGCACAGGTCCCTCGTTTTGTTTTTTGAGAGCCGAAAAACCGAACAACCACAGAAGTTGTAAACAAAACCTGCGTCTACCCTGGGCAAACTTCAACCAACAAAGCTAATGCCTTTTTTGATTGTTGTCGAAATGAAAGTTATTTTTAAAAAGAAGAGAAAAAATAAATGAATTTGATTTTTTTTTGTAGAAGATAACTGATATTTTTGTGAAAAATTTGGATAATTTTCATGTTTCATTCAAGAAAATTTATTCTATAGATCAGATTTGGAAACGAATTTGATCTGTATTCCCTTAAACATGTTAAAAGGTTTTCATATCTAATTGAAATCATTTTTGTGTGTTTGAATTAATCACTTCTAACTTAGATAATTATTACGACCTAGTTTTTCAGTGACAAGTAAGTTAAACTCGATGTAACTCACCAAATTTTAAAGAGTTAACTTGAGTTTAACTTCGAATATCGGATAACTTCACACTGAAAAACTGGCCCAAAATATTTTTAATTTTGTTCGATTGAAATTAACACGACACATTAACTGACAAATTTATTTTCTTCGACGATTTTGGTATGAAAGTATGTATAAAAAACAGCCCGAAATGTTTTATTCAAAAGAAATTTTTTTTCGACATAAGAAATATTTCGCTGGATCAGAAAAATGAGATCTCAGAGGTCTCACTTTCAAAATACATGGAGAAACATAATTTTGGACTCGATTGTTCATGTAAGTGCATATTTTGAAAGTGAGATCTCACTTCAATCGAATTCAAACCAAAGTTGTTTCCTTCGCGTATCACCCAAGACTGTCCTATTTTTTCTCTAAACCAAAACATCTTACAAACCAAACAAAACAATTTATTTGCCATTAAAAATAGTTTTTTTTTCAAACTATAAGACCAATTCACTTTTGAAGTTTTTAGTAGCACTTTTTTTTATTCGTGTATTTTGAAGGCATCGACGATTACTTTTTGTTTCGGGCTCTATACGTATCAGATCGACAGTTCGACGCCAGTCACAGTGTTAATAATTTAATAAATTTTTCAACTAATCGACACGATACATAATTTTTTGATTAGCAAGGTTCATGTCTAGAGATGTGATAATCTCATGTATTTCAACTTAATACGAACAAGAACGAATTCAGTAACCTAGCGAAGCACAGTGCCCCAGTATA
Source organism: Melangyna quadrimaculata (assembly GCA_949320155.1). Classification (NCBI taxonomy): domain Eukaryota; kingdom Metazoa; phylum Arthropoda; class Insecta; order Diptera; family Syrphidae; genus Melangyna; species Melangyna quadrimaculata. The sequence goes on along the minus strand of OX439485.1, from coordinate 174,331,598 downwards.
GTGCTTCATAACCAAAAATCGACGTAAAGGTCCATTCCTGCCCACCAGGAGCGTTCTGTGAATTCGTGATTCCTCATAATAGTTCTATAGAGATTTTATGTACATCACGATTGTATTACTGAGTTAACCTTTCTTTATTTTTACAGGTAAGAGTGGGCGTGTTATGGAAATTCGTGGATGGGACAACGAATCTTGTAGAAGTGTAGCAAATGTTTCTTGGGTGACTGGCTCAACAAATGTTTATAGACTCGGTCATAAAGGAAACGTAGATTTAAAATATATCGTTCCAACATCTGGAGGGCATTACTATAAAGACCATATGCCTGTGTTAGGTACTTTTAGGATTAGTTAAGTTAAGTTAACCCAGAATTTAATTTTTCTTCATTAATTATCAGGTCAACCAGAGGAACAACAACCAGTTGTTGCCACTGTAAAACCTATCTTTTCGGTTGGAGACCGTGTAAAAGTATGTTTAGAAGTAGATGCTCTTATGAAATTGCAGCAAGGACATGGCGGTTGGAATCCTCGAATGGTAGAACATTTATCAAAACTAGGCACAGTACATAGAATAACTGATAAAGGTGATATACGGTATGTATTTAAAAAAATATTTTAAATTTCGATTTTAATAACATGTTATTTTCAATCAAAAGGGTGCAATATGATAACTGCCCAAATCGTTGGACATTTCATCCAGCAGCTTTGGTAAAAGTATGCTCATTTCGAGTTGGTGATCTAGTAACAATAATTAGTGATGCAGTAAAAGTCCAACAATTGCAAAAAGGACATGGAGAATGGATTGAATTAATGAAATATGTAAGCAAATTAAAAAAAAAAAAATATTGCTCAAAAAATTATTTTCAATTTTTTCACGAACTTATTTATTTTAAACTTAAAAAAAAACAGGCTCTGGGCAAACATTGTAAAGTGATAAAAGTCTATTCTGATGGTGATTTAAGGATCCAACAGCTAGATGATGGTCTCGAATGGACTCTTAATCCAAAATGCGTTAAACTAGAAAGATCTCCACTGGCAACGGCAGCCGAACGATCTAACAGTATGATGGACCTAAGTCACCGCCGCACAGACCATGTCATGACACCGCTTTCAGGATTATCGGGAACCTCATTAGCTGATAAATTAGTGCGTGAAGCAGCACAAGGTCATCTAGAGTTCGTAAAACAATATTTAGAACAAAATCCGCAACAAATCGACGTTATGAGTGGCGGTAAAGCATGCATCCAAGTGGCTGCACATCAGGGGTACGTGCACTTAGTCAACTACCTGATAACCAAAGGAGCCAATGTAAACATAGTCGACAAAGAGGGCGATTCAACCCTGCATTATGCTGCGTTTGGTAATCAACCCGAAACCATGAGAATTCTTTTACAAAATGGAGCAGATATTAACTTTTTAAACTCCAGTCATTGTTCAGCGCTGCACATATGCGCTCACAAGAAAACACCACATTGTGTTCGTCAGCTGTTGGAATTTGGTGCCGATGTGAATATCCAAGATTCTTATGGCGATACCGCACTACACGATGCTATTGCCAAAGAAAATACTGAAGTAGTTGAACTTCTATGCAGCGCTCCAAATTTAGACTTTACAGTAAAAAATAATCGTGGTTTTAATGTCTTGCATCACGCCTCGCTTAAGGGAAACGTCATAGCGGCCAAGCGCATTCTCCATTTGTCCCGCCAACTGGTCAACGTAAAAAAAGATGATGGGTTTGCAGCATTACACTTAGCTGCTCTCAATGGACATGCCAACGTTGTTGAAACTCTTGTCTTAGAAGGGCAAGCTGAAATCGATATACGTAACAATCGGCGTCAAACACCATTCCTACTGGCCGTTTCGCAAGGCCATGCGGCCGCCCTCGAAAAACTAGTCAATTTAGGTTGTGATATTTTAGCGAAAGATGAAGACGGTGACAACGCAATGCATTTATGTGTGATTAAGAAAACAAATCTTCAGCAAGCATCAGCACCGACAGAAGCGCCAGAAATCTTGGAAATTTTCACTTGCTTGCATCGTTTTACTGAGTACAGGCTAATGTATACGATATTATGTTACTTAGCCAAGAGGGGTTGTCAAATCGAGCCCAATAATAAGGGGGCGACGATATTTGAATGGATAACCGAACAAGAAGAAAAGGATTTGATTCTAAGTTATCAAAGAATGTCTAGTAATGTATCTACATCTTCTGGCGCTGTGCTTAACAATGAAGGTATAAATCAGTTGACAAGAAATATCCAGACTCTTAATCTGAATGAAAGTGTTGAGAGTGCTAACATTAGTGCCGATGGAAATGCTTTGAGTGGGGAGGGTGCAGCGTCAATTCCAACGCCACCTCCAGTTTTAGCACAAAGAGGACAGCCAAATCCTCAGTTGGCTCCGTCGTCAGCACCTGCCGACGACACTTCTAATGTGCAAGTGCCAAAGAAACAGAACATCTCCGATCCCGGGTTTTATCTTGAAATGAATCCCAGTAAAAGCAACAAATATGAGTGTTCACTGTCCCCTGTTCTACCACCGCAACCGACGTCAGCTACCGGCAGTCATGTCAGTCGCAAACAGCAAAACAAACCGACGCCAATGCCAGTATTCTTAACTGAGCCAAAAGAGTGTATAGTCTGCGATGAGGTCTTGCATTTAATTAAATTTGAGCCCTGCCAACATCAGATATCTTGTGAAGAATGTGGACTTCGGATGAAAAAATGTCTCAGCTGCGGTTTGGTGATTGAAAAACGCGTTGGTCAAAACGGGCGCTTAGTAACGGGAAAGGATGCAACGCGAACTTCGTCTGCAGATCGCTTACGCTATTTAGAAAACAAAGTACAAGAGTACGAAGAGTGTCACTATTGCAGTATTTGTATGGAACGCATCAGAGATGTTGTATTTTTATGTGGACATGGAGCTTGTAGTGTTTGTGCAGATACACTACGCACATGTCACATGTGCAGAAAAACTATTCTTAAAAAGATTAATCTTTACTAGATGTCTAACTTAATAAAATTCGGATGATTTAATGAAGCTGTCGTTTTGCAAGAATTATTAAAAATAGGTATGTATAAAGATTTTGTTCTTAATTAATAAAAAGTAGGTACCTATATATAAAGATTTTGTTCTTAATTATTAGCTATTATTGGGTGTGATTGATAGCAAAAATTGACTGCTATTTAAAGATATATCTGTACTTTTTATATGCAAATATGAAAGTCTTGCGTGTTCTGGTGGGTGCTTTTGGACGTGATACTGCATTGAAAATGCATTTGTTTCTTAAAGCCAAGATAATACGTTTAGCAACTTCAAAATTATGTTAAATTAAAGAAATGAGTGCGCTGGACATGCATATCGTGTTCAATACGCATTCAAAGATTGATTCATTGTGTGCGTCTTGCAGCCGTTTGGCTCTATGGAAATTTCCTTGAACCCTATAGCCATGTCATGGGCACTCGGCTCTTTAATTATATATAATTTTGAAGTTCCTACCCTCATTTTAAATGCAGTATTGCATACAAAGGCCTTAACAACGGCACGTAAGACTTTCATATTTGCATATAAACAGTTAAGATATATCTAAATATAGCAGTGAATGTTTACAATCTCGCACACCCGAAAATTGCTACGAGCTTTAAGTCTATTAATATGATAACATAAATAATGCAAAAAAAGAGGGCCGTAGAATTCTATCTATGTTTTTTACCTCGTTTTTTTTCAAACTTTGGACAAAGTTTTTGGGAGGAATTTAATTAGTTTTATCTTCAAAAATAACGGTACTCATAAATGGCTATGAAATTTTAGTAATGACATTTCTAACTGTTATTAACGGTCATTGAGCCATTAAATTGATTTTTATATTCCGGTTTACGACTTTGCCTAGTAAGACCATAATTTTATACGGGAGCTTCATAATTTTGATAAATTTTTTAAATTCCTTAATTTGGTATACTAATTTTTTTTAGAAAATTTTAAAGAAATTTTATACACGCATTAATCGTTTACAGATTTAACGATTTTGTATTCAAGAAATAAGTATACTCATTAATTTGAAACCTATAGTTCAAAATAAATCATATATATCTTAAAGAAAATATTTTTGTTTTAATTTTTAGGTTTTTCTTGAAGAATATCTTGCAAAGTGGACAGTATTCAGTTTGATCTTATTGTATTGTAAATAAAATGTAATTCTTTTTTTTTTTTAATTAATATAAGAACTATTCACAGCGTTTTGTTTATTTTTAATTAAATGTAATGAAAGTAATAAGGCTGACATGTGAAAAAGTTATAATTATTCAATATCCCAAAAATTATTCTTTTATTTAAGGGAACGATAATAATAAAAACTAGACCGATTGTATTTGATTTATATAAAATTTGTTGTGAAAGATTTTCTTAGTGACTAAACAAAAATAATATTTTAAATTATACATTTACATAATATTATGATGATATATTTTATTGTATGTTTGTCTTTTGTTTAAATTGTGCATCATGTGGAGATATCAGAAATGTTCAAACTAATTGGGCATTAACAAAGACCAATCGATAAATTTGTTGAATAATGTTCGTTATGTCTACTGATCAGATTTGACATGAATTCCACGGGAAAATTTTTACGAATCCCGAAGAAAAAACAGTCACAGAATCCATAGTAGTGTTAAATCTGATACACAATTTTGTTGGGGATTCGTAAAAGGGATGGAATTTGTGACAGGGCTGAATATAACAATCAGCATCCTAGATTATTCTGACCAGTAGAATATGTATTATATCAAAACATTATGCAAAATTTGAATTGAATTGGTCTGTAACACGATGGCCGGCTGGTGCGACACTTAACGAGAATATAAAATATTTTTTTATTCATAAGTTTTACACTAAATTTTAAAATTTTCCTTAAGTGCTTTGAAGAAAGGTCAACTTAACACAGTATTTAATTACATAATAGCAACTATAAATCAAGTGAAGTCATTGTAATTCAAAAATTAATTTATTTCATAACTTTTAAAATAGCTAACAATTAAAGAACCGCTATTATTTTGTATTCAGCGCACATATACCATACATTATATTCATACATTATCAGCCAAAAAGAAAATACTTAAAACTTGACCAATTATGTAAAACAAAACAAACAAATATATGTATATCCTTCTATAACATGGATTTGTGGTTTCTTTAAGAATAAACGCATTAAGAAAACTGGAAATCAAAAGATCTAAAAAAAAATCATTTTTATTTTTAAGTTAAAGTGTTGTATAAGGTTAATAATGACTTCGTAATCCTCTTCTCAAAAAAAAAAAATTGTAAAGAATAATGTTTTTAAATAATAATTAATTACAAATTAAGTTGTTTTCATTTTGTTGATTATTATTTTATTTTTCGTTGTATAAATTTAAGGGATATTATTATATTTTTATGTAGTATTTTGACTGTTAAAAACTAAAAACTGATCAAAGAACCATTATGATTATAAACGAAAAAAATAATTTTTGGAATAAAAAAAAAGTATTTATTAATGTATGTATACAAAACTGTTGTTTTTTGTGAATTGTGTTTTTCTTTAATTTTCATCAGCAGATTATGAATAGCGAATGGATTCGAACGATTTTATTTCGTCTAATTTTGACATACTGAGAATAAATTCACAAATGAAATGATGATGCCTAATCACTTTCGTCAAACATTCATAAATACAGCAAATCAGCATCACTTTTTGTGTAGTGTTCACTATCGCAAACTTGAATCAAGTCCGCAAACTTCAAACAAAACAATTTGTGATGTTTTTTTGCTGATGCGTCGCAACGGGGTCAACTGTGTTGTGCATCAGCTAGCTAAAAAGCAGTGATGCGTAAATTATTTGACGTTTATAAATGTATGTATACTTGTTTGATTTTCGACTAATTACTAATAGCGGTATTTCGATAAAATATTCATCATATTGTTTGCTTTGTTTACGAGACGGTCGCAACTGTATGTGGCTAGAAATTGATGTTGTATAGTAATGGATAATGTTTTAATATCGTTAACGGAAAACAAGTTTAAATAGAAACTTTGAAATTTTTTGATTTCATAAGAAACAAAATGTGAAAAACGTAACTAATAATAACTGATTTTCTCCTTGGTTTTGTCGTAAAAATAATATTCAAACTAATTTTTAATGCAATATTTGCAAACTAACTTAGATGTACCTTATTGAAAAATAATGTCAAATTCAACCAAGCCAATGAAAAAGATATGTGTAAGGAAATAACCCAAAACTAGTAAAAAACGGTTCAATAAGAAAACTTATTTCAAATTTTGATTTCCTTCTCTAGGGAATAACGTATGTTTCACAAAAAATTCACAAATAAATCCGTCCAACCTCAGGACATCAGTACGCACCGGCAGGCGTCTTGTCGAAAAAAAACATTTTAGGACTTCTTCATCATCGTAATGTTTTCGAATTTTTTTTTTTGACATGAAACCAATTCATGCCCTAAATAGAGCAAGTTAAAGTAAAATTAAGATAGACGCATGTGCCAAAGTTCACGCAAGATTTAAATTTTTATAGAAAACGGACCACTCGGATAGCATAAAAGCCATTTATTTTTGCGCGTTTATTGCTGCATTCAAATCCACTAAAAAATAATTTACATGCAAGCTTATCCGAACAAAACCTCGAAACAAAAATCCTTTACTATACACTCCGACGATACCTATCTACGACCGAATCAATCTGACTGATGGCGATGGGTAGTTTCGGAAATATATAAAAACAAAAAACAAAAATAGCTTTCAAATGATTAGTTTTGTCCATGTCTTCAAAGTAGAAAGCTAGCTAACAAAGGTGACAAAATGCGTGGCGTCGCCTCTCCAACATCAACCCAAACTCTCCTGCCAAGAAGCTATGGTCCGATATTAAATCCCTCACAGGCAATTACAAAGTCACTTCAATAAAGGCCATAAGAGATCAATCAAATCAAATGCTAACGTCCCCCATAGAAATCGACCAAATTTTTGCCGAAACCGCTTCCAAAGAAGCAAACTTTCATCCCGAATTTTGCACTCAAAAAAACCAATGGAACAGTTTGTAATGCTTCTGCTCAATTCTGACGTTTTATATTTTTTTTGGTGAATCGTCAAAAGATGTGGTGTTAGGGATGAGCGATATTTGAAAAATTATCGATGTTAACATCGATAAGACAACATCGAAGAACCAATCTCGATGTCAAAAATTATCGAATCAGAAACACCGATTTTTTTTTAACAGCGATGTTTTTATACATTTTTTTCATCATGAAAATGCAATACATTAAAAATTCAGAATGCCTTCATTGTTTTGAAAATTATAGTCATGTTCTTGAACGTTATTTTCTTCCATAACATCGATGAGTTCAAAATATTAAGATCCTGGTCAAATTTTCTATACAAAAATATATCGAACAAGTTGCCATGATTTCTTTTATTTCGCTGATTTTAGTGTTTAAAAATCGATCTTAAATTATTTAGCATGAATGAACACCTAAAAAGTCGTATGTACAAAAAATCATGTGTAAACGGTGCCCGAGCTTTCTGAACATCGATGGTTTTAATGCCTGAACATCGATCTTAAGTTATTATGCATCAATGAACATCTAACAAGTCTTGTAAGAAAAATCTTTTGTAAACTGTCTATCCTTTCTGAACATCGATGATTTTAATATTTGAACATCGATATTTAATTATTTTGCATGAATAAACATCTAACAAGTCATTTATACAACAAATCATGTTTAATTGGTGCCTTAGCTTTCTGAACATCGATGATTTTAATATTTCAAAAGCATACGAAGGGTCTGGTCCTCCGGGTCGGGGGTTGTGCGTCGGGGTAACTTCCCTACCACGTAAAAAAAAGTTGTTCCGAAACAACAACAAGCCTCGGATATGGATGATTTTAAAGTTGACGACACCAGCAAACGAAACAAGGACAATGAATTTCGGATCTGCACGTGGAACGTCCTGTCCTTATACAGAACACGTGCAGCCGAACAATTAGTGGAGAACCTGGACAGGCTAAAGGCTGACGTAACAGCCATCCAGGAAGTGCGATGGGATGGAGAGGGCATACGGAGACTGAAAACGTGTGACATCTACTACGGCGGGTGCTTGAAGGAACAGGGTCAGCGGCTCTTTGGTTGTGGTTTTGTGATAAGGGGAAGACTTAGGCAAGAAGTCTTGGGCTTCCGAAGTGTAAGCGAGCGCCTGGTCACAATCCGCATCAAAGGCAAATTTAAGAACATTTCGCTGATCTGTGTTCACGCCCCCCATGAAGGGAGAGAGGACTCAACCAAAGAAGTATTCTACGATCTCCTGGAGACAACGTATGATATGTGCCCGAAGTACGACGTGAAGATCATTCTTGGTGACTTCAACGCAAGATTCGGAAAGGAGTGCATCTTTGGTTCGATATTCGGAGGACACAGCCTACACGACGAAACTTCTGGCAACGGACACAGGCTGGCAGACTTTGCGACGGGGCGAAATGTCATCATCTCAAGCACCTACTTCCCACACCTCAATATAGACAAGGGGACTTGGCGGTCACGTGATCAAGTAACCGTCAACCAAATCGACCACGTTGCGATAGACGCGGGACATGCTTCAATATCTTGGACGTCCGAACGTTCCGAGGGGCCAACATTGACTCGGATCACTACCTGGTGGTAGCTAGACTACGTATGCGGATATCCATGACGCGACAACGCAGAGCAGATGCTGTGAAAAGATTCGATTTCGAGAAGCTTAAATCGCAAGAGACTGCCAGAACTTTTGCAGACCACGTAACTCTTAATCTCTCAGGAGGTCCGCCACCAACATCAAGTGCAGAGGACCAGTGGGAACACTGTCAACAAGCAATCAGAAGTGCCGCCTCTGATGTGCTGGGTTTCACTAGGCGAATACAACGAAACCCCTGGTTCGATGAAGAGTGCCGGCTAGCGCATGCAGCTAAGGACGAGGCCTACCAGGCAATGTTGCAGACTCGAACAAGAGCTGCTGAGAGAGTGGCCAGGGAGCTCTACGGGCTGAAATGAAAAGAGGAACGCCGACTTCTCAGGAGGAAAAAGAGAGAGCACGAGAAGCGGGTGGTAGAGTCTATTGAGGGTTGTAGCGGTAGGGGAGATGTTCGAAAATTTTATCAGAGGGTGAAGCGATCCATCCAAGGATTCAAGGCTAGAACGGAAGCCTGCCGAGATGAGAGTGGGAATATGGTAGTAGACACACAGTCAGTGCTGAGGATCTGGAAAGAACACTTCTCTAGACTGCTTAATGGCGAAGACAGCCATTAAGCCATTAAGAAGACTGCCGCTAATAGGCAGAACGCTCCATTCAACTTGGACGATGATGGCCAAGAGCTCCGTCCACCCGACCTAACCGAAGTGCGGCTGGCGATATCCAAACTTAAGTCGTACAAGGCTGCTGGTGCGGATGGCTTACAAGCCGAACTATTTAAATCAGCGGGAGATGAATTGGCTAGGAGCATACACCAGTTCATCTGCAAAATTTGGTCGGAGGAAAGTATGCCCGATGAATGGAACCTCGGTATAGTGTGCCCCATCCATAAAAAGGGAGATGTTCTGAAATGTACCAACTACAGAGGAATTAGTCTCCTAAACGTCGCTCATAAAATCTTGTCTGTCATCCTGTGTGACCGCTTAAAACCTTTTGTCAACGATCTGATCGGCCCCTATCAGTGCGGTTTTAGGCCAGGCAAGTCAACCGTCGATCAAATGTTCACACTCCGACAGATTTTAGAAAAATCCCGGGAATTCCAGATCGATACACACCACCTTTTTATCGATTTTAAAGTCGCGTATGATAGCGTGAAAAGGGACGAATTATACACAGCCATGTCGAGACTCGGCATCCCTGCCAAACTTGTCCGCCTGTGCAGGATGACGATGGAGAAATCTCGCTGCTCCGTCAAAATTGGTAAGAACACCACCGATTCCTTTGTTGAGAAAGGATTGAGGCAAGGCGACGCGTTATCATGCAACCTATTCAACATCGTTCTTGAAGCCATTGTACGCAACGCACATGTCAACACCAGCGGTACAATCTATCAAGAGTCCGTTCAATTGCTTGCATATGCGGATGACATTGACATTGCGGCTAGAATGGGATTGGCGGTTAATGAGGACAAGACGAAGTATATGCTGTCATCGAGAGAGGAATCTCAACATCGTCGACTCGGGTAAAATATCACGATGGACAGATATAACTTCGAAGTTGTCAAGGACTTTGTCTACCTGGGCTCCACTATTACATCGCAGAATGACATCAGTGCAGAGATCAAGCGAAGAATTACTCTTGCCAACCGCTGTTTCTTCGGTCTAAGAAGGCATTTAAGTAGTAAGGCCCTCTCTCAGAGAACCAAGGAGACTTTATACAAAACCCTAATCATCCCGGTCCTGCTTTATGGGTCAGAAGCATGGACACTAAAAGATTCGGATAAAAATCTGCTAGGGTGCTTTGAGAGGAAGATTCTTCGTGTGATTTTCGGTCCGGTGTGTATCGAAGGCGTATGGAGGAGAAGATTCAACGACGAGCTATACGGGCTATACAGCGACGTTGACCTGGTCAAAAAGCTGAAAATACAGCGGTTGAGATGGCTGGGGCACCTGCCCGACGAGTCTTCGAATCCAACCCCGATGGGGTACGCAGCAGAGGAAGAACCCGTAACAGGTGGCGCAATCAAGTGAATGACGACATCAAAGCACTCGGTGTGCGCAACTGGAAGCGGCTAGCTAGGGACAGAGCTGACTGGAGGGGCTTGTTAGTTGAGGCCGAAGCCCATCCTGGGCTGTGAGCGCCATCAAAAGTAAAGTAGGTAAAAGCATTGAAAGCTAAAATAAATTTTTCGTCCAACATCGATAAACATCTTAACAATTTGCTGTCGAAACGCTTGAGTGTTTTTTTTTTGACATTTGATTTGAAATGTGTTAGTGCTTCTTGAGTGGATTCTGATTTTAAATCAAGAATCGAATTTCTCTTCTCAGAATCGTCAGAAGCGTACTTTTTGTGCCAATGGAATGGTTGCAGAAGACTTCCGGACGGCCAAAGGAAAACAGCATTAGTCTATACAACGAGATCCTTACTCAAGGTATTATACCACAGATATGGAAAATCGCTACAGTAGTTCCAATACCCAAACCAAACAAAGAAATCATAAATCTATTCAGTTGTAGACCAATATCACTGCTACCATGCCTTAGCAAATATCCCGTAGACTATCTTGGTTTCTCGAAAGAAACAACTTGGTTGATATCAATCAAGTTGCCTTTAAAAAAGATATAGGAACAATGGACTCACTTTTACATATAGACGAACTTATCGCTTCAAGTTTATCTTCAAAAAACCACTTATCACTCTTTTCCATTAACTTCGAAAAAGCTTTCGATCGTATTGGAATTCACGTTATCTTGGACTACCTGACTAAATGGAAAGTAGGTCCCAAACCAATCACATTTGTAAAAACTTTCTTAACACATAGAAAATTTCGAAAAAAAATAAATAATACATTTTCTTCTGTGCACAATCTTGCAAACAGTATCCCCAAAGGATCCTCTTTATCGGTTGTGCTCTTTCTGATAGCCTTCAATGAAATTTCTAACATAATCGGGAAATATAACAAAACTACTTATTCGTTAAAGGCTGATGATTTAATTATTATATCCAAATGCAAAGACTTAAACCATGTAGCAGCAGACTTTTCAAATATACTTCAAGATATAATTAAATGGGGGGAATACTCTGGTACAAAAATATCTACAGATAAAAGTAAATTATTGCACATATGTAAAAAAAAACCAGCTGCTCCAAATATGTAACAGTAGATCTTAATAAGTCAATCGAAAATGTAAACAGCTTAAGAATACTAGGAATCATATTTGATGCAAAATTTAACTTTAAGCCACACTGTATTTATATAAAAAAGAGCCTTGCTTCTAAACATAGTTTTTGTTATTTAAATTCTCTTAATAATGTTATAAAATCAGTTTTACTAGCTAAAATAGACTACGGACTCGCCATCTACAGTAAATGCTCTAAGACATCATCGCAACTAATCACACCATCATACCACAGTGCAGTCAGAACCGCCCAAAGAGCCTTCAGAACAACACCCATCAAAAATGTATTAACAGACGCCGGACTTCCATCAATTCCCGATCGGATTGAATTCCAAACCACCTCCATTCTTCTCAAAATCAACTCATGCAAAAAATCACCTATTCAACCACTCATCCCAAAAATCCTGCGCAGAACCAGACACCAAACCTACCAATCATCATTACTCAACGCCATAAACCTCTCAACAAAATGGAATACTTCAGTTCAAAGCAAATCAGTGAAACCTTTAATATTCCCACCATGGAAATTAAAAACTGATTCTATAAACACAAGCCCACAAAGTTTCCCTAAAACAACAACAAGTAATCAAATCTACAGGAAAATGTTTATGGAAATGGCTTCAAATCTAAAAAAGACAGAATGGAATTTCCTCTACACCTATGGTTCTAAGAGTGATCACGGGATTTCTTTTGCCGTAGTTGACGAACTCGGGAAGACAAAAATCAAAGGCCTCCTAGCAACTTCCGCATCCATCTTTACTGCGGAAGCCTTTGCAATCCTCAAAGCTACAACCTTTGGAAACAGTAAGAAAACCGCCACCTGCTCCGACAGCCTATCAACAATCACCTCACTAAAAAACCTTAACAATAAAACTGAAATAATCGATCAACTGAGGAATAAAATAATAGGAAACAAATATCTTAAAATTATATGGGTGCCTGGAAATGCCGGTATACCTGGAAATGAGATAGCAGACAAAACGGCAAGAGCAGCCCTTGATGAACCACTTTTACATTTTAACATCTTCAATAAAAAAAACGCAAAAAAAAACCTTTTGCACACAGCTTGTAACCTAAAAAAAAACAACTGGAAAGAATATATCCATCATTACTCCCAAATCAACCCTCAAGCTCAAAAAACTATATATCCGACAAATATCCCCCAAAGCATGCTAAGGTGCTACATAAGACTCAGACTCGGCCACTGCAACATCACTCACAGCCGCTATATAACATAACAACAACAACCACTCTGCCATCTTTGCAACAAAAACACTCCCCTCACCATTAATCATCCCACCGTCGATTGCGAACATGTGAAACTCATATCTAAAAAAATCAACGCAAAATACACCCTGACAAATCTTTTAACCGTCCCAACAGAACAAAACATAACTGATGTTTTTAAAATATTAACTTCAATTAATCTTCAAAACCTAATTTAACTATTATATTTATACTAAGTATAACTATATTTAAGTAAAATTCAAAAATCCTTATATACTATATTCAAATAAACTACCCTTATCGGCAGAAAGTCCTGGTAGCTAGCGCCGAGAAAAAAAAATTATTATTAATTGTGTAATTTATTACCTGTTAATAAAGTTATAGATAAATAAATAAATAAAAATAACTTCCCATTAATAATATTTAGCAAAAACAAAAACTTTATTTAACTTTTGTTTTATTTTTCGTTTATTAGTTGACTTGTTGTTTATACGAGCAAAACACAAAAAAAAATTGTTTTTTTTTTTTTTTTCCTAAAAATAAATAGTTAACTATCCCAAGAGTATTTTCTAAAATGGTAATACTGTACAAATATTGTTGTTGCATTAATACAAACAAAAAATGAAAATAATATATTATTTATATAAATTGAGACAATAATGTAAATTAAGTATTTTTTGTGAAGTTGTTACAGAAGCACACCTAACTATTTCCCAATTGCTGGTTGGAAAGTTTGTTTAGCTGTTCATAACGCCTATTGCATAATATTTTTGCTTCTTCGTACTTTTCTTGAATTAATTTAAGCTCTTTCTTTGCTTGCTCGTATTTTTGCTGAAAAGTAAAAATATAATAATTAAATAAATAAATTGCCGCAGTATGTATGTTTGTTTTACTACTCACTCTGTACTGCTGATTGTGAAGTGCCGATATATTATCGTTGTTTGCATTTTCTTTTCCCTTGGACAGGGCATCTTCCAATTCTCTTATTTTTATATGTCTTACGCGACAAATCATTTTAAGATCTTCGTATTTGCTTAGCAATTTACGATAGCATTCTGATTCATCGCTGTCCGTTGTCTGGCTGAAACTATCAACGAATAACTTCTTTGAATTTTCAGCACATTTGGCACAATGTCTGCTTTCGGTGGTTTTATTTACAATAAGGCTTTTGTATTTCTTAATTTCTTTCCTCAATTGCTGTTGTTTTGATTCTTCTTCAGCAAACAGTTTTTTGAGTGTTGCATTCTCGGTTTTAAGGGGATGGTTTTTGAGCTCCATTGATAGTGTATTCACTTGACTGTCACGAATAAGAAGTTTCTGTTTCAGTTCGTTTAGTTTCAGATTCATTTCAGAGCAACTGCATTCAGCATCTAATTTAAAAGTTATACAAATGTTATAAAGTACAAAATTTTAAAAACATGAACGGTCCTAAAAAACCTTACTTGTAGGATCAGTCATCGTAGATACATCTCGATTGCTATCCCAAAATGACTGCATTCTCCTCTCATCGTGTGTACTTAGTCTACGGTTTTTCCTTTCTTCATTTGGTGATGATTTTTGACACGAGTCCAGCTTGTCCATTAAACTCATATTCTTAACCTAAAATAATATTGTTTATAAATACACATATTTTGAAAACAATATTATAATTTATTATATAAATATGTACTTTCAACTGATGATTTTCACTCATCCAATGTTCCATGCCTTTTTCTTTTCTTGGTGAAATGGATGATTTGGAAACGTTCATACTTTGATCCTTTTGCAATGATTGAACTACCTGTTCAAGCTGCGTAATTTTGTCGGAACTATTTTTGACTATTTCCTCAAATTCTTTCTGGATATTATTTTTCTCCAAATTTAAACTGGTAATATTATTTTGAAGTTGTAGGATTTGGTGGGAAAACAAGAGCTCTTTAGATTCCTGTAAAAAAAAAATAGAAAATGTTTGAATTGGAGATAAATTGTTATACTAGCTCACCCATTCTTTTAAATTGGTTTTAATGTCATCATTTAATTTATTTGTATGGTTCTTTTCTATTTGAACTTCTTGTCGAAGCATTAATACTTCACTTCTCAATCGGTTACATTCCTCAGCCTGCTGAATTGCATCTCTCAACTGCTCGGTAAGTGCTTTATTTGCTCGTTCCAACTCTGTGTTTGATGATCTCAACGATTCACATTTCACTTCAATCTCTTTTAGTGCGTTTTGCAATTCATCAACTTTTTTTGTTAAAGCCGTATTCTCGACAACAACTTCACGAGCTGAATTTAATTCAGCTTCAAAAGACGACCTTGTTAGTTCCAAATTGGCATGTTTTAGAGCCAAAGAATCATATTCTTCTTGGAATTGATCGATTTTCTTCAATAGAGAGTCCCTTTCCGAAGCCGTTTTCTGAGCAATTTGGAGATCAGTTTCAAAAGATTTTATTTTTTCCATCAAATCATCAATTTTGGAGCTCTGAGCAGTGCTTGCGGCATTGGTTTCCGCTAAAGTTTTATTTAACTTACTCACTTCGGCAGAGAGATGACGTTTTGACTCCTCAAATTGATTTCCAAGTATTGCAAGCTTTTCTTCCAGTTCGGTGCTTTTCGTTACAAGAGAATTATTATTGTTAGTTAGTTGTACAATTAAGTCATCTCGTTCAGTGTTGGCCTTTTCCAGTACTTCTTTCAAATGTATTTCAGTAGCCAGACTTTGTTTGGATTCCTCAAATTGTTTCTCCAAAAGCAATATTTTGTCTTGGAGTTCAGAGCTCTTTGAAGCTAAAGAATTATTTTTGCCTAAAAGATCTGAAATTAAGTCATCTTTTTTTAAAGCGTCTTCCGTTTTCAGTCGAACATCTTCTGCGAAACCACGTTTTGTGTCTTCAAACTTTTGTTCCAATGAGGAAATTTTCTCTTCGAAATGAGTGCTTTTGGTAATTAAGGTAAGATTTTTGCTGGAAAGATCCGAAATCACTTTATCTTTTTCTAAAGATTCCTTTTTCATAGCATCTAATTGAGTCTGATCATAGGAGAGTGTTTGTTTAGTTTCCGTCATCTGTTCCTCTAAGGCTATACATTTCTCTTCTAATTCTGAACATTTTGAAGCTAGTATGTTATTCTTGGTAGATGATTCTTCAAATAAGTCTGTCTTGCTTTTACATTCAATTTCAAGTGCTTGCTTTAGAGTGACCTCATTCAAAAGACTTTCTTTAGAAACAACTAATTCTTGTTTTAAGAGACCACACATAGTTTCTAGCTCAGCGACTTTTTCAAGAAAAGAATTTTTGCTGCTGGCGAGCTCATCTTTTAATTGATCTTTTTCGGAATTTATTTTTTCAAGGGAAATGCTTAAATTTTCTTCCGCAGATTGAAGTTTTGCCTTAAGTTCTTCTATCTCTTGCTTCATGGCACAATTTGAATTGCGAGCTGCAGTAATTTCTAGATGAAGCTCATCTTCTAAATTTTTTCCCTGTTGAAGCAGGAAAGCCGATTCATTTTTGGCTTTTTCATATGCCGATTCAAGTTCTTTTTTCTCATTTGCTAACTCTTCAATTTCACCACTCAAAATAGTGGCTTTTTCTTGTAAAATTGTTCGCTCTTTTATATGATTTTCTTTAAGAATTTCTTGCTGTTCCTTTAGTTTTTCAAGTTCAACTTGAAGGTGTTGTTTTTCTGTCGATACTGCAATCAATTCATCACTGAGTTTTTCAAGCTTTTCTTCGAGTATGTGTTTTTCATTTTTGTTTTGCTGCAATTCTTTTTTAAGGTTTTCTAATTGATCGTTATCTTGGTCTGTATTTTCAAGATTTATTTTATGTTCTTCAATGAGTTTCTGGATATCTCTTTGTAGTCTCTGACACTCCTCGAGATTTTTTTCATTTTCCTCTTCAAGATCTATAGATTTCGCCAATGCCGTATTTTTCTCATTCAAGATAACATTGTTATCTTCTTGCAGAATTTGGACTTTTTCGTTGAGATCGTTGTTATTTTTCTCAAGTGCTTTCTTTTCTTGCAGAATATTATTTCGTTCTTCTTCAAGCAGGGTAACTGTTTTTTTAAGACCCGCCACCGATTCTTGTAGTTGATTGCTTTCCTTATTTAATTTTTCTAATCGTAACACCGATTCTTCTAATTCTGTTGATTTCATTCTTTCAAAGCTCATTAGCTCATCGTATTCGGTTTGTAGTTTTGTAAACCTTTCATTTAAATCAATAATTTGGCTTACAGATTCTTGATTTTGATCTTTTACTCGCATATCATTTATTTGATTTTGAACCTCTTTGTATTTGGATTTTTCATGTTTCAATTCTTCTAGCAAATTAGATATTTCCTCCTGAAATTTTAGTGTTCTTTCATCAGTTTCTGAACTACTTCGATGATTGTTTATATCTAATTCGCCATTCATATCAGGGAATTCATTGGTTTGTTCCTTAATAGACTCTAAAAATGTGCCATAATTGCCATTGGTTTGGTGTTCCATAGAATTATTTGCTCTAACGAGAGCTTCAAGTTCTGAAATTTTACTCACATGCACTACACAATTTTCGCATATAGATTCACTGAAGTCTTTATTGTTTGTATTCAAATCTGATACATCGATCTCTTTCAAAGCTAAAATTTGTTCTTTTAATTCAGTGCAAGTTGCGCAATGTTCAGCAACACAATTGTCACTTTCTTGCATTTTTTTGCACATTTCCTCGTGTAGCCGCTTAAGTTCTTCGTAGCTCTCCCGCGAAACATTTTCAACAATTGTTCCCTCAGACTCAACAGTTTTTTTAAGCTCCTCACAATCAGCAATTAATTTGATGTTTTCACTTTCAACGCGAGAAATGATTTCACTCAGTTCACTTATTTTGCATTTGTTTTCTTCACAAATGGTATTAAGATTGGATTTTTCGCTTCTTAATTGATCAACAATGAGTTGCGTGTTTTCCAGTTCTTGTCGTGTGTTTGCAAGTTCAACTGTTTCAGATTTGAGCAATGCAACAGTTTCTTGCAAATCACAAAAGTTTTCAAAGAGTTTCGATTTTTCTTCTATCAACTCATTGAAATGATCTTCATTTGATTTTCTGCAAGGATCTTCCAGAGAATCACAGCTATTAGGGGTGGCTGTATGTTTTTCAATTTCAAGTGAATCAAAAATGTCATTGCTTAATTTGTGCATATCGCTGGATATTACAAATTCAATAGCGCCACGAAGTTCATTGAACGTTCCTTGCGTTATATCATTGATGCTCCCAATAATCAGTCTTGTGCCAATCGAGCACTTATTGAATCCAACAGCTTGAAAAATCCTCGCACCACCGCTTCCAAGGGCTATTTCAATTTCTAAAATGGACTCAGCCAGCTGAATGAAGTGAATACTGTCGTTTAAAGATTTTCTAGGTGATTCACTTCGCATCGAATTATTTTTGATTTCTTGCAATTCAGCAACTAAATGCTCTGATTCGTTGCACTTTTCACCCATAGACTTTGTCATTGACATTACAGTATTCTTCCATTGAGTATTTTCTTTTACCAACTCAAGTTTATCCACTTCTAGTTTTTCAGTTTTCATTTTCAATGCTTCTAAGTCATCCGCCAAGCTATCAACAACTGCTTGACTTTTGTATCGATCATACTCAACTTTAAGTTTTTCCATTTCGTTTTGAAGGGTTTCATAGTCACCAAAGTTGTCAACAAGTTGAGTGGATATGTCATCATATTCCTTTTGCATTTCGTTATAACGCAATTGTAAACTACTTAGCTCTTCTTTAAGCTTGGTATTCTCTGTTTGTAAATTACATCTTTCTTCTTTATCTACTCCTACACTGACTGAAAGGTTTTTTTGATACTCGCCTTGAAGACGATCCATGTCAGATTTTAAGGATTCCAACTCTAACTGAAGACTATCATTCTCCAATAGTTTGCGCTGGGCTTCTTCAACTTTTGTTTTTAAATCGCGTATTTCAGTCTCAAGATTCTCATTCTGGGTTTGTACCCGATCACAGTCGGCAAAAGATTGGACGGAATCATTTTCCAGTTTTTCGTACTCTTTCTGCAGGCATTGGTATTTATTTTGAATTGATTCGTACTCATATTGGATTTCTCCAATAGTTCCTTCATGCTTATTGCATTCAGCTTGAATTTGCTCATATTTCTTTTGTATATCATGATATTCACTTTGAAGCGTCTGCAGCTGGTTTCTTGCTGATATAACTTCCATATTGAGTTTTTCAAAACTGACCGATTTGTTTTGATTTTCAGCAATAAGTTTATGGTAGTTTTGTTGAGTGACTTCAAGTTTTGTTTTGATTTCTTGAAGTTCGGAGTTTAGCGAATCGTTTTCAGCACGATTTTTTTCCAATTCTTCTTTGGTGCAAATAGTTAAATCAATTTCCGTTTGAAATTTATCGCAATCCGCTGCAAGAGTGTCTCTCTGCGCGTTCAGCTTTTCTATTTCCTGAGTTATATTGATCTTTTCGGCGATTTTATTTGCAGTTTCCTTGGACATTACCTCAAACTCTATTTGGACCGATTCCAACTTGCATTTCTCTAATTGAAGACTACAAATTTGTTCTTGGACAATCTCTAGTGTTCCATGGAGTGATGATAAATTCTCAAGATCTTTTTTTAGAGATGTATTTTCAGTCTCTAGATAATCAGCTTTTAGTTTGGCCGATTCAGCTTCAGCAGAAATCTTTTCAATATTCAAATGCAATGTTTTATTATCTTCATTTAGCTTTTCAAAGTCCTGAATTAATTGCTGTTTTCCCGATAGTATTCGTTGGAAATCTTTACAATTTGTACACGTAGACTCAGTTTCATTCAAAGTTTTAGATTTCTGTTGAATTTCTTCTTTAGAATTATTAAGCATTTCATTTGTAACTGTCTGAAGAGATCTTTCAAGCTTATGGATTTCTTTTCGTTTCTCTTCTAAGGCTTCCAATAATTCAGTTTCTCGACGTTTGGATTTATTTTTATGCTGGTCAAATTCAAACTCTAAACCTACTGCTGCACGATTTTCCATCTCAAGTTTATTTATTTTGACCTTCAAGTCGGTGACTTCTTTTTCATACCGATTTGTTCGGTCTAAACTTCTTTCAGATGATTCTTCTAAGTCTTTGACTTTCGACTCAAGTTCCTGGCACCTGAAATTAAAATTATTATAATTTTTGTCTTTACATTTTTAACATTTAACATATTTAGCTATTGACATTTAGGGATTCAAAATATTTGTACAAAAAGAGATCAATTGATAAAGCAAAAACAAAAAAAAAAACATCATACATAAAATTTCGTTAATTTCATAATTTGCATTGAATCATCAGAATTCATAATGGATGATGTTTTTGGATGAAGGGTTCGATCGTGGCGGCTTACGCTAGGCAGGCGCCAATGTCAACCGTTTTCTTGGGCAATATGGTCTTGGGTGGTAGCTTAGCGGGTTCATGAGTGTTGCGTTACTGATTTTCAACACCACGTTCCCAAAACGTCACTTCTCTTTTTTTTCATAAGATATGAGATAGCTGCCTTAATTCAATATTTTTTTCCTCGCAACAAATTTCCTCAGCGCACTGCATTTTGCAGCTATACTGGATAAAACAATAAACGAAACTAAGCTCAAAGTGGAAAATACCACACATGCAGCAAGCGCTTGTGTCGATTCTATAAAATGTCAATTCATTTATTAACTGGTTTAAAAGTTTATTCATCCTCTTGTTTATTTCACTTTAAGACTTCGTGCATTTATTGTATTGAAAATTGGTTGGAATTTCAGAAAAAGTTATCGAATCTACTATATTTTGTAGATGTTCATACATAAGTAAAATATATAATTTGTATTTTTAGAAAGCACTTTCAGAAAACGCCTTTGCTTTCATGGTGTGACGACCCGAAAAGTGCTTTCAGAATTTAAAAAGTCGCTTTCAGAAAGTTTCCCTTCATAGTTTGACAGCTCTTTGAAAACACTTTTTAAAACCTGAATGATTTTTTCATTACAAATACGAAACAGTTTAGATTTCAGAAATCTCAAAAAGAAAAACCTGAATAAGATTTCTTAACAAGAAGTAAAGGGTTTTTCAACAGGGACGCTACAAAAGTAGAGCAACAGGGACAGCAAACGACGCCATATTTCTTGTCGCTCTTTTGACATTTCTCTTCAGTAAGGTTTGCCATTTCAGGACGGAAAGTATACGAGCCAAAAACGAATCGAAATTATTAAAATTTACTAACGAAATTCGGAGTCAGTGGCCTCAACGTTAAAAGCGCTAGGTCCAATTTATGGTCGTCATAATCGTCCTAGCAGATCAACAATTGAGCGTCAAGTGGACAAATTTGAATCCACAGGCACAGTACAAAATGTTCCCGTGCCAGTGAGACAAAGAAGTGCCCGCAGTGTCGAGAATATTGCTGCCGCTGCGGCTTTAGTTGCAGAAAGCCCAAATGTGTCTTTCACACGTCGTTCTCAAGCGTTGGGCATCTCTGTGACGCCGTTGTGGCGAATTTTGCGAAAAGATCTTGGCCTACATCCTTACAAGATTAAATTGACGCAAGAACTGAAGCCGCTTGACCACCAGAAGCGTCGTATATTCGTGAATTTGGCTGAGCAACAACTTGAAAATGATTCGGATTTTCATCGAAAAATCATCTCCAGCGATGAGGCTCATTTCTGGCTGAATGGCTATAAACAAAATATGCGGTATTGGTCAGGCAGCAATCCACACGTACTCCATGAGTCATCATTGCATCCCGAAAAAATTACGGTGTGGTTTATGGGCCGGCGGCGTCATTGGGCCGTACTTCTTCCGTGATGATCAAGACCGGCACGTTACTGTGAATGGGGATCGCTACCGTTTAATGATAACCGAATATTTTTGGCCCCAATTGGATGATATGGACTTGGAGGGCATGTGGTTCCAACAGGACGGCGCCACAAGCCACACAGCGAATGTCACAATCAATTTATTGGAAACCAAGTTTGGAGAACGTGTTATCTCACGAAATGGTCCAGTCGCTTGAACGCCTCGGTCGTGCGATTTGACGCCGTTAGACTATTTCCTGTGGGGCTACGTCAAGTCTGTGGTCTATGCCAACAAGCCAGCGACGATTGATGAAATTCGTACGAATATTGAACGTGAAATTGTAGCAGTATCGGCCGATTCATGCTTGAAAGCCGCCGAAAATTGGGTTCAGCATCTGGACTTCTGCAAGCGTGCCCGTGGTGGCCATGCAAAAGAAATCGAGATCCATACATAATGGCATCGAACGTACTTTCACAGGAATAAAGAATTTCATTGATACCCAAAACCATTTTTGTTTTATTTGTAGCGCTCTTATTGAAAACCCCGATACAAAGATCTCTCCATCTCTTTTTTACTAACTGATGAAAATTACTGAGCAATCCAATTTTTTTCAGCAAAAATAAGGAATTATAGCAAAAGTTTTCAGATTTCTCAAGCTTACCGATGTTACTCAGATTTACGAAATCTTAACTGCAATCTATTTTCGAGTCACATTGTAAGATTCAGACTGTACATTGAAATACCACTCACATTAGTTTAATTTTGTACGAATTGAAAATCTTTTCAGATGAAATAATGAAGAGAGGTATGTAGCTAACTCTGATTGGATTGGAGCATAGTACAACAATATATTTTCCAACATTTTAAAGCCAATTAGTCTAGGAACTAATCAACAAATTTATTTATATTGTCAACACTTCTTTTAATTTAATCAACTTTTAATTTCGATATCATCTGTTTGGGGAAAAAAAATAATAATAATAATCAATCTAGGTCAGTTGAATGAATTGATGCGCATTCTAGGTGTATGCACTTGAACCATACGAACAAAAAAACATCAAAACACAACCACTTACGTGGGTGTAATGTAGTAAAACTGCACATTCTGTTTATGGAGTATTTTTCTTCTGGTAAGTGTATATTTCTATGGAAACTTATTGCAAATGATTTTAAATTTATTCCAAACTCATTCTTGCTTGACAAGATTCTTCTTCTCAATGCCCGGTAAAATAATACAAAAAAAAAAAAATAATACAAACAAAAAAAACAATCCAATTAATAGTCCACACTTAAAATACTCTCTGGAATTCTTTGAAACACACGTCCTCGTCCATCACATTTTTGTTGTTGTTTTTTTTGTACGAATTGGAATTACTATACAAGTCTGCTTTAGACTATTAACATACACTCATATATGGCAAGTAAATAAATGAATAATCAGATAGAGAACTTTGTTGCTGTTGTTGGTCTTACTTTTAAAATAAAAATCTTATCAACGAGCGTGTTTTTTAAGTGTTGTCTATCATTTGATTGTGGTATGACAACTAAGTTAGCCAAAAATATACATCTGTTGAGAAATTCCGACTGACGTTTTGAGGTATTTTCTTATGGGATATTTTGCAACCATTTTTACTTTGTGCTTGTCATTTAGTTTTTTTATTTTGTTCTCATGTAAACAAGAGAACGTCAGAGAATGCAAGACGAATGAAGAAAGTTGTTACCTGATTATGGTTTTTGGTTTCAGTTTCAAATAAATGAATGTTAGAATTAAAGGCAAAGGTACACAATTAAAATGATTTTCCTTAAAAAAAAATTGTAAAACGCACAATGTGATGAAAAATTCGTTGTTCTGCTTTATGAATCTTAGAAAAACGCCAGACTGTATTTGTTTACTAAAAATATGTAGGTACACGAATTTATAAATAACTGCAGTCGCTAATAGATGGACAAATGTTTGTTCGTGGAAGTATTTCTTGGTTTCCGAGGAGGAGAAATGATTTGCATTAAATCAGAATTTAACATGCTGGAAATAAATGGTACGATTTATTTCCTTACAGCTTACACAAATGTGTGATTATTTTTGCAGTTTATTACTGAAGAAGACGCTGAATGCATTGCTTGACAAAAATATGTTTCTAGTTTCTGAAATTCGTTCATTTGATTGATACCTATGTATGTATTTATAAATGTGAAAATATTTAATTTTTAAAAGGGAGAAAGAAAAAAGTTTGTTTAAGCACTTATTAGGTATGGAGTTCGGCCTTAGAATATTATCTATTAAGTCGATAGTGCGAAGTTTAAGTTAATTATTTAAATGTGTGTATATATGAAGACAAATTAAGAATTATTAAATAGGTATTTTAGAAGAAACGAAACATGTTGGGAGAGACTTCACAAATCCCAGTTTTGTTGCTGGCGTAGTTTTTGTTTAAATTAATTTATTCTACGGATAAATATGAAATAGGCGCGATGGTTTATTAATAAAAATACAATGATTTTAAGTAGAGATACTGATTGACTTTTCTTTTCCGAATAAAAAATTCAAGTAAGAGGATTTTTTGAATTATTTAAGGCGATAAGATATGGACTCTCTATCTCTATACTTAACCTGCCATTTTGGTCAAGGATAAAATGTTGGAGCCAAAGAGGAACTTGAAACTATTGAGTAAGCTTTTGTAAGTTTTTCAATTCTGGTGTAGAAAACAACTCTTTATCCAAGTGACATATTTTACCTTTTCATTGGAAATGTATACCTTTTTTAAATACGTAAAACACACTAAAAGTGTATTCGTTGCATATTTTTTTCCCGCACCGAAAATTTTATACCAACATTATGTTGTTTGATTATCTTCAAAGTAGTCAGTCTTGTTTTCGATTGGAAACAACTGTATTCATTGTTTTTATTACTATAAACATGTAATTATAATAACTATTTTGGTTTACACTTAATGATATGAATATACATTATGTACATGGAAGAAACGTCGTAAAAACAAAAATGGAAGTGTTTTTATTTATTGACCTCAAGCCCAACAACAAACCAACACAAAATATACTACATCCACAAATGTTCACAAACTGTACATAAAATAACATTTCACATCTATGAACAATTAAACTCAATATTAGTTGAAAATCAGAATAATTGAAGTTTTTTAATGCAAAATTTTGTGTCGCAAGTTTACAAAGATTAAAATTTGGTCGATTAGATTCATCACAATATTCCTTCTCTATCAACGGCTTGATAAAAAAATAGTTTTCGTTGTAATAAAATACAACGTATATTTTGTAAAGGATGTGATATTCGCCTTTTTATCAACCTACTGCGCATTAATTTTTTTTTTTTTTTCACTACCGAATAAACCAGCAAAATAAAATAATAAGTTGTTGCTATCATTGCAACGGATGATTAAATACTTTTGCGGTTAAGCAATATCAGTATTTATTTTGATAAAAAAAAACTTGCGATTTTAATTTTTATTTCACCCAAAGCAAATTTAGTTCAGTCACAAAAAATGGAACAAGTTTTAAAATTTTTAATATAACGATAATAATTGAAATATTAAGTCGATTTAAATGAAAATCCATACATCTTCTGGGATTTTTTTTCCATAATTAAAATCGATTAAAGAAATTTTTCTAAGGAGGTCATACAACTAATATGATATTTTTTCAGTTTCAACAGTTTGTGTGAGTTCATTTTTTAGACAAAACTCAACAAGACAAGGACTGTTATTGCAAAAACTTCAAGCAACAGAAGACCACTCGGAGTATTAGCTTATCTAACATAACTGAAATAACTTTGTGTAGTGTGTTAATTTAACCTGTTGCTCTTGCTCTCTCGAAAGGAAAAAAAAATCGAAAATCGACAATTGGACATTTTGATTGTTCTGTGCCTATTTACGATTATTTGTGTATAATACAAATTTTATATACTACTGAAATAAATCAATTAACTTCAAAAATGTCTAGCAGGAATGTTTGCGAACTCTTTTTCTGCAGTCAATACCTAAATCAATCCCTTCACCAGCTGTTTTCTATTGCTGTAGAAATGAAGTAGACGAAGACGAAGTTTTTTGATAGTTTCAGCTTCCAAAGTTCTTTTTTGAATCCGGACGAAAAAAACGAATTCCTAAAAAATGGGCAGCAAATTGAAAAAAAGCCGATTGACAGAAACTCTATTAATCATGCAACTTAGCTAAGAAGACCTTCGCTCAACAGAACAGTTTGGAACAGAAAAGTACAAGTTTTTGCTGTTCAATGGCAATTTTCTGTTCCATACTGTTGATTTGCTGTACTTGCTTTTTAGGTAGAACAGCTTAGAACAAGATTTTCTTTTCTAACTTGTCTGACGTTTCTCACGAATCTGTGCTGTTCTGTTTTGATGTGACAATTTCCTGGCTCCAAAATCCTATAAATACAAACAAATTTCAGGTGCCCCATCAGGTGGTGAGTTTAAAAAATTACACTAAAATTAAATTCAATAAAAGGATTGCAAGCTACTTTTTGGAGGATTTTTTTTAGGTCTTCGTTTGTTTCTTGTTTTAAATTAGAATGCGCGACCCATATCGGACATTATTAAAAGTAATCAAAAATATTTAAATTCATAAAATAGCCCAATGAATTTTGTTGGGGGTATTTTTTTCACATTCCCTTTACTTTAACCTTTAAAAGCGATTTGATTTTTAAAACTAAAAACGTCTTTATAAAAACCAATACAACTTTTCCGGGGGTATGTTTTTCATATTCCCATCTAATTGTTCAAAAATGCGAGCACTCCACCAATACACACATGTTGTCCATACGTTTTTTTGTGATTTTCCATTGAAAAATGGAATTGGTTGATCAGTTCGATCGAAATGCAAATTGGAGTTCAAAAATTAGAATCGGTGTTCAACATTTCGATTTTAAAAATTTGTTGTTTGTATTCCATTCACGTTCTTATTTTATTCACAATCCACTATTAGGCTAAAGAAATTCCTTTCTTAAGTTTCTATTCGTTCTAAATAGAGGATTGAAATGCATTTAAATTGTCTGTGATTATTGATTTTCTTCTATTGTTTGCATTGATATCTTTAACTGCAAAAACCCAAATTAAACTCCATCATAACAAAGATATTAAACAATTATATTACTATTGCTACACTAGACAAATTTATATGTCATAAACACTCCAACAATTTCAATTGGAAACAGGAATTACTAATGTACGCACTAAATTACAAGAACATTTATTTCAACAAAACAAATTTAAAAAAATCGTACTCCATCTATCATATTTTAACATGCAAATTCCAACTACATATTTGTTTGGCAAATTAATATCTCACCTCTTATGACAATTGGCTAAATTCGTCTGAGCCTCTAAATGTTCAACTTTAATAAACGCAAAGCTCTCGCGTTCCTTTTCATATCCGGCAATGATGCGTTCAGCATTTTCCAATTTATACTTTAGTGAATTATACGTATCATGTTCTACATTTAATTTATTTTCCAAATTGGTGAATGCTTCAAGTTCCTTAAGTTCCTGCTCGACTTTTAGCAAACTATAAAAACGTCCGTTTTTCACTTTGCAGAAAACAAAAAGAAATATTTCTAATACCTAGATTTCGGGAAACACTTACCTTTGTTTTTCAGTGAGTTTTGGTGTTAGACTAGATCTCAATTTGTAATCAATATTTGTTGGTGTTTTGAAACTTGATTTTGTAGGTGACGTTTCCGGAGTTAAAGATACATCGAAACACACATCTTCACCTGGAATGAATTCTTCATCAATGCTCGGCGAACATTCGATTTCTTTAAGTTTTTCCTGATAATATACATCTCGCACCGTTATGTGCGGTGTAAAATTAAATGCAGATTTTGGTAATTGCAATTTTGTTGGCAATTGAGAAATACATGTTTCTAATTTTGTTGAGGTTTCTTCGGGCAAAGTTGGAATCATAGACGATGGACACCATGTTCTTCGACGATTTTTAGAAGATGCTTTTAACGAACATGAAGTGTTGCTGTTAATAATTTTATGAATTTCATCATTGAGAAGTTTCTGTAATTGACTTACTTTGATCTGAAAATACATAAATATTGCTATTAAATATTTTTGTCAACAAAAGTGACATTTTTGGAATGACTTTGTGTTTTAAATTGGTCTTATTGATCTTACCTGACTGTTTTTAGTTTTTTCTACTTCAAGTTCTGTAGTTAAAGCATCAATTTTCTTAACAAGTCTTTTCATCATTGCAGAATCTGAAACCACCTCATTCACTTGCGGCTTATTCTTCACCACTTTTGCGCGATTTGCGAAGCTGGATTATAAAAAAATAGGTATGAGTAATATTCAAAATGCCTTTTGGTGTACAAGCATATTAGTACTTATGTTTTTTCAATATCAAACAAGAAATGATCATCTACCTGAGAGTGGATAATGTTTCTTCAACAGCAGTGGGGTTGATAGTACAAATGATGGCGGTTAAAGCGTTTCCACCCAATGAAGCTTGTAAAATTCTCGTCAGTTTTGAATCACGATAGCTAACATATTTAGCTTCAGCAAGTTGTTTTATAACTCGGCTGAGAAAAAGTAAACTTTTGTTGATGTGACTTCCTTCCTTCAAACGAGAACCTGTAGCTCCCGTTTGATCGGCTCTTTCAGAACCTGCTAGATCGACAAGATTCAATATACTTATTTGTACAGAATCTTCGTCGGTCTGATCAATTTTTCGGGATTCTATAATCTAAAAACAAAAAAAAAAAAATTAAAATCGATTGAAAATGTATGAACCTATGAGCTTACAATTCGAAAAATAGCATGTGATCGACTAGAACGTTCATTCATGTTCGTTTCGCCGATTTTCCTTTGTTTACTTCCTTCGCGCAAATGAATTAGCAAATCTTGTTCGCATGTAATAATATTTTCACTGCAATTGACTGCAACTTCACCAGTAGGAGTTTCATGAATTTTTAAATCCGTGTTTGTTTTGTTGAGTAGATCATGAATTTTTTCGTTGTAGATTTCTATGTAGCTAACTCTGAAATAAAAAAAAGATGATAGTTTTGGTTGAATAAGCATTTTGCAATTGTCAATATCTAGTAAGATATTGGTTTTCCTCTAATTTCTGTTGAAGCCTTGAGTCTCTATATTGCAATTTGGCAATAAGTAGGCTCTATGTGGAATTGAGAGATCAATTTTTAGATGTGTCATTAGTTCAAAAAGTAATCGATGTAGGTATAATCTGATATTGGATATTGGAACACACGTTATGCTTATGTTAGTCCGCTCATTATTGAGCTCGTTGTTCAAGCTTACTAATGCCATAGGATAGGCATTTCAAAGAAAATCTGTTCTTCCCAGAAAGCAAGTACATACAATCCTTTGAACTATTGGCAACACTCATTGAACAGCAAATCAGAACAGTTTGGAACAGAAATTTTCCATTGAACTGGGATAAGTTGTGCGTTTCGTGTTCGGAAAAGCGGCATTGAAAAAAAACCTTATGAAACCTTACTTTGAATTTGGAAATTGTATAATATAAGTAATACTATGTATGTGTTATTATTGATAATTCCTAAATATTAACCATTACCTTAATAAGAATTGCCAGTCAGTAGAATTTTCAATTTCCCTGAATATTTTCTTTGCGGCTAAGACCATAACTCCTGGATTTTGTTCATCGCCCATCATCGTATAAGTTTTTCCTGAAAATAACCAACAAAATTTTATTACTCAGGTACGTTTAATTTTAAATTCCAAAATAATGAAGAATCACCCACCAGATGAAGTCTGTCCATAGGCAAAGATTGTTCCGTTAAAACCTTTTACACCAGAAGCAACTATTTGTTTAGCAATCGTATCAAAAATTAATTGATTGCTTGCATCTTGACCGAATATGTGGTCTGCAAAAGAAAATCCATTAAATTCTGTTAAGCAAATAATATGCATTATTTTATTTCTACTAACCAAAATAAAAAGGCTCCGGACCACCACCTTCGACAAGTTTAATCGAGTTTCCAGCAACTTCCCATTTGCTGGCTTGTTTTTGCTCAATTGGACGAACTTTAATAGCAACTTGAATATTGCTTGCAGACATTTTTTGTTTATTTATTTGTAGGTATGATTATGTAAATTATTTAATGACAATTAATGAAGAAAAAAAATATAAAACATTTAGGTGCTTTTGTTCGTAATTATGCATGCAATTTATGTACATTTAAACAAAAACTCAAATTGTTAACAAACAGTTATTTTGAAAACGCGCAAGAAAGTATCGAATGACAAATGACAGATGGAGAGTGTGGTCGAATTTCGTTACTTTTTTTGTTTGTTGAAATCAACGAGTAACGAGTTATGATGGGTGTGTTTCGTAAAGAAAAATATTTGTAGTTATTGGAAGTGATTTTACACATGGAAACAAATTTATTCACATTTCTCATATCGCTGGGATTGAATTTAGAATAGTTTGGTGATTTTTTGTAAATCATATTACGTAAATGATTAAGCTTGCTTTTCTTCCCAAAGATAAGTTCAAATCCTAGATACACTTTGATATAAGTAAGAAGAGTTGTGAAGAAAAGACGTTATTTGTTATCAGAAAAATGATTAATTTATTCAGAAAGGGGTTAGCAATTAATTACAAGTGCGGTCCAGGTAATTGCCAATACCAGAGCTCTTTTTATGTAAAACGATAATGATCATTTTGGCAATAGCTGTCCTTATCATGTCTGTGAAAATAGAAAGGGGCATGTATCGTCAAAACTATATCCCAGATATAGTTCATCAAAAACATGCATTTGTATTACAATAACAATAGATGTGGTTTACTGTCTGTAATGATCCCTTTCCCTTAAAATAAATACAATACAGAGATCAGAGTGTAATCAGTGATATATACCCTTCCATTTGTATTCTCTTTTTAAAACCCAGATAATATTCTCTCGGTAGCGGAAAGCGTAGAAAGAAAATTGGTACACTGGGATACGTCATTTTTGACGTTTAATTTGATTATTTCTCACGTTTACGCAATTTTTTTTTAGGGGGTGTTCATGTACCTAAACATCTTGCGGAAATTTATATTTTTCTGCAAAGTGGAAAATGATCTCGTTGTATGAATACCCTTTTTATAAGGGCATACATGCAACGGCATGAAGCGCAGATAAACCAGATAATTATATCTACTCAGAATCCCAACAAAAAGGAAAACAATAATGAAATGCCAAATAACAAATTACCAATCTTTAAAACATTTAATCAAGTAAAAAATAAATAAAATTGTGAAACAAAAAAATCTAATTTGCCTTTTTTGGTAATTAAAAAAAAAAAACTACGAAACAAGCCCCGTGTAAAGCCGAAACAATTTTGAAGAAAAATACCATACCCGTTTTAGTAGTGGCTTTTGGTAAATTTCTTGCGAAATTTTCACACCCACGACACATAACATAATAAACATATAGGTACATATACGAAATACGAATAATATTGAGATGTCGCGTGAAAATCTATAATTCGATTTAACTTCAAGGCTTGTTATCGTTATCTCTTGTGCGTATTTATAAATTTTAATAAGAAGTCATACCATAAACAAATAAAAAGCCGGCATAGCTACAAAAAAATACCTTGTTCCTATACATGTAGGTACATAATTATGTTCATTATATGAATTCATACATACCTGTAACGACTTAAGTTTGTCTTCTATTCAGATGATTTGAGGTAGCAAAAAATGGTATTATTGCTGGAAACAAAAAAAATTACTTATTTGTTATTAGTTGTGTCCCTAGTCTGATGATGAAGATCGTTGTTTTCTGTCGTCAGCAATCATGTTTTTGTTTTGCTCATGATTGACGTTTTTCTGTTTTTACTTGGGTTATGATTATCTACTCGTATAAGATCAAACTGGTTGTGTGTTGGTAAGTGATAAGATCAGCATACCACACATTTTATAAACTATATTCTTTGCTGGGGATCTATGGAAAGTTTTATTTAAATATTTTACTTGTCACAAAATTACTTTGATAAAGTAAAAAAAAATTAATAATATTCCCAATGCATATGTTATAAATACAAACCAATAACGTTCGAAAATAAAAAAGCAAACCCTTTTTTTCTTCAAGAAGCTGAGTTAGCTAGACATAGCTTTCAATGGTAGCTTTAGCTAGGTATATACCTTACATAGCGGTGTTTTTAAGAAAATTATGAATGAAACATCGCTACATGAAAGTAGCATTACCTATTTTATAATAATTACTATTAAAAGAAATCTTTTTATGTTAGCATAATTTAAGTAAAGAAAAATCTAGCTTTGGTCTATGTATGTAAGGATGGACATTATGTATATACATCGATGCTTTATCTTTAATTTTTGTATTCAGAAGACCCTAATTATATGTAACTCCCCTTAAACAATTCAACCGTAATACTCGCGCTTGTAGGAATGCCCATCAGTTTACCCTTGATCCCAACTTCGGACGTACTGTTAAGTACAGAAATTCTTTCTTTACTCGCACTACACGAATGTGGAATGCTCTACCCAGCCCGATCTTCCCCTCCCGTTATGATCTCCAGACATTCAAAATCAATGTATGTATACATCGGTTTATCCTTTCAAATACCCTCCAACCTACCTAATCACTCGTGCTTTGTTTATCACTTTAAGGGTTATCACAACCCCTTTAGCAAAAATGCTAAATTAAAAAAAAAAAAAACATTTTTTAGGGGTTTAGAATAAAAACTAAATAATATTTTGATGCCAAATACATTGTTACGAACAGGCCCGCTCATCTTATGAGAACAGGCTTTAAAAATATGATCGTAGACAACCTCTTACCTCGTTGGCGGGATAAACTTACTGAGGTTAAGTCTTTTCCGCCTTTTTCGATTCTACTTTCGACCTGGAAAGACTAAAAACCTAATTAAATGTAGTAACCGATCTCATTAAAAATCTTTAATAATTAAAAAAATACTAAAAATAAATAATAGTTTTATTAAAACCGAGACATTGTAAGTTTGTAAAATATTTTAATTAATGAATTCTCAATAATAAATATACTTATTAGGATTTGTAATCCCAGTACATAAATCAAGCTTTTTTTCTCTGTACGGATTGACAAAAGGTCTCGTGCTGCGACTAATTCGTCGCAACATACATGTTTAATGAATATGGGATTGCGATCAAAATGACAACTCGAATAACAATCTCGAATGCCCAGATTCCCGAATGCCAAAATCTTGGATGCCAAAATCTAGAATGTCAAAATCTCGTATCAAAAATTCTCGATTGGCTTACGGATCAGGATTCTGGCATTAAAAAAGATCTTTTTTTGAGTGTTTTTGTTTATTTCTTTTGCATAAACGTAGAAACTCTTGTTAAAAAATTACTTACAAACGTTTGTTGATATAATTTATCATTTTTAAAAATAATATTTTGATGAAATAATCATTGCTTTCGTACGAGTCATGCATTGTGTGAAAATATAATACCTATACTAGAAAAGTTCTGAAAAAAAGTAAATGAAATGTGCTAAATAATTTACTGTATATAGTAATGGTTCGATAGTATTTTATATCGTTACCGAAAAAATATTAAAAACAAAGCTAGATAACAATTTTTATTCATTTTGTACCTACAAACAAACAAAACACAAGAAAATATGAAAAAAGTATAACAAAATGGGGCATATTCATAGTCGCAGGTAGACCCAGGTTTAACTAAACTACAGTTTAAGACAATTTTGGCTCAATGAATACAGACCGATTTTAATTACAAATGGTTGGTTTTATATTTTTAAAAGATAATTACCTTGGTAAACTACACAAATAGCTTCAAATATTTTGAAATTATAAACTTAACAAAATAGAATCAACGTCCGAAAATACAACCAAAGCTATGTTTAACTTAGACCCAGGTCTAAAATGACTATGAATACGCCCCAATGTTTTTTCTTTGATTTTATTTGTTGATAAAAAAAGGTTTATTCAAATTTTAAATGCAATATTTGTTGACTAACTAGGTAGCAGGTACCGGAATCCAATATTATGAACAAACAACCAAGCTATTGATAAAAAATTCGGGACTGTACCAAAATAAGCAATTTGCTCAAAATATCTTTATTTCCGTTCTTCGCATTTTTTTGTAAGAGCAAAAGGTATTATTAAAATTGGTCTAGAGATAACATGTATAAAGTTTAATCAAAATCGTTAGAGCCATTCTTGAGAAAACTTTATAAAACTGAAATCGTTACATACAAATGTTTCACACCAAATTTGAAGCAAATCCGTTCAACCGTTTAGGTTTTAGCCCAATGAACATCAGGACGAAGTCTTGTCGAAAATCATTTTTTTGAAATTCTCCATTATCGTAATGATTGTTTTAATTGTCATTTTTTGCCAATCGGGATTTTGGGTTTCGAGATTATATCCCGATACCGAATAAATTATTACCTCTAGATAAGCAAATTTCATGTTGGCCTGAATTGCATCAAAACAGCACAAAATTTAGGGATTTAAACTTTGTCGTATCGCCTTATATTTTTGTTGGTTATTTTTAATTGTGTCTAGGGAAAATTGAGAAGTTAATGTGATAGATCGGCTTAAATAAATATAGGTAATGTATGTGTGTGCTGATTGAAAGGTTGGACGAAAAGATAATAAGCAATGAGTTCTTAATCTGACAATTAAAATTTAAAAAATACACTTGGTGTGGCCAGGTCTGGGTGTTGGGGAGAGGGGGATGGGGAGGGTGGTATAGTGAGCGGATCAAAACATTGATAATTCCCGATCATAGTTTTAAACTCGCTTTTCTGCAGAAAAATATTCTTCTTCTCTTTATTCTTCATTTAACACGTTATTGTCATGATCTCGAGCTCTCCCACTCAACTGCTTCATTTCATGTTTAGGTAGTATACGCTGCTGCTATGTGAATAAGTCTCTACCCTTTTTTGTGGTAGGTGGTTCTAAAGCATGTGTTTGGTGATTTTTGTCAATTTTTGCAATACTTGAATCACTTTATGAATAAATCCACTGTGTTTTCGTAAGAATCTCGTTGTCTTTGTATGGAGATGACAGAAACTCGGGATTCGCACCATCAACATACTAGCCTATAAATTACTCGATTGCTGTAGTTGAATGGAATTCGTCCTTTATTAGTAAAATGTTTACTACGATATATGTATGTATGTATGTAGATACATACAGGTATAACTATGCGGCAAAAGGGGTAGATTTTAGGCATATTTTTTTAAATGATAGAAAAAACTTTATAATCTACATAAAACCAAATATTTACGAATCTAATAGGTCAGAACATCAAAACAGTATACTAACTTAAATACTCTGTTAAAAATTGCCCCTTCCTAAGATAAGATACCTATTCCCATATCCGGACCTGTGTGATAAGAAAAAAAAAAAGAAACAAGTTGTTGGAGCAGCTTGTTGATCAAGTTGCTTCTTTGCTATACAAAAACACACATAGTAAATGTATTTATGATTTGCTAGTTTTCTTTATTAATTTATACGCTCCTCAGTTGCATTTTAAAGCTGCTTCAGTAAGGGCGTTAAACACAATATAAACATATTGGTGAAGCAATTTTTTGTTTTACTTTCATTTAATTAAAAAAAAAAAAAATTCTCGAAATGCCGGTTGATATTAAAAATGTTTTAGTTTGTGATGCCGTTGATAGTGCTTGCGTTGATCTCCTAAAAAGTAATGGTATCAATGTTAGTACATATTTTATACTCTATACACGTTAAGAGCGAAAAATTATAGATTCTGTTTTAATTGTATTTAGGTTACCTATAAATTGAAATTAGCAAAGGAACAACTGTGCGAAGAAGTTAAGGTAAGAATTACATCAGTAATAACTAAAACAACACTTAAAATATCAATAACAATGTTTTATACCTAATTCTAATTTTTGTATTTTTCTGTAGAGCTATGTTTTGAGTTTAAAGGTCATTTTAATTTATTGATAAGCTAATAAAATCTAATCAAACGAATTTTATCATATAAAGTCACGTGCATTATAAGCTAACAACTACAGTTAGGAGCATAGAAAGTTATGTTATTTTTAGAACCTAACTAAGTACACATGTAAAGCTGAAGAAATAGTTAAGATCGAATTGACTGAGTAGGTACACGCAAAATAAAAATGCAAAATGCCGTCCGGTTCTGTGATACTTTCTCTGCTCACAATGGCCTACTCCCGACTCTTTTGTGTAATGCAAAATGTCTGATTTGATAATAAATGAAATAATTGTTTATAGAAATTCTTCAATTTGTTTTTTTATATGATACAACAATCGAAATCAATCGGTATGCCTTATCGAAAAAATTGCTGAGTACAATTGCGCCATGGTCAAATAACTACAATAAATTCGAAAAAATAACCATGCTTGTGTTATCTATTTATTAATATTTTGGAATTTTTAACAAGTGATAACTGATTATTAAAAATAAATAGAATTGACAATTCTTTGATGAAATTTTATGTCTCTGGTTAAAAACGCAAAATATTAAGAAATGTCAGTTTGATTTGTCATTTTTGTAGAGCTCATTTTTCTTGTAATTTAATCAAAAATTCAAATGTTATTCTCGGAAAACGAACTCAACTTAAATTCAAGATACCGACAACCCTCCATCAAGAGGATGTTGGTCGACAATTCAGATTTAAGCTTCCTTTAGGCAGATATGTAGGTATACACAAGGTGCGGAAATCAATTCATTCCCTTCACAATAAAAGATAAGTATGTACTGGCACATCTTATCAATAGTTGAAATTTAAGGGCACTATGAAACACCCACCAGGCAATCTACAGAACAAAAAAAGAGTATAATATTCCCGTAGCCGCCACGCTCCGCACGTGCCTCCGCCGCCGCCGATGGCCGGCCGTACGACAAAAAACGGCTGGTATTCTACTTTGTCAATCATTACGAAATCCTTTGAATTTACTGTTTACCTATACCTACCTAGACTGCAACATTGGTCCAATGCCAAGGTAAAGTCATTAAAAGGAATCAAGGACGTGGGAACGTGGATGCAATAAGATACAACTATACATACCTATGAGATTCCATCCATCTTTTTCCTCTTTAATAACGTTGACATCAGGTTCATAAGCTTTATACTTTTCTATCACTGTTATCTTTATTGCATTTCAATAACAAGAATTTCTTTGTATCGGTTTATAAGATGTTTATTAGTGTATTTTACTTTTGATGTTTCCTATATATGTATGTAGCTTTTGTACATTGAGGAAGTTTTATGTTTTTTGTATTTTGTATATACATTTTTTATTTGGTTTTAATACCCACGTTCCACGTATCAAATAATATGCCACAAAAAAAGCATTTTTGTATGCGGCCTTAAACCTCAGACCACTTTAAAGGCCTAATATATTGTCTAAGAATATTGAGTGAAAATAAAGTCGTCCTTATACGATGTGTTTCATTTTCAGTTTCAGTTTATTGTTATAATTACTCAGTAAGATACAATATCTTTTAATTTAGAGCAAATATCAGTACGTAGTACTTTCTATAAAATATAAAATATTATAATATGTTGCATAAATTGACAATTCATTTTAACTAAATAATTAGTTCATTAATTGATAATTTAAAGGAAATAAAAATTGAATATTAAATAAATTCTAAGAAAAAAAAAAATAAACAAAAAGTTCAAGATTATGACGCACCATCATCACCACCACCACCTTCAACCACCATCAAGATCATCACCATCATATACCTTAGCCCCTAAATAATGCATTAAGTCGCTTTATAAAATTCTTTCAACATTTTACTAAATTGAGTAGTGCAGATTATCATATATGTATATTATTTCTGTTGTCAAACTCCTTTTTTCTCATTTATAAAATAGTCAAATCCACTAAAATAGGTATCACTGAATAGGAATTTACACATACTCATGACATTGCACAAAAACTTTATGTTATACCGCACTATTTTCTATAAATTTCGGAAATTTCAAATAATTCAATAAATGAAAAATTTGACATAAAGAATACCTCACTTTTAACACATTGAATGACTGAAAGAGAAAAACATGTATTACTTCTGTAATTTAAAATTCACTTTTTTTTTCGCTGCACCTTGAGTGAGTGGGGAAGAAACATTTGTTAGTTACAACATGCATGAATGAAAGAAACATATTTATTACTTTTGTAATGTATAATCCTCTTTTTTCGCTTGCACATTGAGTGAGTGGTGGAGAAACATATTTGTTATCTACTTCTGTTGTTTGTTATCGTTTTTCTCATTATAAAAAGCCGAATGCGTTTATTAGGTATCACTAGATTGCGTGAATGAAAGAAACATATTTATTAATTATTTAATTTAAAATCTTAGAAGAATTAGAGGAACGGGCATATCGAGGAAAAAGTGAGGATTTTTTCAAAATAGTGTGAGTTACACAAACACAAAATGCATTCACACAGGGTCGGAATGCAGTGAGATAGCTAAATGCTGGGGCCCCCAAAAGAATTTTTATCTGTGTTTTTGGGAGAAGTATTTTTGAGATTTAAGTTTAATAGTAAAAAAGTTTATTAAACTGAATATAAAGTGAAAACAACATATATGTATCTATTAAAGAAAATGATAAACAAAAAATTCAAAAACATTTCATTCTTACATCAAATATTGTTTACAAAGAGGTTTTATAAAACTAATATGTTCATATCAATAATAAAAAGAATTTATTTATTTTGTTCAAACATTCTATTTGAAAATTTAAAGCCTTATTGAATGTGCGAAATTTTCGCAAGGGTCTTCTGGTCATTTTTAAATGAGTAGGGAGAGAGATACATAATCGAACAGCATTGACATAAAACTGACGCTCAGCTACAGGATATGAGAAACGAAGAGGAATAAGATTTCCAGACCTATGAGATCGAGGGAATTGAATTCTCTTAAAAAGATATTCCGGTTAGCGAAGTTGTATGATATTACGCAGCAAAGTTGAAGTTTTGCATTTGAAGAGATTATCGAGCGTCATATCATACATTGACTTCGAATAACTAGATATGTGCTCACTCCTTATTCCGAAGACATACCGTGCTATACTATTGAAAGCTACATTAAGTTTATTCTTATGTGCATAGTCACAATTGCAATAGATTTCGCAACAAAAAAGTAAAATTGGAACTAACAACGTCTTCGCCAATATCATTCGCATTCTGAGCGGAGTTATATGGTGGGAAGCCCAGAGTAATCGTAGACCTCCATATACCTTTCCTAAAGTGAGTCTTATATGATTATTCCAGGTCAGAGTACGATTAAATGTAATTCCTAGTTTTTTTGCAGAGTCGACAAACTCAATCGGGGTGTTGCTCATGTAAACCGCAGTTAGCTTAAAAGTAATGGTACAAAATAAGAGCATCACTCCTTAGCATGTATAATAATTGTATTTCTGTTACTTATTTCATAAAGTGGATTATCACCGCGATTTAAGCGGAATTGTTGTTAAGCACACATCTATTTTCTAAAGCCTAAACATTTGCGTGTCTATTTATTGCTCAACAATAAAGAAATCTTAGAAAATAAATATGTCAACTAATATAACAAAGTTTCGCTGAAACAATCAACACAACAGTATTTAATTTTCAAGTTGAATTTGTTTAATTTTCCCATTAACATTGGTTAAGTTATTTGTAAGTTTTGTGATAACTGCATTTGTACGAAAATGAAATATTTGTGAACTTAACCAATTAACCAATAATGTAATTTTTTTAAATTCCAAACGCTTTTTGCTCAGTCTGACAAGCCCAGCTATAATTGCTCTCCAGGCGAAACGCATTTGCACTTAAGCTCGCAAAAACTTACAAATAACTTAAAAAAAAAAAATTAAAATAATAGCGCACAGTTTTTAACTACTTACTGTTAAGGTTTAAATATGATTAGCATTAAAATTTAACATTTTTTTGAATTTTCAAAACACTGAGACTAACTAACACCTTAGGTATTTTAAATGCAAATTCACGGCACTAGTTACAAGAAATAGTAGGAAAAGAAAGAATTTTTGTTGGAACAATGGTTAAGGGATTTTTCACCAAATAATGACACAAAAAACCACATCCGCACCTACCCTATGTACCAGCAGGTATAATATCACCATCTTATAAGTGAAATTGCTATTCTTTTATTCTCGGAAATTGTTTTTATGCTAACATAAAATGCACACCAAAACCCACCTATTGTGCAGGCTTACATGCAGGCTGTAAAATATGTTTACAACTTCGTCGTCAATACTTTTTGGGTAAACATGAATCTTCATATTTAACAATATTCTTGTTTCCTTTTTTCTGTTTAACTATTTTTATTTGTATTCTATCTAAATTCAAGAAAGATTTTCAAAATATAAACTCATTTAAAAATTTAAAAATAATCAAATGTTTGTTTTTTTTTGTGAAAACATCCGTTTGGCTTGCATATATTAAAAAAATACCTTGAAATAAAATTTAAAAGGAAAAAAGTCTTGTTTATTTAACCATTTAAGGGTTCAGTGACGGTAGCATATTAAAATGTATAAAACAAAGAGGTTGGAATAGAAACAAACTCTCTTATAAGCGAGATACACTTAAGTTCATTTGACACACGCCCACGGCTTCAGACGTAAATTATATTTTTTTTTTTTTGATAATTTCGTTACACTTTCGGCGAATAGAATATTTCCACGAACACTTAAATCCGAAATAATAATGTTGATTAAAAAAATATTAGGAAATACGAACAATTTATCAAGACATAAAAGTCAATATTTATGAGTGGTCATGGCCACTCTTAATTGATGAAAGGCCTGATGCTCTTACCTCATTCGGAAGCTTTTTAAGTTAACCGCAAAACAATATATTTAAGTTCTTATATTTTAAATCTTATTTCCACAAAAAAAATCACTTAAGTATAATTCTCAAATTCGACTTGGACAATACATGTTGACCTTCATGCATTCATGTTTCAGTAAAATACAACATGTGTCATATTATTTACAGTTCCGAAGCTATCAGAAAAATTATACGAATAAGATACATATAATAATACTTATAATTTTCAAACTCAAACGCCGCACAGAATCCGTTAAATCCTGGATTTGTAATGAGACAGAAAGTACTTATTTCTTATATTTATAATTAAGAGCATTTCTGTTAGTGTTTTTTTTTTCTGAAAGACGTATTATAACAAGCGCTGACTTATCTAAAAAACGGTTCCCAATAAACACAAAAGTTTTTGCGTAGTGCGCGGATGTCTACAGTTCCACAAATAAGGCTCGGAAGGCCTTGCGGTTTATTAACCGCTTATTCAGTTTTTGGAGAGCTATCCATTGCTGAAAACTAGAGCATTGTTTGGGCTCTGGTTGCAGAGAAATTTTGATTCAAAGTTAATCTTTCTTGTTTCAACCCAAAAACTAAAAATCTTAATATGGCCATAATTTCCAAAATAAGGCTCGTAAGAGGTTGCGGTTAACGTTGTTGAACAGATAACGGTCAGGCCTTTTTATTGCCGTTCAAAACTAAACTTTTTTTTTTCCAATCGATTTTCGAAAAAAAGCATGGACTACCCCCTTATCACTAAAAACGCATTTTTTTACGAAAGTCTCTGGAACCCATTGAAACGTACATATATAGAAAGGTTTTGTCAAATGCAACCAGCACATCCAAAGCAAACCCTTTTATAAGGTCTAGTTTTCGAGATATTTGCATTCAAAGTTATTTTTGTGAGTTATGAAGGCTTGTATGACTTTGGATGCCTACAGTTCCGCAAATAAGGCTATGACGTCATTTTCAAGAGCTATCCATAGCTGAAAACTAGAACATTCTAGGAGGTCTGGTTGTGGAGATATCTTAATTCAAAGTAAATCCATTAAAATCGATTTTTTTGAGTTTTGAAAGTTTGCATGACTTTGGTGGATGTCTACAGTTCCACAAATAAGGCTCGGAAGGCCTTGCGGTTTTACTTTTTCAGTATAAAGTTGAGAAATTGTTTTTTTTTTTCTTTGTGACCTTTTTTATTTATAGGTGAGAGATACATGGGCTATCAGTTTTTCCTTATAAGATATAAAATACAAAATATAATAAAAATATCGATTAGGTATAACATAATTATGCTTGCTTAAATATTTTACTTCTTTCCATAAGTCGCGACAAAACTAAAACAAATTATGACAAACAATCTTTTAATAATCGTTAATATAATCCTCTTCATTTTGTCCCTTTTCCATTTCATCGCACAGAATTATGATGCGGTGATTGTTCGTTCAGACACAAAAATCACCGCAGAGGTCCTTAAAGCGGGCTCGGCAGCAGCTGGTGGAAGTCTGAAAGCGGTTGGACGTGCTGGTGCGGGAGTTGATAACATTGATGTTGCAGCCGCAACAAAACAAAATGTTATTGTACTGAAGTAAGTATAAAGCAAATATTTATATAAACTCCGACTAGACTGTTATATAAACCAACCCCTTTAGCGTCAGTTGATTGCCTTGAATGCTCCTAAACAAAGACACAATAATCGTACCTGTGTTATTAATTAACGGCATATTAATTGGTTCAAGTGAGCTGAAAATCTTCCCTAAGTTCCTTTTTGCTTTGAATAATTTAACTAATGCCACCTTAACCCTTCGCATTGCTTTTAGCACCCCGGGTGGCAATTCGATTTCAGCTTGTGAGCTGACATGCATGCTAATTGGGGCTTTAGCTCGGCCATTTGTACCAGCTGGACAAAGCATGAAGGAGGGTCGGTGGGACCGGAAATTGTACAGTGGTACTGAGTTGTATGGAAAGACTCTGGCTATTCTGGGTCTAGGAAGAATTGGACGTGAGGTTGCTATTCGTATGCAAGCATGGGGTATGAAGGTGAGACAGTGAAATAGTTTTGGTTTGGCCGACCTTTTGTTTACAAATGGCAAGGATTTTCCAACAGATAATTGGTTACGATCCCATCACTACCGACGAAGAGGCAAAAGCAG
The DNA here is from genome assembly GCA_949320155.1 of Melangyna quadrimaculata. NCBI lineage: Eukaryota > Metazoa > Arthropoda > Insecta > Diptera > Syrphidae > Melangyna > Melangyna quadrimaculata. The sequence goes on along the minus strand of OX439485.1, from coordinate 174,288,763 downwards.
CAGGCATTCAGAAAATGACACTCGAACAAATCTGGCCACTTGCTGATTATATCACAGTTCACACTCCTTTGATACCTGCAACTAGAAGTGAGTATTTGTTTTCAATAACTAAACACAGTTTTAAAATAATTGTTTTTTTTCAATTATTGCAGATCTTATCTCTGCGGAATCATTGAGCAAGTGCAAACAAGGGGTAAAGGTGGTAAATGTTGCACGTGGTGGTATTATCGACGAAGGTGCTGTGCTAGCCGCATTGGAGTCTGGTCAATGTGGTGGAGCTGCATTTGATGTTTTCCCAGAGGAACCACCAAAATCCGAAATTACCAAAGCACTCATTCAACATCCCAAAGTAGTGGCTACTCCACATTTGGGTGCAAGTACATCTGAAGCACAGGTTCGTGTTGCTGTTGAGGTTGCTGAACAATTTATTGCATTGACAGGAAAGTCAAAAGAATATACAACTTATGCTGGCGTAATAAATAGAGATGTTCTTAAGGTTTATCAATGATTCTGAAAATATATATACCTACATAATAACATTTTTAATTCAAATTTAAATATGAATTTATTAATTATTATTTTTGTGTGTACGTTAGAGAGTTTTTCTGAGTTTTATAAGCGATAAAAGTTCGACTATTGGATGTTTTAATTTGGTTTCATTTTGTGTCAACGTGAACAAATTTAAAAAATTTAATATTTCCATAAATTATACACCGTACATACATACATGCGTATGAACACATAAAATCTAAACAATATTATAAACATACATCTGTATGTTTGTACATATAAAATCTTAACAACAGTTCAATTTTTTTTTTTACATTGGGTACATTTTATTTGTGTGTAAAATTCGTTTAAAAGAAAAAAAAAAAGTAATCCTCAGGCAATTAATTTTAATACATATTTAAGGAATACACCTCTTAGTTAGTTATTTTTGAACATTGGTATTCTTCTACCTCTTATTTGAATTTGTAAACATTGGATAGGCTGTTCTAACAACCAATCGAAACAAAATTAAATACTTTTAAAATGTGTATTAAACATCTCTCTCACAAAATGTTCAACGATATAAATAATTAAATAGTGCTGAACCTTAAAGTATATTTTCCATTGAACAATCACCCATATTCCGCAAGTCGTATTTTGTCTCGTACTCGTACTCGAACTTGAACTCGTATCGTATGAAAATCGTTATTCTTCATGTCGTATACGTTGTATACGAGAAGCTAAAAAAACAACGTATATCGTTGCCTGTATAATATTTGTCAAAATCATTAAAATGTCATAAAACAAATTATTTTAGTACGAGATTTTTTTAACGACTTTATAAAAGAGTTTTATACTGCTTCATATTTGGTGGATATGCTATTTGTATCAATGCAAACCGGATTGCATAAACCTGGCAGTGATACCGCGGACCTAAGACCACCAAAATGCATTTTCGAAATGCAAAGAAAAGGAGGAAAGAAATAAGTGTTTTATACAGCTCCTAATTTAAGCAAATATCATGTCGTATAAGACCACTTAAATGCACTCTGTCAAAATGCAATAACAAAAATGATGTTTGTTATTGTATTGTATGTATTTATTTTATTTGTATGGTATTTATGAGATTTAACACATACCTTAACAAAACACACGATATTAAACGGAGAGCGATAACATTGACCTAAGACCACTAAAATGCAAAACAAAAATGATTAGATATAAAACAGCCTTATACCACTTCAAAGCTCCTGTAGTTTACACGAATGTACATAAAAGTTTCAGTAAACGAAATTTGGAGCGGTATAAAGCTATTTTGCATCTATCAGTTTTGTGTTGCATTTTAATATTGCATTTAAGTGGTCTTAGAATCGCGCTATCACTGCCAGGTTGATTGCATATAGTTTCCACAGAGAAGAGATCTTTTACATCTTTAATTTTTTATTTGCATTTTATAAGTGCATTTCGATGGTCTTAGATGTGCGGTGACCCTCGCAGGTTGATAAAAAAAAATAGCAGGAATATTGAAAAAAATGTCTACATTACATGCATATTGCATGCACTAGGTTTTTGTCATTTTTTATCTGAACAAATATATAACTCGTTTAAATGATTTCACACGACGAATAAACAACACAAATACGACTTTCATTCGAATTAATACTAGACTCGGAATAATGATAAAATATGAACAGTCAAATGCGATGTAGTCCGTTTCTCAATATTTGCAGAAGTGAAGTCGGATATAAGACTCTTGGAATACCAACATACGACTGTAGTCGAATACGAGTCATAAATACGAGTTTCAGAATATGGGTGAATATATTTTTTTTTTATTAGAACACAAAAATTTACCGTAGAGGAATTTGTACACTCGGGCGTATACGTACTTTTTTAATTTTTTTTTTTTTTGTTGACTATAACCATTATTGGGAGCACGAAAAATCGTCTGCAGTTCAGTTTGTACCACTTAACTTCCACGAAGAGCCTAAATTGTTAATTTACTGACACACATTAAAGTGATTATTGAGTATAGAATTGAAATTCGATATGGTCTGAGTTTTTCTTTTTGGAATAAAATTTACAATTCATGTATAACAAGCTTCTCCTGGTTTAAAAAAGATACATTGGATTTCTCAAAAGTTCTTATGCCCACCACAGCTCCTAACATGATTCACGTTTGAACTGCTTTAAGGATACATAAAACATGAAATAACAGCTAAACGTTTTGCATTTATAAAGGTAGAAATTATTTTTGTTCTTATCGATGTTTAGCTATAAAAATGTTCGAATGCTCAAATACGTACATAAATGAAAATATAGTAACATACATACATCATGAACCACTATATTAAATTACTGAGAACCGAGTACGGTGATGCGTCTTTCCGTATCATTACAACTTCTAAACAAACATAGGTTGAGTGATTTTGACATGCCGAGGCATAATGATTCACTAATTTATTAGATGGTCTGTATGAAAACCCATAGTTAGTGGTTTAAAATATACAGGTACACCTCTTTTGCTCTCTATTGATGTTTTCAACTTTTAATCTTCGGAATTGTTTTATCAACTTTAAAGTTGTGAATTATTGCATTATTAGTTATTAAGAACTTTTTTTTATAGGAACTAATTCATTGGAAGTAATATTTTAGTGTTTAGAGGGTACCGCATAGAGCTCATCAACGCCACCATTTTCACAGCCGTATTTTTAAACCTTGCCTATTATATGCTGGTACTACATAGATAGTAATTATGAAGATTTTTTGTTCCAGTAAATGTTTTGTTTAATTTTTGTTCACCGCTTGAATTTGAATATTGGTAGTGCAAGCTTTCACGGATATCATATATTATTTTTGGTTACAGGTAGCTTACAAAATAAACACCATTTGAATATTGTTTTCGTTTTACACATGTTTTATGAAATGTTATTCATAAAAAAAAAGAATATTTTTCATGGAGTAGGTATATTTATTAAGGACTCAATTCAATTCAATCCAATTTATTTATTTAATAACTTTCATAGTAAGATACAATATCTCATTTAATATAGTGCAAGCTTGAAAGAAAATTCTATTATATATTATTAATGTAAGTGTTACAAACAGAGTTTTATAAATTCAGGAAAAAAATACACTCAATTTTGTACACACAATTTAAATTATAATAACTACAAAATCAAATTTAAAATATGAGGTTCTTCTAGGAATTGCTTCAGCTTAACTCTGAACAGTGTTCTGCAACTTATGAATCTTATGGGTTGAGGTAGGGAATTCCAAAGCCGAATAGCAAATATAAAAAATTGTCGTTCAGAAACAAAAAACGTATAGCGAATAGGTACGAGATTCGGAGTTCTAGATAAACGCGTAAAACAGACCCTGCTATAAAGGTTGGTAGGTTCACGCATTTGAAGAACATTATTAAGTAGGGTCAGCGTTTCCAACTTAAAAAGATCTTCAAGACTGATACTATAAATAGATCTGGAAAAAAAAAGACACGTGGTCATATTTTTTGAGTCCAAAAATATACCGTGCGATACTGTTGTATGCCACGTTAGGTTTCCCTTGTGCTGATAGTCACAGTTGCTAAAAATCTCACACCCAAAAAGCATAATTCGAATAAGTAGCGTTTTTGCCAGAATAATTCTGGTTTTTAATGGAGTGATTTTTTGTGTTGCCCAATGCATGAGAAGGCCACCATAAACCCTAGTCAGAGTCAATCTGATATGGTTATTTCAGGTAAGGGTTTTGTTAAATGTTATACCAAGATTTTTTGCGGAGTCAACGATTTCGATACTACTATTATTAAGATACACTTTTGGAAAGTATCGACCGCTTTTCTGGAAATAACCAAACATTTTGACTTGGATGCATTTAAACAGAGACCGTTCGCTTGGGACCAGCAGTGTGCCGCATTTTTCACAAGTCCCAAAGGAAAACTCTTCCGAAGCTGAACATCGTCGGCGTACATATCAACTGAGGAACTCAATAGACATTTGGGTATGTAATTTATGTACATCGAGAAGAATAGCGGACCTAGACTCGAGCCCTGTGGAACGCCTTAGCTCAGTGGACGGAAGTCTGGTAGGGGATTATTAATAACAACTGCCTGATATCTTTCCTCTAAATACGAGGCTACAAGCTTCGTAGATGACAAGGAAAAATTAAATTGTGGTTTACCTTATCAAACGCTGTTTTTTAAGCTCTGATAACTTATTATGAACAGCAGAATAATATGATAAACCTAGTATATATCGAGCAAAAAAATGCAATTTCACAGAAAAAAAAATAATTTGGTTTTTAAAATAATTATTTATATAAAGAGTTTAAAAATAAATGGACTTATTAAGTTAGCTTTCGGTTAAAGTACTATTGATAAAATTTAATGATGGCTTTTGGATTGGTTTAATTGGTTTCATTGCTCAGAAAAAAGTAAACAATGTGATTCCTCTTAATTTTTTTTTTCGGTAAACTTTAATGTATTCTGTGGATTTAAGGTTTCGATATTTTAATAAAATGTACATACATACATAGCAATTTTTATTATGTATAAGAAGTCGAAGATGTTTCAATAGGAAAACCTTCGCCAATATCAAACAAAATAAACAACAAAAACAACCAACTTTGAGCCATATTCATAGTCGCAAATAAGCACTAACGTAAAGTTGTGGAAGTTATGAATTTTAATGGGACAATTTTAAGCGTGTGAAAGAAAATTTTGCTTTATTTTACAAAATTCATAACTTCCACAACTGATTCTGATAAAGGCTTATAGTTTTTATCACTACTAACAAAACTCAAAAAAATAGCTTTTAGGAAAGGAATATATTGCAAATATGTGTAATGTGTCTAAAAACAGTCAAATCAAAGGCCTGAAAATGTACGTGTGAATTTAAAATAATCTCCGAAGAATGTGCCTGATTTTTTAGCTTCAGAAAAAACTTTATATAATAATAAATAACTGACATTTTTCTTTGAAGAACTACAAAGATAGTTGAAATCGTTCGAAACATTAGTGAGTTAAGAATTCTTAAGTTAAATAGTCAACAAATAATTCAATTTTTTTTTAATATTGTTTTTTGATCTATTTTGGAAACATGTCGTTATTGTAAATGTATGTATAACCATTTTTTCATTATAATTTCAGAATAAGAACAATATAATTTCAACCCCCAATAAAAATATGTGAGATTCACGAATTTCAATTTAAAACCTTTAAAACAATACTCATTTTTATTTTTATAATGAAAAAACAAAAATATGCGTTTTCTCTTTTTTTTTCTTATGATGATGAAGAAACCAAAAACATTATTTTTTACTTATTAAGAACAAAATGCTTTTTTGCATAATATTTGTGCTCGCTCTGAAAAAATCAGGTATTGTTATAACTTATAAGGTATAGTCGTGGTCCACCCTCCTATGTATGTACTTATTAGTTCTTTAGTGATTAATCGCTCGTTTTTCAGAGAAAGATAATCCTACTTTCCGGGTTAATCTCAAAGTTTACTCCCATAACAGAAATACTCTGGACACAAGTGAAGATATGTTAAATAATAGTATTTAACATATCTTCACAATGCAAGTATTTTTATGAATTTCTGAAATAAACAAAACAGAATTACTTAATTTACTTATACTTGTCTGCATTTCGGTATTTCTTTAACGTACCAACGAAAAAATATATCAATTCGATTTTCATGATGACAGTAGGTATTTTCTAAATTCATTTTACAGTTGCATTAATAACGAAAAACAGAGAACCTTCAATTAAACCAAATTGATCCGAGCGTGTGAATTAAAAAAAAAGAAACCCAAAACCTTTAACGTGTGTGTGCATTAGGGTGGTCCTTATAAAGGTCATTGTCTTATTTTGAATGACGCACCCCCTAATTTGTTCTAAATAAATAAAAAAAAAATCCTGTTAAATTTAAGCTCATTTTATTAACGTTAACCCCGCCCCAAGATATCTGAAGTTTAATGTAGAAAAGCCCATGTATTTTTGTACATCCAACTTTAAAAATTCATAACTTTAGTAATTATTGATAAGAAAATTGAAGTTTTGCACATATGTACTAACTTTTGTCATTTAAAAAAAAAAATGAATTCTTTCAACATTTATTAAAACTAAAACTAAATAAAAAAAATAGTTTTGCTTTAATGGCTATAAGTGGGGAAATAACTGTTGTAAATTTTATTCTGATACATTTTTATAAATATGACAAAAGTGACTGCATGTGTTCCAAAATTCAATTTTTGTATCAATCATTACCAAAGTTAAGATTTTTCAAATTTGGACAACAATTAAACAAAAAGCCGAACACCTTAACTGATTTCACAGATTTCTTACTTTATAAACACAATTTATACAAAACGAATAATAAAAAAGTTTACAAAGGAGAACCTTGAATGCATTTCGGAATTTAACATTCCATCATCAGCATCACGACTAAATCAAAAAAGAGACAGTGTGTGCTTCGGTGTATCCTCTTGAGTTGTTGTGGGTGATGTTATATGAATGGAGAGAACAAATTCGATTCAATATTCCCGGTGTCCAAGTTCATCGAGTTAATGTCTTTTTGTATGTAAAAGCTCTCATACGCATCGAGTTTTCGTTCTTCTATTATCTCTTTTACGAGCCGCACATTATCGATATCTACACACATATGATTGTTATTAAGTGCGTGTGCTGCTAATGCAGATCTATATAGTTGATTGTTGCGAATATACGATCGGTGTTCGTTTAAACGCGATAAGATATTTCTTGTTGTTTGGCCGTAATAAACCCTTTCACATTCCGTGCACTTTATTGCATACCCGATTTATTTAATTTTTCAGCTTTGTCTTTTGTTGATCCCAGTAAATTGGATAGCTTATATTGATTGGTATAAACAATATCCATACCAAATTCGCGAAATTTTGTTTTTAATTTGTTGGTTAGACACGGAAAATAAGATATCCCGACACGAGTATTTTGTGTTTCAAGTATTCTGTTTTGTAAAAACAAAGTTGAAGATTCAAACTTTTCTATTTTGTCCGTATGTTTTTTAATAAGACGGTCTATCAAAACTTCGTCATATCCATTTTTTTCTCGCGATTTGTTTTATTGTTTTGTACTCGTTCATATAATTCATTGCCGAAAGATCTAAGCTACATAATCGGTGTACCATAGAATGAAAAGCTGCATGTTTATGATGTATGCAACAATTTGAATCGTTTGTTATTGTTCTGTTTGTACTAGTCGGTTTTCTATAAATTGCTATTTCGATACTTTTATTATTTTTTCTTTTTAATTCTAAATCAAGGAAAGGCAATTTACCTTCTTTCTCAATTTCTTGTGTGAATTTTTTTGAATCAAATCGTGCAATTAGCATATTTAACATGTTTTCTATTTCGGATTTCTCCACTAAGGCAAAAACATCATCTACATACCGATGCCATATTTTTTATTAGTGGACTAAGTGGATTGCCCATGTTTGTACCTATTTCCACTAAGTAAAACGAATCCCGAAATTGAAAGAAACTATGATTCATACATGTCTTTGCGGCTCTAATGTAGAGCATTTTTTTGTCGACAGGCAAATCTAGAGAAGATAGAAATTTTTTTCGTTTTCTACGATCTGAATTCCTTTTATTTTCCCGGCGAATTCGTTTGAGTTTTAACCGACAAACTTACTATGGGTGGCAATTTGTTCATTTCACTCACTAACCATTTGGCAATTTTATAACAAGGTGCATTAATATTGGAAACGATTGGTATCATTTTATTTCCTTGTTTATGTATCTTAGGTAAACCGTATAAACTTGAAATAATTGGATTTGAAACTTTTAGAATACGATTTAACCTTTGACCGAGCACTACACTTATTTCTTTTCTCAACAAATCACTTTCTCTAATCATTTTTGGAAGTGGAGATTTTTGCACTTTTTTGTATTTACACTCATTGATCAACTCTAATATTCTATTCTTATAGTCGAATCGCCTGTGTTTATAATCACAATTTTTATCACGCAGTTTTTTAATTATTTCAAACTCATTTGATTGAGTTTTTTGTGTTGGAGGGATCTTGTCTAACACGTTTGAAACCTTTCTTCTTATATCAACTTTCACTGAATTCATTTTTGTTTTTAAGACTCTTTCAATGTCCATAATTACTGGGATTAACGATGGTTTTTTGTGCATAGGAGTGTATTTCAAACCTTTGTTTAAAAGAGCTAATTCTTCTTCACTGAAATTTTCTTTCGATTGATTAATCACAAAATCTGGTATTATTTTTGGTTCAACACGATCGCTTCTATTTGAGTTTTTTATCAAAATAGTTAGTTTTCTATGTTGCTTTTTTCTTTTTTCACATACCAATTTATCAATATCGTGAACTAAATTCTCTTTCATACTCATATAAGTCACGAGTTATCTTAAGATGCAGCGAATAAGCTTTTAATTCCACTTCCGATAATTTCTTGTATATAAATTTTAATTCCGTATTTAACCAAACATTTTCAGCTACTTGTTTTGCTTTTTGAGAGCGACAATTTGACACCGAACATGAAACTTTGACAAAAGTTGGGACCACTTTCTGTTATATACACGACCACAAGAAATGTACATCTTCACACAACATTGCTACTTTTCTCTTTAATCGAGAGTATTTGTTCAAGTTCCATACCAAATTTCGCGAATTTGGTATGGATATTGTTTATACCAATCAATATAAGCTATCTAATTTACTGGGATCAACAAAAGACAAAGCTGAAAAATTAAATAAATCGGGTATGCAATAAAGTGCACGGAATGTGAAAGTGTTTATTACGGCCAAACAACAAGAAATATCCTATCGCGTTTAAATGAACACCGATCGTATATTCGCAACAATCAACTATATAGATCTGCATTAGCAGCACACGCATCGGTATGTAACAATCATTTGTGTGTAGATATCGATAATGTCCGGCTTGTTAAAGAGATAATAAACGAACGAAAACTCGATGCGTATGAGAGCTTTTACATACAAAAAGATATTAACTCGATGAACTTGGACAACGGGAATATTGAATCGAATTTGTTCTCTCGATTTATATAACATCACCCACAACAACTCAAGATGATACACCGAAGCACACACTGTCTCTTTTTTGATTTAGTCGTGATGCTGATGATGAAATGTTAAATTCCGAAATGCATTCAAGGTACTCCTTGGAAAACTTTTTTATTATTCGTTTTGAATAAATTGTGTTTATAAAGTAAAAAATCTGTGAAATCAGTTAAGGTGTTCGGCGTTTTGTTTAATTGTTGTGTATCCGATTTCACGTCGTTCAAGAACAATTATAATTTTTTTTTTATTTTATTTTATTTTATTTTATTTTATTTTTATTTTATTTAAAATTTGGATTTAGAAAAATACATGGGATTTCCAATATAAAACTTCAGACGCCTTTGGGGCCGGGTTAGCGTTAATATTTATAATGAGCTAAAATTTTACAGGAATTTTGTATTTATTTAGATCAAATTAGGGGGTGCGTCATTCAAAATAAGACAATGACCTATATATAAACCACCCTAGTGTGCATGCATAATTGTATTTTGGATATACATATGTATGTACATATGATATGTGTTGTCTTCTTTTGAGAAGTACTTAAATAAAATTGCAACAATATGTCAATTAATTCGCAAACTTTATGATAAGAGTCCATCAAAATATCGTGTTACCGCGGCGCGACGGCTGCGATAAGAATATTTTTCATTACTAAAAATATTATACTCGTAGGCACATGCTCATCTGTCTTTTACCTACATACTTTTTTATTTGCCTGCAGAAAAATATAATTAACTTCAAGCTTTCGAAGAATAAAAGCATGATTGATTGATGTGTACCTTAATTTATTATTTTGCTCTTGTCCTTGTCTGTTCACTTTTTTTTTTTTTTGAAGCGCGTAATCCTATGTTGGATTGGGGCTTACAAAATTGAATGTGTTAACTTGTGTGTAATTCTACAAAAAATTAAACGCCTTACTAACCATTCAGATTCAATTAAGTGCTTGCACAAAATGTAGGTATTGAAAAATAAAATCACACAAATAATAATTTTGACGTTTGTGCGTTTTAAATTTACTCATCATTCATTTACCATTCTTAAAATTGGGAATGCAGTTTGTTTTGATTTGAAAGGATTTGAAATTCAAAATGAATACGTCTAGACTAAAAAGCGTGTTGTTTGGTAGCCATTCTGAAAACGATATTAATGCGATTTTCTTAGATCAAATAAACCGTAGAATTTTTTTGTTTGTTTTGTAATGTAGGTAACAACAATTCCTTATACTTTTGCTTTCAAACCTTTCCCATACAACTTTTTCCCATAAAAAAAGTTGTTATAGGAAAAAATGTTAAGTTGTTTGAGTTGAGCAAGTTTTTACGCATTTTTCCTACCATGTTGATCTGACGAAAAAAAAAAATTAACGTAAGTTTTGTAGAACACTACTTGTTGTATACATACCTTTACTTTCCAAGCGTTACGTCGTTTCCGCAAAAGTTCTTTAACGAAATTTAATGAACCAACAAATTTTATATATAAAAAAAAAAACAATATGTATGTATGTACGTACAAAAAAAAAATAAAATAAAAAGTGCATCATCATTGCATTGCATCTTTAAAGTTTATATTGTTCAAAGTCTTGGGCCATTTAAGAAATTACACTTAGATGTGCGCGACTGGTCGTCGTGGTGGTAGTTTATTTCTCAAAGTTGTTCACTTTTTAAATAATTATGAAATAATGAAACATTAAAGTCTTAAAAGTTGAAAAGTTTACAAAATTAAACTAAAGAAAATTTCCTAGAGTTGAAAACTAAAATCTAAAGTTTAATCTTTTACCATTAAAAAATAAAAATAAAATAAAACCAAAGTCCCAGCCAAACAAAACTGTTTTTAGAAGCTGGCTTCATCACTTAAAGGGGATCTTAGAATTTGTTTGCAGTTGTTTACCACAATAATTCTCTGTTATATGCTTGTCTTTAATTTTTCTGACGAAAATATAAAGTTAAGTGGTGACTTGGTTGATAAATGCATGTGGAAAAAGAGCAAAAACTTTGTTCCTACATGTTGCCAAAGGGTCCGTAATGCATATAAATAGAATAAGAAAACATCTTAAAAGTCCAATGGGTTGGAACTTAAGTTGCATTCTTATGAATCGTTTGGTATATTTTATACGTGTATGCATCTGTTGTTCAAATTCAAACAAAAGTAAAATAGTTCTATTTCTATGAAAAAAAATAAATTAATAAAACACTCGAAAGGGCTCAAAGAAATGTAAGCGTTAAAACAAAAATACTGGCGCTAAATTTAAAAAAGCCTATTATAAAGGTTTAAATATAAGAAACCACTTAACTTTTTACTAATTTTCTTATTTTTTTAATTTTATCATAGTAAACACATTGCCTTCGTAAACTTAAGCTGAACACGCCCAAAAAAGTGACAACTCGTATACAAAATTCCCGAACATACCTCATTTTGAAATTCATACGTCAACGGTCAACATGCCACATGAATTTAGTATGATACTAAAAAGATTTGGTGATTTTTATTTGGTTAGGAAATATTATGAGGCTAACCCCGTTTAAAATTAGCAAAATACAATTTTTAGGATAATGCTAAAAATGATTTAACATCACACTTAATCGATTCAAATTCTTGGCCCATGTCATCATTTGGTTGTATGTATTGTATAATGTATATATACTTATAAAAGTGGTTACACTACACCGTTATTCTTGTCACTCAAATTTTTATAAAAACAGTAACTACATAATTTATGTATTTAAATTCTCTTCGTGGATGAAATATTTCGAAGAGAACTTTTTGTTTTTTACACTGCGTAATTTTAACATTTTCAACACAACAAAAATGAATTCTCGTGAATATTAATTAATTATTTCATTTATATTATTTTGGACATATGCAGGAACATTACACATACTCTCGAAAAAATAGAATGGCTCTTAACCGAATTTCAAAGTTGACTTGCAATGACAGTAAAGCAGCTGATCTCTGTGAAACAGAAATTATGTTATACTTAAATCTGTGAAGGTTATAGCTTTTGTTTGTAATAACGAAGAAAATCAGTTTTCCTGTTTTTTTATATTCATCTGTTGTTTTGTCCGCTATAATTTAACCGTTACACAAAATGGAAAAGTTTTAGCAATATCTGCGAAAAATTCATACATTTCCAGGAAACACCACTTCTTCTGATTGATACCAGCACCATGCCAGTCAACGACCGTCAGCATAAATCAAGCCGACCTACGACGTTAAAAATCAAAAATTTAAGAAAACCTAATGTTTGACCTAAGAATCTTTTTTACTTAACAACTTAACGAAGCAGAGCCCCTTCTGTGCTCGAAGATATTAAATGTTAGACTTAGAATTAGATAATTGTAAAAACGAAACATTGGAAACACTAAATTGAGCTTATAATTATTGTCCCCCGTATTTATAAACGAAAAATAGTTATTTCAGCTTCCGTGTTTAGGAAAACTACACCATAAAATAAAAATGTTCTGGACTCAAATGGGGCACTAAGCAAATTCCTTTATAGTTTGAGTCCAGAGAATTCTTATTCCATGGTGTAGTTTTCCTAAACACGGGAGCTGAAATAACTATGTTTTCTTTATAAATAAGGTGGTGTATAATATATTTGAAAAAAAACTTCTTATTAAATTTATCGAAGGTAATTGCGTAATAAAGGGTGCCCCGTAAGAAATTAATAACCCTGAAATGCCTCATAGTAGACTTTATGACCGTCCTGAAAACTGATAAAAAAAGTTCTATCCCAACCACAAGAAAAGATTTATTCATTTTTTGTTCATTGCATTATTTTTTCCTTACTTTACATTTTTGAACACGTTGTTCAGTAAATAAAATAAAATAAATAAAATTTAACAAGTGAATGAATTCCACAGTTTTTTTTCGTACCAATATTTTACATTATTTGTCCCAACACATTAGTAGAAGAAAATAATGATCACTGTTGGACTTCTTAGAAAAAAAATTATTTAACTTTGATTTTCAATGCAAAATGAGAAAGAAAATAATTTTTGAAAAAGTTAAATCATCTCTGGTATAAAAAAAATGCATGAATACCTAAGTGGCCAACTAAATTGAAGCAATCCAAAGAAAATTTATCATTAATAGGAATTTTTTCACGCAAAACAATTGGCTTTTACAAAAAAATTAATTCGCAGAGGTCTGATTTTTCACATTTTTTTTTCACTCAAAAGGAACTCTACACAAAAAACAAATAAGTTGATATTGGTAGGGTAGGGTACCATGTATCTTTGATCTAATTCTATGTTTTCGTATTTCGTGTTTTGGTTTAATCTTCAAATTTCATTCATTCATCATGTCTGGTATATTACAAAGAACCAGACTACCTACTTCTCATAAAAACAAAAAAAAAAAAAAAAAACCAGATTATTCGCGATAAGTTGCCATTTGTGATAAGGTCGATTATTAAATGAATTTTCTTCATTAAATAATAATCTTAGTCTATTTCATTAAAAATAATGTTTGCCCGCTTACATATATTAAATTTCCCATCTTTTCTGAAAAAATACAAAAACATATTTTCAAATTAGAAGTTAAAAGAGCATCTCATTTAAAGTGTCACGAAGGATGCGAATACACGCAATATAATTTGAAAATCGTTCAAAACAAATTCTCATCCTTTAGCCATCCCTAGATGGCAAAAAGACAAATTTGTCATACATATTTTATATTGCAATAAATCCTTCTAAACAAAATGGATTTGTCAAGAGATTATGCGATACCTATCCTGTACTTGCATAACACTAGTTTCTGTATTATTTCATCCAATGACTGTTGAGAATAATGATGTTATGAATTTTAGATCATTGTATATGTATGTACTATGACAAGGAGATAAGGCGTATCTATGTTTATGCGGTGAGAAATGTTTATGTTTTAATTTAGAAATAAATTGGCACACATAAAAGCATCGTTATTAATTCCCTGGTGACTATTTTTTTTTTTGTTTGTTGTTTGTTTTTAAGTTTAAAGATACTTATCTTTGAAGTTTGATCATATTTTCGACAATTTTGTATGTGAAGCTTAAGCTACGCCATTTTTATTTAAGTACTAAAAACTAATAAATTTACTGTAATATAAATTGTTTTTCCCTTTCTTACTCCTGCTGTTATTATGTTGAATTTTGGTCCAATTATGTCCATTATTTCTAAAAGTAGAGCAACAGGGACAGCAAACGACGCCATATTTCTTGCCGCTCTTTTGACATTTCTCTCCAGTAAGGTTTGCCATTTCATGATGGAAAGATATACGGGCCAACAACGAGTCGAAATTATTAAAATTTACTACCGAAATTCGGAGTTCGTGGCCTCAACGTTAAGAGCGCTACGTCCAATTTATGGTCGTCATAATCGTCCTAGCAGATCAATAATTGCGCCTCTAGTGGAAAAATTTGTATCCACAGGCAAAGTACAAAGTGTTCCCGTGCCAGTGAGACAAAGAAATGCCCGTAGTGTCGAGAATATTGCTGCCGCTGAGGCTTCAGTTGCAGAAAGCCCAAATGTGTCTCTCACACGTCGTTTTCAAGCGTTGGGCATCTCTGTGACGTCGTTGTGGCGAATTTTGCGAAAAGATCTTGGCCTACATCCTTACAAGATTAAATTGACGCAAGAACTGAAGCCGCTTGACCACCAGAAATCGAAAAATCACCTTCAGCGATGAGGCTCTTTTCTGGCTGAATGGCTTCGTCAATAAACAAAATATGTGGTATTGGTCAGGCAGCAATCCACACGTACTCCAAGAGACATCATTGCATCCCGAAAAAATTATGGTTTGGTGTGGTTTATGGGCCGGCGGCGTCTTTGGGCAATACTTCTTCCGTGCTGATCAAGACCGGCACGTTACTGTGAATGGGGATCGCTACCGTTCAATGATAACCGAATATTTTTGGCCCCAATTGGATGATATGGACTTGGAGGACATGTGGTTCCAACAGGATGGCGCCATTAGCCACACAGTGAATGTCACAATCAATTTATTGGAAACCAAGTTTGGAGAACGTGTTATCTCACGAAATGGTCCACTCGCTTGGCCGCCTCGGTCGTGCGATTTGACGCCGTTAGACTATTTCCAACAAGCCAGCGACGTTTGATGAACTTCGTACGAATATCGAACGTGAAATTGCAGCAGTATCGGCCGATTTATGCTTGAAAACCGTCGAAAATTGGGTTCAGCGTCTGGACTTCTGCAAGCGTGCCCGTGTTGGTCATGTAAAAAAAATCGAGTTCCATACATAATGGCATCAAACGTACTTTCACAGAAATAAAGAATTTCATTGATATCCAAAACTGTTTTTGTTTTATTTAAAAAAAACTTTTGTAGCGCTCTTATTGAAAAACCCGATAGAATAAGATTATGTTTTTTGTTTGTTTGAATTTGTTACTAGTTATTGTTGTTATTTTATACAAAGTTTTTCTACAGCATTTTTTAATTCCGTGTATGATCACACAGTGCGTGTGAGGGCCCAATGAATCTGGGAATAATATTTTCATTTATCAATGATCCCCAAATTTGTTTGTATTTTATATTATCAAAAGCTTTGCTGAGGTCAATTGAATTAGAGACGAGAAGGATTTTTATGTTTCTTAAAATTTACCATGACATTTGAAGTGGTCAATTTGCTTCCTCGCCGTATCGTAGGGCTGTTTGAATTTGTTCTTACATTGCCTTTGAAAAAAGTTTATACAATGCCAATACTAAGATGATTGGTCTATACTTATTTACACATTTTAATTGACTCCTCTTTACTTTATCAATAAAATAAATAAATAAATAATAAATAAATAAATATATAATATATAAATAAATGGCACAAAATTTAGTCGTTTAGTACGATGTTTAATCATTTTTCGTATGATACTAAGTTAAAAAATATATTTTGCTTATTTTAAACGAGTATAGCATCAAACTATCTACTTATATTTTACGTAAGCTAAATTCACCAAATGGCTATTTTATCATCTTACTAATTCCATATGAAGCTTTGATTTGTATAAATGTTAAAATGAGGTATGTTTGTGAATTTGTTGGACCAGCTGTCACCTTTTTGGACGTTTTCATGTTATCCAGAGTTTATAAAGGGAATTCATTTAGTTTGATAATATTAAAAAAGTATTTTAAATTTAGACATTAAGTACACTGTTTTAAAATTAGAAGAATGTTAAGTTGTACCATACGAAAACCTTAACATTAGGGGGTTTAAAATTTTACATCAATCGTTTTTAAACTGCGTTTTAGTTCAACCCGTAGCGTAGGTTGAATTGCGTTGATTCTTGTTTTTGTAGTACGTACATATTTGCATTAAAATAAATAATTGTTTTGCGTTTTTATCTTAATCATGTGTCTGGTTATTTCTGTGTACATCTGTTATGTTACATTTCTATTCTTAATATTAAACAAAAATAAACAAATAAAAAGGACTTCTAGATCAAGACCAAGGAAACGCAGACAAAGTTGTTTTGTATAAAGCTGCTATTCTTATAGCAGCAATGAGAAAAACAAAATGATAATAATTGTTTGGATATCATTATTAAATTAAATTGAGATTACGAATTTCCCAGCTTGAACTTGGCCAAGTGCAATTCTTGTAAAGTTATTCAGTTGGAAATGGATAAACAACTTTCACCAAGTAAATAATAATGAGGAGCAGAGCAACAATCAGTTTCTGAAAATACTAACATGGCATATAAACTTCAGTGTATAATTGAAATTTACATACAATCAAGGACAGATGCGACATCGTGATTTGAGATAAATGTTTTGTTGATACTTATGTCCGTATATGTATGTACATATGTACAGTACATGTACATTGTACATACAATCCCTGAATTATACATCATACACATATGCTGTTAAAGGAATTTGAAATAGGGGATTTGTAGTGATTCGGAGTGTAGTCTTCTCTTTTTACCTGCGATATACGTAGTATAGGATTCGTGCAAAAAAAAACATTTCGAGGTAATAATTTTCCCTAACATTACGATGATAGAGAAAGCTGTCCATCTTTCCGTCTGTCTGTCAGTACATCGACCTGCAGCCTAAACGGCTGAAGCGATTTTCTTCAAACTTTGGACTTCTTTCGAGGTTCTTATGGGATTCCCTAGAGGGAAAATTGAAATTTTTTTTTTTTATCTTCAAGAATAACGGTTCCTGCCATACAACCAATATACAAAAATTGATTTATTTCAAAAACGGCTCTAACGATTTTGAAAAAAAAAATTACAAGCTACTATAATAACTAAAATAAATATTTTGGTAGAAAAAAAAATTTTGTAACGGTTATTAACGGTACCTCCCATAGAACCTATTTTTTGGTTTTTAAATTTCTCGTCCGATTTCAACCAAATTTTTTGTGTAAGTGGTCCTTTACAATTTGGAATATAAATTGGTTTGAAAAAATTATTTTTGGATTTTTAGAAAATATTGAAATTTTTTTTTTGAAAATTCAATATCTTGAAAATAGGTCAATGAATATTTTTTAAATTTAGTGTAAAATTGTAAATTATTTAATTCTTAAAGGTGGCATACCAAATTTTATTTTTAAAAATGTTCAAGAATTTTTATATATAAAAAATCAATTTTTAAGAAAACCGCTCTAACGATTTTTGAAATTTTTTTTTTCGTAAATTCACATTTATCAAAAAAATCAGATGGCATACTTTCTTTTGAGCTCTATCTGTTTAAGTTATCAACAAAAGTCAAAGTTATAGTAAATTGTAGTAATAATTTATATTTTAAATAGTTTTTAAAAGTTTTTTTAATGATATCATAATGTTATAGAACCACATAATGCACATTGACAATTTTAAGCTACGTTCAAGTTGTTAGCTACGAAAGCAAGTTTGTGTGATCCAGTCGTGCCCATTTTGTCCTTAGTTATTTGTTGTAAAAATAAAAGAGAAAACTGCACCATGTAACACGGCTTGTGTCAGTAGAGTAAAGTACGACCGAAATAACAATTCAAGTTTTAAAAAAACAATTAAACAATTCTTTATTAAATTTTAAAATAATAACCAAAGCAAAACAAGAGTGTAAAACCTTTTAATACTGTAGGCGATAGTGTACCTCCGTACAGTTATTAAAATGTTCCAAACGCTTAGAAGTCTAAAACAATAATAATTCAATAAAATCAAAATCATTCTTTTTATACTGTTTCACAGAACTATTTTCCTCAAAGCTATTTATGATTTTTTTAATATTATTCATTTTAAAAAGTTATTCTTATAAAGTAATCAAAACAAAAACATATCAATAAATAATAAATTATAGTGTTATAATCTCCCGCTCTGTCTCTGAAATCGACCCGATGATGCGACAGGAGTGTTGATTTTTATTCGTCCTCGTCTACGTAACATACGAACTGGTAAATGATCCTTATTGGCTTGTGTTTTCAAATCGTAGCTTAAAAGATCAGTGTTTGAATAGTTGTTTAAAATGGGTTAGTTTTCTGTATTCTCCCCCTGGATGAGAGTATCACTGAAGTCATAATTAGTGGCATCTGTCTGTAGGCAAAAGGGTTGTTCATCACAGGCTTCTTGTAGTATTGGTGAGTTTGTTACTTGTTCTGTATTGAGTGAAGTACTTCTAGTGGGTGGGAGGCACAGCAGACGCGTTGTTGTTGCTATTGAATTATGGTCATCAATGTGAGTTACAATCCGTGAAGGTTCGGCTAGTTCGTCAGATAAACATTCATCATTTTCTTCATCTTCATGAAGTCCTTTCAGAAATTAAAAGTTCCACTTCTCTTGCTTTACTCAATAACTCATCGAATGACTTAAAACTATCTCGAGGTAGTGTATCACGAATATAGAGACTCAATAATTCATATACCATATCTATCATCATGCCTTCTTCTGGTACAGGTTGTGAAAGTTGTGAAAACAAAGCACGTTTTGTGCAGATAAAATCATCCGGAAATTCGGTTACTTTTTGACGCTACTGAACAATTCTTGATAAATCTGATAATCGGGTTTAACTGGGGGATATGCCTTGCGTAATATCGTAAAAACGTCTTCCCATTTAGTTACTTCTCTTTTAATCCCTTGCCACCATGTGAAACCTTTTAATACTGTAGGCGATAGTGTACCTCCGTACAGTTATTAAAATGTTCCAAACGCTTAGAAGTCTAAAACAATAATAATTCAATAAAATCAAAATCATTCTTTTTATACTATTATAACACTATAATTTATTATTTATTGACATGACCATTATTTAAAGTTCAATAAAAGGTACCAGTACCTATTTTTAATTGTACTACTTCGATTAAATCGAAATTGGTATTAATTAATACATTTGTCATAATTCGATCTGATTGAGGAATTTCCCTTTATTATAAATGCACTATTTTGGATAATATAATTGAACAACCTTTGGGAACTCTAATTGTTATTATTATATAATGGATTTGTAATATAATTTTACATATACAGGGTGATCCAACTTCAATTACCAACATTAAAAAAAAACACATATCGACCTACTCGACCTACTGTTAGCAGTCATCCTCTTACCCTTTTAACAACGGATACCAACCAAACAGTTTCCCTTTGAGCACATAATTGTGTCTTGTGAATCGCTTGAGGATTTGTGTTTTTTTATTAACCTAAAGAGGGACGAAAATTTCCTTCATTCAGCAATATATTGGACATTATTAGGCCTGGAAGCTAGTAGTGTTTATTGATTGGTGTGCATAATTTACAGTGTTTCCAACAGAAGAAACTGGAAATTGTTTACCTTGTGCATGTCAGTTTTCAATTTGCCTATGCTTATTGTCTTTTGTATGCACTTTCTTTGTGTAAGATTTTTAGGTACCTTCATTGAATACAAATTAAAAGAATTGACAAAAACAAACATCAATTAGGTACCTAACATACTTTTATCACATACATATCTACAAAATGTACATTTTTTTATTGTCAAAACGAACTTTATTTTTCTAAAGGTTTCGATGCGCTGAGTTCGAATACATCCTCGAAAATTATTTTCTTGGTAGGGTTTTCGAAATAATCCAATATCAAAATGGGAACATTTATTTTTTTGCTGTATTTAGTAATTTATTTAAAACACTCCCCAAAACACAAAAAAAAAAAACTTAAAATCTAGAAAACCGAAACACCAAAAACTCGAAATCCCGAAAGACGAAAATCCATTTATTAACTCTAGAAGGTAACGAAGCAAGAAAAAAAAATGTAATGTGTATTTATGTATTTGATAATAGAATACAACTTTTCTGTGATCTCTTAATAGAGAGTGATAATACAAAAAGGCGAAGAACGCAGTTAAATCAAAATGGTTAGAGCCGTTTTTGAGAAAACCTGATAAAACCGAAATCCTTGTGTATAGCTGCTACCAGTTTAGATGAGCTAAAACAAAAATTCAAATTCCTCTAAGGAATCATATTAAAACACTTCACCACATGAAGCAAATCCGTTCAACCGTTTAGGCTCAAGCTCGATGTTCATCAGGACGCACAGACAAAACAGACTCACTGATGTCCTGACGAAAATCACATTATATAATATCTATAATATCGGAATGTTAGTTTTGATTAGCACCTCGAAATTAGTTTTCGATACGAAACCAAAGCAAGATACGAAAAGGAGCAAGTACTGTCCTCTTAAAAAGCTATTATCTTAAGGTCTATTGGTCGGATTGCCAAGATTATGACGTTTTGTCTTAATAAAAATGACAGAGCATCACGGCATATAATACCTCCGACAAAATAAATTGGAAAATCACTGTTTTCAAACTCCCACCCCTGCCAAAGGCTGAATAAGAAACCTGCCAGACGGTTGTTTTCGATACCACGATGCACCTACAAACCCTCATACTCATGTTTTGGTTACAAATCCACTCCCAAAATTTGCTGTGGGCTCAACCAATTGAGATTGATGAGAAAAACCGATAAAAACAAAGTGAAGAAGGAGAAAGGAAAGATAAACAAAGACAAGCCAAAGCAATATTGAAGAAGTAAAGGAATGAAAAACGAAGACAAACTTTGAACCAGAACCACATACAAAAATGTCAAGGAAAGCTGAAGTTGAGAAGTGCCGCTAAGACAATTGTTAAGTCTACCAGAATATAACTGACACTAATAGCAATCAAGTCAAACTCCAAAAACTCCAAGCTGAGACTCCAAAACTTCGAAGATCAAGCAGACTATAGCACAGGCAAATTGTACTTTTTCTGCCAAAAAATTCCAAGTGAAGATTTTTAAACGCAATTGTCTTTATTTTGGCATAAGAAATACTGTCGCGAAAGTCTGTTGCCAATTTGTGTGCGCGTCAATAGTTACCCAACGTTAAATGTCGAAAAATGTTCGCATAAAACTCTACAAAACTTGTAGATTATATCATTTGAAAAAAAATTGTAATTTTTCACGTATAACTCCTAAAAACACAAAGTTTGTACATGATGTAAATCCCTTCAAGTAAACATTGTAATTTTTTCTTAAAAACTACCGTTTCTAAGATATAATTTTTTTTTAAATTTGACAAAAAGTTCAAATTTCTGAAGGTTTTGAATGAACAACAACCACTTGTGTTGGCTACCACCGAGTATTACATTTTGGCTGGAATTATTGCAATTTCATAGCTGCCACACCAATCATCAGATTCCTTTTATAGTTCCAATTTTAATTTATAATTTGTTTTGCCGTCAACTGGATTCGAACCTACACCAAGCTACCTCAGAGGCCGTTGCACTACGCATTGCACCACCGAGGTCACGTTATCGTGCCCATCCAAATGAAAAAAAAAAAAAAATAAATCGAGTGGCACAACGGCTCATGAAGAACCAGGGCCTAGTGACTAACAACTCGCAACCATTCCTGTGTGCGCCTTTCAACAGGAATGGAAGGGACCTTCAATTTTATGCCGAATCCGAACGGCTAGACGAGAAGCACTTATTCGTGACAAGTGATACTCTTGGAGGATTTGTCAATTCCTCGCAAGAGGCAGTAGCCCTGAAAAAAAACTTTTTAGTTTTTAGATGGACGAGGCTGGGAAGCAATCCCAGACCTCCAGCGTGACAGTCGAACGCACTAACCATTACGCTACGGGCTACTACCCATCCAAATGAAGGTTTTTCTAATTTACAATTGCATTTGGACAACTAGCATTTTTACAAGCCACACACAAGTTAGATGTTATTCATTCGGGTTCTTTCTTTTTCTCCTCTCCGTTATCACCGCAACAATTCGTTGCATATGTGTAAGGAGGGAAATTGTATGAAAGATTTGACACTGGTCAAGAATTAAATTTCATTCAAAGGTGTTTTCTCGTGATAACACTTGCAGTTAGGCTGCAGGAATCTGATGATTGGTGTGGCAGCCATGAAATTGCAATAATTCCAGCCAAAATGTAATACTCGGTGGTAGCCAACACAAGTGGTTGATGTTTATTCAAAACCTTCGATGTTAAATATGACGGAGTGAAAGCTATGCAGCCTAACTGCAAGTGTTATCACGAGAATACACCTTTGAGTTCAAATTACTGTTTTTTTAATTTTTACTCTTAAAAGCACAAGTTGTCGAAAAAAATCTTGCACTCAGTTTAAATATCATTATATGTATTCTCTTTAAAAACAATATTCCACTTTTTTCCATACGTGTCATAAGTCGCAAGATATTGTGACTTTATTAGTGTCAACTGTCAAAATAACCATTTGTTCGCATATATCTTTTAAACCGTAAGCTTAATCGAAAAATTATGTTGTCAAAATTTATACATTTTATAAAAGCATGCATTAACAGTTTTTTTCTATAAGCCATACTTTTTATGTCATCATTATTTATATAAAAACACTTTTTTGCGTAAAACGCATTATTTGCAAGATATTGCGACTTCAAAAATGGACAACGTCGAATAAACAGGATGTTGTAATAAAATGTATGTATAAATTATATTTTCGACGTTTGACCATTTTTGAAGTCGCAATATCTTGCAATTGATGGGTTATACGCAAAATAGTGTTATAATGTTTCCTCTAGGGAATATTAAAATCTGCAAAATAGGTATAAAATATTTTCCGTAAAATTCGTCATTTAATAGTAAAGAGCCAAAAACTGGTATTTTAGACTTTTGGTGTTTTTATTTAAATAATGTCATAAAAATTATGGCTTGTAGAAAAAAACTGTTAATGCATGGTTATATAATATAACATAACGTTTAAATTTTGTTAGCATAATTTTTCGATTCAGCTTACGATTTAAAAGATATATGCGTAAACCGGTTTTTTCGACAGTTGACACTATTGAAGTCACAATATCTTGCGACTTGTGACTTGTATGGAAAAAAGTTTCGTATTATTTTCGAAGAGAATATTATGATATTTAAACTGAGCGTAAATTTTTGTTCGACAACTTGTGATTTTAACAGTAAAAATTAAAAAAACAGAAATTTGAACTTTTTGTCAAACTTAAAAAAAAATATATATCTTTAGTTGTTTCTAAGAAAAAAATAATAATATTTTCTTGTAGGGATTCACATAATGTACATCTGTACATCATCTGACATCTGTCAAATAAGTGGAGAAGTTTATCTTGATTTCGATCCCATTTTAAATTGAAAATTCTACTTGATAAATAAGAAAAGGAAACATTTAAACCTACTGAAAGTGAAAATAAAGACTGCCTAAATTCTAAAATTATTAAATACCAAGTGAGTTATAGAAAAATAAGATATATTTCAGCAGTTTTATTAGTAAGCATTCTCATAACCTCACTAATACGTCATATGGACAAGAGAAGAGTACACGAAATTTCGCCAGAGACCCCCATTTCAAAAAAGATACAATCATATATCACAATGTCATCGGATTTAGTGGGAGGCATGTCCAAAGATGATTTACTTAATATGCTAGGAATGCTACTTGATTCGAAAATGGCAGAGGTTGCAAAAAAAAGCGACATCGAGGCAATCACCATTGTCAACCAGCAAATCATAGCAACGAACCTTCATCTATCGAAAAAAATTAATACACTAGAACAAAAATACGAACAACTAGAAAACAAAATGGAAGAGATGCAAATGAAAAACACGGAAAACAATCTATTGCTAAGGGTAGCAATCCGAGAAAACCAGGATGAGAGAGAACTTGCAAAAGCCATTTGCACAAAAGTAGTTCAGCCACCACCATCTGAAGAAAATTTGCAAATTCACGAAATTCGATCGGGAAACAATAACTTTAAGAGTTTTGTAGTCAAGCTAGCGTCAAAACAACAAGTTATTGCTGCACTCAAAACATCAAACACATTACGCAACACCGGAATATCCTTGGCAAAAGATCTACCAGCATCGATCCGGCAAAAGCGATACAAATTAATGTGTATCAAAAGACGGCTAAACGAATGCAATCCGCAAATCAAAGTGCTAGTAAGAGATGATAAAATGTTTATCAATAAAAATGTTTTTCGCTGGAGCCCTACGCTTGGTTTACTACACAACAATGCTACCGATGGAGTTAAAATTCTAAATGACATATACAATGCAGATTTAACTCAACAGCTGGGTACTCTTGTTGTGACAGAGGAGACTTCAAATGCAAGCTTTGCCAACTTAAAAAAACAAGTTCTTAATGCGCCCCCTAGCTGTCAGGAGGATAAAAGAAGTTTAGCAGATCCACCAACCTGCAGCCATCTTTCTAGAGCATAGGGTAAAGGCGCCGCCGTCTGCAAAAATTTTATGAAAACCATTGAACTTAAAATAATTAGTTATAATGTATCAGGCCTAAGCAATAAATCTTTATTTAGTAATTTTTTTAATTTAATCAATGAATATGATTTCGTGTTTTTATACGAAACATTTATAGTAGAAGATGAATGTTATCTTTATAATAATAGTTTTAAAAACTTCGCGTTTATTTGGATTCCGGCAACAAAACAAAATACGAGAGGAAGAGCCAGTGGAGGATGCTACTTCGGGTACAATAAATCGCTTACAAATATAGCGTGTGAGTTCAAATTTTACGACGAAATCCATTTTCTTAAAATAAAAGTAGGAGCAATGAAATTGATTATAATTCCCTCGTATATAAATTGTAACAACTGGGAGCGTGATTTCAATGCACTCAATAGTTTTATTGAACACAATAATAGCGAAGAAGTTATGATTATTGGAGATCTAAATGCGAGAATAGGTAATAATGAAGGAAGAGAAAACAGATTTGCGGGAAAAAATAGAAATTCAAAAGATACTACAGCCAATGCAAGAGGAATCAAAATGATGAGCCTTTGTGATGCTTTTGGATTTAGAATATTAAATGGAGTTTCTGACTCAGATAAATGTGGAGAGTATACTTTCGTAGGTCAACAAGGATGTTCAGTCGTCGATTACTGTCTAATAAAGGGAAACTGGATTCCTTTAATTTCAGATTTTAAGGTCATAAGTGTCCCATATTCCGACCACTTGCCAATAGTAGTTGAATTTGGAATTAACTGCCAACCCCAAGAAGATACAACAGTTTTAAAACTCCCCCCAAAACTTACATGGAAAGAAGATAAAGCGGAAGCGTATAGATACAACCTTCAGCGAAATGTTTCATCCGATAGTCAACTTACGATAGGAGACATTGAAGACGTTATTAAACAATCATACACTGAAATCAAAAAATGCCATGGAAAAATAATTAAACAAAAAAACCAATGGTACGACGCGGAGTGCGAAAAAGCACGTCAAAAATCCTTTGGATGGCTCAAAGTTTTCAGACAATACAGCACCAACTACTTTAAAAAAATTTATATAGAAGCGAATGCCGTATTCAAAAAAACATGCAAGGCAAAAAAATCAAAATTTTATGAAAACGAGGCTTTAAAACTAGCTCACTGCAAAGACTCTAAAGAGTTTTGGATGGCAGTAAACCAATTAAACGGCATAAAACTAAAAATAAGTACCAAATTAAATATAGATGTACTTCATGATCACTTCAAATCACTTTTGAATCCGCAAAGCCTAACAGTTCCTATACAATACGCGAAACCTGCCTACTATAATGATATATTAGATAGAGTTATAACTCATGGTGAAGTAAATAACGTATTGAAGAAACTGAAAGACGGAAAGGCACCTGGCGCTGATAGAATACCACTGGAGTTTCTAAAATATGGAACGGAAATACTTACCTCCAAATTAACTGCTGCTTTTAATATAATTTTGAATACCGGAGAACTACCAGAGCAGTTCAAGCAATCTGTCATTTTCCCCATACATAAGAAGGGTAACATTGAAGATCCAGCTAATTATCGAGGGATTTCCTTCCTTAACGCATCCTATAAGGTGTTCACAAAAATACTGAATGAACGATTGACAAATTGGATAAATAGCAACAAGTTGCTTGGGGAATTCCAAGCTGGATTTCGAAGTGGGTACTCAACCATCGATAATCTTTTTGTACTGCAAACCATCGCATCAACATTTATTGAACAAAAAAAGAAGTTGTACGTATTTTTTGTCGACTTCAAATCAGCATTTGATACGGTTGAACGCAGAGCATTATTCTTCAAGCTATACAGCATTGGGATGTCGCAAAAATTTGGAAATGTACTTGAAAATATCTATGATGGCAATATAGCAGCGGTTTGGAACGGTTCTGAAAAGTCTGTGTGGTTTGAATCAAAGATGGGAGTCAAACAAGGATGTACTCTAAGTCCAAATCTTTTCGCTTTGTTCATAGACGACCTGATTGAGTTTTTGCCTGGTGGCATAGAAATCGCGGGGATTCGCATTAAAGCCCTTCTATTTGCTGATGACGTGATACTGTTTGCACAATCACCCGAAACCCTACAGCTGATGATTAATCGACTCGAAGTGTACTGCAGATTATGGAATCTGAGGGTGAATCTGAGCAAATCGAAAGTTATGATATTTCGCAAAGGTTCGGGTAGAACGGCAAGGAACGAAAAATGGCATTTCGACAGAGAGCCAATTGAAATCGTTAAAGCTTACAAGTACCTGGGAATGACCATAACTAGTAACCTTAATATAGAAACTCACCTCAAGGACAAACTGGTCAAAGCCAAAAGTGCAATATCTGCAACATGGAAAAGATGTTTCTCAAACAAATTGATAACTCATAGTGTGAAGTATAAGGTCTTTGTAGCGGTGGCAGAATCTATTATGATGTACGCAGCACAGGTTTGGGGAGGTGAAATGTATGAAACGGTCGAAAAACTTCAGAGGTTCTTCATTAAAAAATGTTTTCGTCTACCAAAAAACACCCCGAACTACATGGTCATAATCGAGACAGGACTGTCACCACTTTTTATTAAAACACTAAAGTGTCATGTTGAGTATATCACAAAAGTACTGAATATGCATAACGAAAGGCTTCCTAAAATTCTAGCATTGCAAACAATTGGAAAGAAAAACCTGTGGTATAGAAAACTTGAAGAACAAGCTACATACTGTGGAACCAACATGCGAATACTGGAAGAAAATGGAAGATATTATAAAGATGACCTATTAGATCTTGTTTCCAAAGTAGATGAGCAACTTAGAATTGACTCGGTAAATCAGGCTAAATCTTCGGTGCATAGATCTATATACAACCATCTTAATCACAATTTATGCGAACGTAACTACTTCCACAACGAAAATAAGCAGGAGGTTATCTCGTCGATTTTCAAAATGAGAGGAGAGCTGATAAGTCTTCACTACATACCACATCGAGAGGATCTTCCTGTTTTCTGTAGCTTATGTAACTTGAGGAAAAGAGAAGACGTTATCCATTTCATAGGGAAGTGCCCAATTTTATGTGAAATACGGAGAAATGCATTAGGCAGCAAATTTAAATCAGAAGAAGAAGTACTCGCCCTTCTCAACTGCGAAGGAAACATCTACCAACTTTTCAATTATTTTCAAACAGCGATGTCTTATCGCAACCAAATTATAAACGAAGCTTTTTAAAGAAAGCAGTTTTTATTCTTAAAAATCAAAAAATTATTACTTGCTTTTAAAAAACAAACTTCAATTGCTTTGTATTGTACATGTAGTTTATTATTATTTTTAAATTGATGTCAATCGGGCAGACGGCAAAGCCAAGCTCATACGATTTAATGCAATTACAATATTTTCTTGTAAACAATGTTATATACACTTTTGAAATAATAAATCAATCTATCTATCTATCTATCTATCTATCACATAATGTACAAACTTTGTGTTCAGATGTTTTCAAAATTTTGAACCGTTTAGAAGTTATACGTGAAAAACGACCATTTTCGACATTTAACGTTTTTTGAAATGTCGATATCTTCTTAACGTTGGGTCGTACGAAAATCTACAAGTTTTGTATGAAACGCTTTTCGATAGCATTTACCGTTTCTGAGTTTTATGCGAAAAAATGATATTTTCGACATTTAACCTTGAATAAATATTAAAGCGCAAACGATTTGGCAATAGACTTTCGCGAGAGTATTTCTTATGCCAAAATTAAGACAGTTGCGTTTGAAAACCTTAACTTGTTTTTTTTTTTTTTTTTGCAGATTGGCCATTTTGTTGTACATTTTCCCTGGGCTAACTACACGAGTTTTAAAATAATTTTTTTTCGACTTCATATTTCGAATAGTTTCTTCTTTTAAAATTATTTATTTTAGAATTAATATTTCAAATAGTTTTAAAAGAAGAAACTAATGTAGTATTGTACCTGTATACAGAAGATTGTTTTTATACATAAGTATATAGATTTTAAACAGTCGGCACTGAATAAATATTCAGTGTTGATTTTCGAATAAAAATCATTTATTTTGTAGCGTTCAATAAAATTTAAATTTTTTATATTTTTAATATTACACTACAAAGACAAAAGACCATTGCAATTTGCAACTTTCAATAAAAAACATGTATCGGGCAAATATGATACAAATTACAAACTTATTCTTCAGAAAATGGAAAGTTAAATTCCAGTTGTCATGTAAAGGTACCGTTCCTGTTGTGAAAGACACACAACCCATAGCTGTTCATAAAATAAATTCCCCGTTTGACGCGAAATATAGAGTACAATAAGCAATAACCAGTGTTACCATATGAAAATCTAGTTCTAGGACTTGTTTTCTGTAACATATACAACAACATTCAACATACATGTTTAGTGTTTCCATATTGTATATACATTTATGAAAACCATTTTATCAAAGACCACTGATCAGGGCTGCCGAAGTGAGTAATAAGGGAGTATTCGTACTCCCCAACCATTCACTGTACTCCCGTACTCGTCTCACTGTGATTGTACTCCCCTTGAAAATTCCCAAAATGTTTGCAAAAAGTCGTTATAATTGTGCTTATTCTAGCGCATTGAAAACTTTTATTGGTTTATTGTTTTTTTAACTTTACAGAGGTGTCAATTTTGAAAAAAAAGAAAAATAAAATCTCCATTTAGCATATATATAGAAGAAAACAAATATTTCCTTAGATCCTTCGTGGTCGTCTTCGAGATGGAGAAAAATAAAACCTGCCACAGGAAGTTCCAATTTATTAGCAAAATCGCTTCGTGCTTGAAAAAATGTGTTAGATCCGAAGGTCTGAATTTAAAAAAAATGTTTTATTGTAAGTTAAGTCCCTAATGCCAATACCTTCGTTGTGGTTTAATCTACTATGTAAAAGTTATGTTAAGTTTTTTAACAATTTATCAGTTCTGTTCTTCTTTTCACCCTTAAATGACTGGTATGAATTAAGTATAAATTATTAAAAATGATTTAATAAAGTTATATTTCTAGCTCGTTTGTGTATTGAAAATCGTGTTCAATGTTATCCGATGATAATTTTGGCACTAACGAGTTGAAAATTTGTTCGTAATTTAAATTAAATTTCTTGCAAGGCCAAAATATTAAAAAGCTATATTTTTTCTTGCGTACTCCCCACAAGCCTAAAATACTCCCCTCCAATCCTCTAGAATACTCCCCTCCGAAATTTTGTAACGGCAGCCCTGCCACTGATCTCAATTTTGTCCATATATGCAATATGAAGGATTAATCCAAACTTTATCTATTCGACAAGTTATTGAGTTACATAATACGGGTTAAGCACTATGTGATTGTTTGCAGTTTTCTTTATTTTGACTTACAACTTTTATACTACGTTCGCAGGGCCAAATGAGGTGATTAAATTGTAAATTTCCAAATTATAAATAACCTCATTAAGGCTCTCCCAAACCAATGCGAAACATTCGTTGCGGCGAAGAAACATTCGTCAGTCAAAATTAATTCTTATGTTTCTCCGCCGCGTTGGTGTGGGCACTCTCATATATCACCATGTAAATAAATTTTGACAAGCGAATGTTTCTTCGCCGCAACGAATGTTTCGCATTGGTTTGAAAGAGCCTTTATCCATACAAATTCTCATTGAAATTTCATCTAAATTTAAATTTGCACGAAATTAAGTGAACGCATCCAGCGGAAATAAATTTAAAAAGTTTTTGTAAGAAAATATCAAAATACTAGAGTTAAAAAAATAGAAAACACAAAGATAAAACAAACGTTTAACTGCTAAACCAAATTCAAAATGTAGTAAAGCTTTCACACGCAATTAGCCAATTTGATAATGGAAATACTTTTTTGTCAATTTTCAAAATAACCTCATTTCGACTCTAATAAAAACATATTCTTTTAATGCTCTTGGATTTCATTTATCTTTGAGGTTTTTAGAGTTTCATATACTTAAAACAACCATTGAATCTAAAGGAAAAAAAATCTAAACTGGCAACCTTTATGCCACCCAAAGTCCCAACTTCCTCACAAAACAAAAAAAACTGTCTACCAGATGAACAGGATATGGCGTGGGCTATGCACGATGTTCCTCGCAGGAAGAACACAACCATTCTGATAGCAAACATAAAGCTACGATAAATTTTCGAATTTCATTCAGTCGACTACAGGACTCGTATCGAGCAGGGTCGAACCCAGTAAAACGGAAAGATTTCTCTAGGCGCCGCGGGTTGGTTGAACAAAATGTGATGATGCTTCGGAAGTGTTAAAAGAGTGAACTTGTCCTTCTATCATACCTATTATAGTTCTGTATTCGTTTTTTTTTTTTTTCTAATTCGATAAATTTCATTTTTGAAATGCCATTATCTTGTCATTTGTTGCGTGCGACATTCCCCTCAGTTAATTAGTTTGAAATGGGGTTACGATATGTCCGTCTCTTATTATTCGTTCGCGATTTTACTGAGTCTTACTGTGGTGTTAATTTAAATGATATTTAATCTGATTTCTGATTCATAGTCATTTCAACTAAAGTTTTGATCCTCTCTTTAATTAATAAAGTGTTTTAATGGACTGGAAGTGAAAAATGTAAAGAAAAAAAAGGATAACACCAATATTAGTCTACACACTGCCATTTTACAAAAAACGACTCGAAAATCGATTAGTAAAAAAAAGATAAATAAATAAAAATGAATAAAAGAAACTTCCTCTTGTGGTTTGTCTTCGGAAATATTTTAAAGTTTCTAACATCACTCCCTCGAAATTCATCCTTCCTGCCATCAGACACAGGGGAAACTATATACATTGGATTCCTCGCGGAGTATGCACAGATGCGTGTAAGTTGGTAATGGAAATAATGTTTCACTTTAAATTTCTCAGTCAATTTATAGGTAGAGGTACTTTTGAACTTATTTTTCTTACGAAAAAAAAAAAAAAAAAAAACATCAACTTAATTGAAATTTACGAGTACCTATGTTTGTAGGTCCTAGGTGTAGGCAAAAAGTTTTCAAATGTAGAAGACAGTTGATACAAAACAATTATTATTTAAGGCCAACTAATTTCAAACTGTCTATAACTTGTGTGGGGTTGTGGTTGTTGGGTTGGTTTGGGCATAATCTTATAATGCTTTAACAGGTGAAGGAACCCTACTCGTATTCACACTTTAATCTCTTGAACTGTTCGTTTTGTGTTAACATTTATTTTAAAATATTTGTTCAAAATATTATTTGAGGTTTAAAGGATATCATAATTCGTAGTCGGAATTATGAAGTTATAGGGATCGCGATGAAAAATATTGGATATATGTATTTTCTTTGTTATTGGAAACATTTTACTTTCTTGGAATATTTACAATATTTCGCATTATACTTCAAAGAAAATATTTCTGAAAAATTATTCTTTGAAAATACAAATTTATTATTGCGATACTTGGATTTTTGTTAGGATTGTATGTTGATTGGGTAACCGAATGAGATTCTTAAAAGACAGGCACTATTTTACGTGATTTGCATTCCCGGAAAAGAGGAATTTTTACGCACTATACTTTGAAATGAAGTTATTAAATTAGTTAAAATTCCAGTTATTTTGAGATGTCATATATAAACATGTGTATTATGTGCTGTAATAAAATAAAATGCACGACTGAATTGCACCAACTTGCTCTTGTAGTTAACAAATAGAATGTAACTCGACATTGACAGTGCGAACATTTGAAACTGTTTTTAAGTTGTTAAGTAGAAAATTTTTAAAACAAGTTTAGTTACGAATTTTGAAATTTGTATGATATAATAAAAAAACAAATGCACGACTGGGTCGGACGCAGTTCTATTTTATATTAAATTTCCAATTATTGTATCTATGCAATTTAAAAATTTATTAAGATATTAAAATATGTACTTAAAAACATGGATTTCAAAAAAAAAATTCAAAAGCATGGAATAGTAGATATGTATATATGTAGTTTGAGCTGAAAAAAAAGATGCCATTTGATTACTTGGGCAAATACGAAACTATGCGAGGAAAAATTTTAAAATCATTGGAGCGGTTTTTTAAAATATATTTTGTATACATATACATATGTGGTAGTAGGTACATACATATGTACATACACAATATAAAACTTTGAAAACAATTGGAGCACGAATTTAATATAATTATTAATATGCAGATAGAACTTTAATTTCAAAAAATTTCATAAACTTGTTTTTTTTTTCAAATCGAATTTTAAATCAAAAAATCATTTTTTTTTTAATTTTTATACATGTGCAATTTTATTTAAACTTTTTGCCTTCAATAAAATTGACCAATTCGAAATATTGTGGTTTAACAAAAATTTAAATTAAAAAAAAGTTTTCTAAAAATGTTGGTATAAAAAAACTATTAATATTTTTGTATAAGCTACTCCGAAAGAAAATTAAAAAAAATTCAACTCACCCCTTTTCGATCAAATCAAAAATGGTTGGTTAAAATAAGAGATATTACCTAATTATAACCCTTTTTTCATTACTTAAGAAACACTAAGTACTCATTTTAAAGAAAGTCTGTTCAGACGTTCAGGCTGTTGCCACGAGGACAGACAGACAAAATGGAGAAACTCACTTTGTTCGACATCACTATCATCGTAATACCCACCAAGTTTGATTAAAATCTTGAGTAGATTTTTTTAGGAATCCATGACTTGCAAAGTGGTTCCGCAAGTACAAATCTTGATGGTATTATATGTTCAATGGGTTTCATTCTTTCATTTGAAGCCGTAATCTCGGTAAATCATAAAATCACTAACATGTTATGTACCCAGGCTTAGCCACCTTACTCAATAAATTTCAGCAACAAAATTAAAAACCGATTCGAAAAATTTAATAATTCAGTTTGATAGATATACATACATTATATAACCCATTCAATTTATAGTCGGCTTCAATTTTATTAACATAAAATACCATTTGGCCTCATTCCCATGCCATCATTTCCATATGTTTTAAGGCAATTGTTAACACACAAAATTATAGTATTTACTGTCCCATGACGAATTTGTTGACTGCAAATTCGAGTTTCAGATAAAATATCTAACCATCCTTAGGCTGCAATTTCAAAAATAATTTGAATTTAATTAAATTCCTGTTTTAATTCGGTCTTCTATTTATAACAAAAGATAAAAAGGATGCTATAATAATGTGTTATATAAATATTTATAGACTTTTTCATTATTAAATCTTTTTCCGTTGTATTTATATCATTCATTTGCTTAAGGTAATTTCCCTAACTTTATAAATTGTCCGGTGTTGTATATACAACGGCGAGTGTTTATTATTGGAATTTAAAACCAAGTTATGCGTAGTAAATTATATAGAAGAAATTGATTGCACTTTCAACATCAATGTTTTTGGTGTGATGTACTTAATTAACAAAATGGAAAAACAAATTATAAGTTCGTTGTTATATGTATTTAAGTGTCACTTAGGCCCAGTTTTTCAGCCATGTTAAGCCCGATCTAGTTAACTCTGGAAACAGATCTGTCTACAGTTACTTCAGGAAGTTGTTGTTAATTGATTATAAATAAAGAATGCCTTAAAAAACACAGAAGATAAAATATCATACACATTTTTTAAGTTAATACAAAGTTAATTCACCAAATTTGGTGCACTTTATTCACCAAATTTGGTGTACAGTTTTTGATAAAGAAATTAATTTGTACAATTTTGAAAAATTAATAAATACATAAATAATAAATTCAAAATCTTTTTTAAAATTTTATAAGCCCACGCAGAAAAACATTCTAGTTTTCGACATGGCACTTGAGAGTTTTTAATAGATTCTGGCATGGCCCTAGCATGGCTGAGTAATGGACAAAACTAGGGCCTTGTCAATTATGAACCCTTTTGCCTCGTCAGAAAAACCACTTTAGGCCCTGGACCAGCAAAACTAGATTTGTTTATATATTAGCTAGAAACATTTGTGATAAGAAACGTTGTGATTCGATAGTAAAATAACTCAGATCAAAAATAAAAACCTGAATAATAAAAATAATAGCGCAAATTTTTATGAATTTAATACGATATTAAATCAAAATTAGTATGATAGGTACTGGGCTTTTTTGTAAAATACTCTTATTATCATATTATTTGATTTAGTATCGTGTACAAAAATGCGCTTAATCTAAACTTCATCCCACCACAAAAACAACCGATATGAACCACTTGAGATGAACCATCTGGAATTAAGTAAATACAGTTTAAGTCAGTAAATTATAATTTTTGATTAAATTTAATGAAAAGTTCAAAAAGCCTTTGGCGGGGGTGGTTGAAAATAGAGCTTCTCGAAAGTAAATACCTATATCATTATCTTGGCAGGATTTGCAAGAGCGTAAAATTTTTAACTTTTTTTTTGAAACCAAAACTGATCAATTATAATAAAAGTTAAAATTTGTATTTTTCGATTCATCGATTCAATTTATTTAGTTAAAATTTTGCATATGTATCAATAACGATAGTGAGAATGTCCACCAAGTTCTTACTAGCGAGAACCTCACGAGAGTATGAAACATTTTCCTCGTCTAAATTTTGCTTACTGAAAACTTGCAAGGGCTTGACGTATATTTGACAAGTTTTTTTCGTCTAGATTTTTCCTAAAGTAAACTGACTAGTGACATGTCAAAACTAGACAGAAACTGGGCATTTTTCCAGCCTGGAAGTTATTTCAATAAAACACGAATTTTCTGAAATCGCTTTATACAAATTTAAAAATAATGTTGGTGGAAGTTAGGAGTTGTATTGATGATTTTGTATGCTGGCGCTTAAATGATGGCCCACCTCGGTTGCATACAAATTTAATTTTAAATTAAAAAAACCAACCCACATTAACCTTTTACTGAATAATGAAGATGAAGAGATTTAAATAACGGGTGATTTTTTAGCTGGTTTGTTTTGGCAACACTGGTTTTGACAGCTGACGTGTGTTTAGTACCTTGTGTCACTGTCAAACAGCTTCAGTTTGGTTTGCAATTTAACCATGGATCGTCTTACAAATGAACAACGCTTGCAAATTATTGAATTTTACTATCAAAATTCGTGCTCGGTTCGAAATGTTCATCGCGCGCTGCTTCCATTTTATGGTCGGCATTCTCGACCTTCTGAGCAGTCTATTCGGAAGATTGTGACCAAATTTCTCACCAAATTTACTTTGTTGGACATTAAACCACCAACACGTTTACGTACTGTGCGTAGTGAAGAAAATATTGCGGCCGTATCAGCTAGTGTGACAGAAGACCGCGAAATATCGATTCGGCGCCGTTCCCAGCAGTTAGGCCTTTGTTACACCACTACGTGGAAAATTTTGCGGAAGGATTTGGGCGTAAAGCCTTTTAAGATACAGCTGGTGCAAGAACTAAAGCCAGCCGACCTACCACAACGCCGAATTTTTGGTGAATGGGCTCTTGGAAAGCTGGCCGAGGATCCGCTTTTTTATCGAAAAATTGTGTTCAGCGATGAGGCTCATTTTTGGTTGAATGGGTACGTAAATAAGCAAAATTGCCGCATTTGGAGTGAAGATCAGCCAGAAGCATTGCAACAGCTACCAATGCATCCCGAAAAAGCCACTGTTTGGTGCGGTGTATGGGCCGGCGGCATTATTGGGCCATATTTCTTCAAAGATGATGCGAATCGCAGCGTTACTGTCAATGGTGAACGCTACCGAGCGATGATAACAAACTTTTTTTTGCCCGAAATGGAAGTTCTTGACTTGCATGATATGTGGTTTCAACAAGACGGTGCCACATGCCACACAGCACGCGAAACAATGGCGCAATTGCC
The DNA here is from genome assembly GCA_949320155.1 of Melangyna quadrimaculata. Taxonomy (NCBI): domain Eukaryota; kingdom Metazoa; phylum Arthropoda; class Insecta; order Diptera; family Syrphidae; genus Melangyna; species Melangyna quadrimaculata. The sequence continues at coordinate 174,251,678 of OX439485.1, read as the reverse complement.
AGGCGAGTTTGGTGAACAGTTAATTTCACGTTTCGGGCCGGTCAATTGGCCGCCTAGATCGTGCGATTTGACACCATTAGACTATTTTTTGTGGGAGTATGTCAAGGCTAATGTCTATAGGGACAAGCCCGCTTCGATTGACGCACTGGAAGCCAACATCCAACATCGTGAGATACCGGCCGATATGTGTGAAAGAGTATGCCAAAATTGGTCTCAGCGGATGGGCTACCTGAGACGCAGCCGCGGTCAACATTTGCATGAAATTATCTTTAAACATTAAATTGCAAGGTTCAAACTATCGATTCAAATAAATATTTCATTCATTTTTTCGAATTTTTTGTGTTTTTTTTTTTTTTAAATTTCTAAACCTCTTAAAAAATCACTTTTTATTAAAATGACTGTTATTTTTTTTTTTTAATTTTCAATTAGCGATTGACCCCGAACGGTTTGTCGGCGAAAATATCTTTGAAATGGAGTTTTTAGAAAATTGCATAAAATTTCAATTTCGATATTTGTCCATTTGAAATAGATATTTTATTGAAACATTTTTCGATAATCTCAGATTAAGATTCAGTTCTCCAAAAAATGAGAAGCTGGCAAAAAATCAAAAATTCCACACAAACTGGCCAACTACGCTAAGGCCTTTTTTAAGCTCAAATGGGACTGACTAAAAATCAATATTTAATAAATGACTTAAAAATAATGCTGAACAACATATTTGGTATCCAACGGAGTGAAATAATATAAATTGTCAAGAGGCAAAATAACCTCTTACTAATTGACAATAATATTCTTAGAAGTCTTGTTTTCCTTATAAAATCACAATTTCCTCAAAAAGTAAACAAAATGACAAATGGTTTTCATAAATAAAATCGATTTAAACTTCTCAATATCCATTCAAATTGTAATTCTTAGAATAAGAAAAAACATACTGAATCGATACAGTTATTGATGCATCGGTTACTCAGTTTGAACCCAATCATACGAGGGGGATTCTCTAAAGCTTAGGCTTTGGACTGCAATATTTTATTTGTCTTATATTAAAAATATTTTAAATTCAAAGTAACAAAAACAAGTTATATCCCCTTCTCATCTTAATTAACATATTGTTGAAAATAACACAATATTGGTTATACTTTTACTTAATCATATCTTATAGTCTTACACAAACAAAAAAGGACAGCATATAAAATTCTATTCAGTTAAGACAAGCTGGAAGATGTTTTTGTTGACTATTATGTACGTTCATTGTTTATGATCTATAGGGTCCTTAAGTGCAAAACCAATAATTGTTCACAATTTCTCAGTATAACTAATTTCTAATAATTTATTTCTGGGACTGGGTTGGCATTTTCAAAATATTGTATTTTGTAACCAAGTTTTGTGACTCAAATTCAGAGAAATGTATATGTATAATGTTTGTTTAGATGCGAATTGTATAGTTTGACACAAAGTCTTCAAGGAGGAACAATTACGTCTGAAACTCTATCAAAATGAATGGTGGGGGCAAGTTTTGTGCGGCAAATCCTCATACTATGAGTTTTGTACACACCCATTATATTCTATTGGTATGTAGGTATACCATTCTATTCAGCAATAAATCTGAGATACTGTGAAATCCAATAGGGCATCAAGTTATTCAATCAGTTTTACTATTTCATTAAGAAAATACATATAGAGGTATATCCATTATACGAGTATCGATTTTTTTTATAAATAATAAAATAATTATACAGGGTGATTCACCTAAGGTGTGACAAAAATCTTTTGCGTGTGGGTTTGATTGAGACAAGAAAAAAATTGTGTGGGTGGGAGGTCTGGTCCACTCGTTTAGGTGGAAGGGGCAATTTTATAAAAAAAAAATCCTTAAAACAGAAAACAAATTACTTAAAAAACAACGGTAAGAATTACTATACCTTGTTATACCTTTTAGTAAAGTCAGAAATCTCTTCATTTATTTTATTAGAAAAAAAAATGTTCAAACAATTTTTTTTTTTAATTTTTAGTGAAACAATTAAAACCGGATGATCGGAAAGTCCTAGGTTTTTACTTTTCAAGATATTAAAAAAAAGATGAGCCAACTTTCTCATAAAACTAAGAAAAGAATCCGGCTAATTGATCATTTTAGCAACTAGTTGATTATCACGGAGCGGTTCAAAATTCTGGATTTCAAAATTCTGTATGACCAAAATTCTGTTTGAATTTTTTTGGAAAATACTGTATGGCCCAAATTCTGTATTTTTAAAAATTCTGTGTGTCAATAATAATAATTCTGTAAATCCAAGATTCTGTATGTGCAAAATACTGTTTTTCAAAATTCTGTTTATGCCCAAATTCAGTATTTTAAAGAAGAATTTGCAAAACAAAAATAACTTTGATTTTATTTTTATAAATTTGTATTATAAACAAAAATAAAGAAAATTTATTCCAGATAACCGCTGTAAAACAACATAAGGAAGCTTAAACAGGAAATGTTGCACAAATAAGGTCTCTTTCTGATAATACCCTGAGTTTTCTTATTTTTCAGATTTTTTTTCCAATTTTGTATGTGCTACATTTTCGAAAAAAGTGGACAAAAACCAAATATTAAGCATGTTGGAAATTTTGTTATTATTGCTTCTATTTTTTTAATCAACATGACGGCAAGATTGTTTTTTCTTCCAACCAATACCTACCGTTAACGCCCGATGCCAGGCTTTTTGCATCCTTTGAATAATTCCGTTCTTTGCTTTGAATTTTGAAACTCAAAACAAAACTCATCTTGATGTCTTATCTGTAGACATATCATTTTTTAAACCAGGCTTCCATTTTCAAAATATTCTAATATTCAAATTTACTACGTAGAGAAACGTGACTGCGATCTTAAGCTTAGCGCCCACATGCAACTTTTAGTCTAATCGTGCACATGCAACTTTCAGTCACGAAACAGTTTGTTTGCTAAAATCAATCCCATGCACTTATGTATATGAGAGTCCTCGCATATGCAGAAACTATTCAGTCACCGATTAAAGCAACTAAAAATTTTGTGTTTTGACACAAACTAAACGATCACCCCAAATTAGTTGCATGTGGGCGTTTAGGCTTATGGCAGCATCAAATGATAAGCTTCTTATCATAAAAACCTTAATTCATTCTGTATTTTAAAAAAATCGTTCTGATAATTTTAAAAAAGTGCGCACTTTTGTACTCAATTTTTTTTTTTCAAATAGAGAATTTTGAAAAACAGCATTTAAAAAAACAGAATTTTGCTTATACAGAATTTTGATCATACAGAATTTTAAAATCCAGAATTTTCTTCATACAGAATTTTGTTTAACCTTATTTTGAATAACAGTATTTTGAATTAAACACTTTTTTTTTTAATTTCGGATTAGCCGCGTTGCTCCGAAATTTAAGAATAAATCTTTAAAAGATTTTTTTCTTTTAAAGAAAATAAAAGAACGGATTTCTGGCTTACAAGAAAGAATAACAACTATTTTTTTCTGTTTTTAATTAATTTTTTTTAGAAAATTTTCACTCCTCCCAAACGAATGGGAATAGACCCCTCCTCCCCCATACAATTTTTTCTTGTCTCTTGTTTTTTGTGATACCTTAGGTGAATCACCCTGTATATTTGATAATTAATTATTTTGAAACTCAAAAGAATTACGATTTTGCAGAGCATTATATTTACGAGAACAAGTAGTACCTAACCTATATTTCTAACGTGAAGAGGTTAAAAATAAAAGGAGTAAAATTAAAACTTTTCCTCTCTTCTTTAATAGTGTCGAGTTGTAACCTGTTTTGTATTTAATAAATAAATTATTATTATATTGAGCAACTTTAAAAAAAACTTTTATTTTATTACTGCTTAGTTTTACATTTCTGAACCTATGATAGCTTTATATAGCTTTATTTGTCCATATTATGTGTTGATAAAGTAAAGTTTACTGACGATGGAAGGATAGCTTCCATTGAATAATGAAATAAAACAAGTTGTTCAAAATATAATTTTTTATTAACTAAAAATTTTCTTGAAAAATTTAGCTTCAGATATCCCAGTTTAACTTTTTATGATAAAAATATATGGATTATTTTAGTGCACTAAGGGACTACTCTTAAACATGCATCCGGATTATACTTTTAGGAATTGAAAATTAAGTATTACTGGAGTTTGAACTGTGCATAGCTTTTTTAAAAGTATATTGCTATATCTGTGCTTAAAAGTTAAAAGCTTTTAAGTCTGATTTCATAGTTTTTCAGAAAGTGAATTTTTAACTTTGAATCTGTGCTCTTATTTACCATTTATTAATAGTATATTTTAAATATTCTATTGATAAGAAAAAATAAATAAATAAATATACATTTATTGGCACATAGGGGACCTAATATTATACTTTGTCTTAAATTTAAAGGATTATAAAATATAAAATACATGTCAAAAAATTAAATCTAAAAGTCGTCTGATTTTATTGTCGTCGTGGTGTTCCGTCCTGGTTGTCTAGTTGTGGCTTTGGTGAGGGGATGGGTTGACATTAAGCCGCGGTGATATGCTGACCCTGTGTCAGCGTAGAACGAAACTGCTGGCTCGTTGTCGGTGATGATGTTGTCAGCCAGGATTTCCGTCGTACTGAGGTATCTCGGCTCGGGGTGTCGCTGCTGAGTGGCCATCCTTCTCATCAGTTGATTTGGGTGCTTGTTAGTGAGTCCTACTGAAGCAGAAGGAACCTGTCCAGGGGGATGATGTTCGCCTCTGCGTAAAGACGCTCGTCGCTGTGATGTCTCATTCGCTGCCGATCAAAATGTAGTCCGGTACAAATCCTTGAGTAAAACAAAAACTAAGATAGGGTTATAAAGATACAATTTTCAGAACTTTATCTTTATATATACAAAATTATTTGATAATGTGGCTAAAATTTGGTTAAGTGAAGTATTTAATGCATTTATTTATGTCTTTTTGACTTTATTATGCTTTTACCAAAACAACTATTACAGTTTTTATTTTATTATGTCACCTAAGATACAAATTTTCTATTAACCAAATATGGTAAAACAACTCAAGTCTATTTAAGAAATTTAAATGCAGGAAATTGTGTGTGGAAAAACATCTTAAGTCGACATAAGTGATCTTACTTTGTTGATTAATATCGAACATAAACCCTATTTTCTGATAAAATAAATAAATTGAAACATAAGATGAATCATCATCTACTTAAGTTATTTAACCTTTTGCAAGAACCTAAGAAGTAAACTTAATATATTTTACAAATGGTGATAACTTTCTTGTTTTTAAATATTTATCAACAGCGGTAAGAGAGAAATACAGGTTGTGGACAAAATATGTAAGAATTCGATAAATAGCTAAAACCAATTAAGTCGACTTAAGAGCTTTTACCTTTTGAGCACAGATCGTTTTAGTGCATAAGGCTGTAATGTTACTTTATAGTCTTTTGGTTAACCTTTTGATTAACATTTCCATAAAGTAGGTACACAAAAAAGTTATGTTTTATTAGCTTTTGGATTTCCTACCGTTCCTAGTTCAGAATAAATTACTTATCATTTCATTTTCAACAGTCATGACTCATGAACTAGAACTAAATTTGAAAAAAAAGAACAAAATATAATTTTTGAATCTATCTCCATATATTATTATTGTTTATAATCCAAAGGAAAATGAACAAAGTTTAAATGTGCTCGCTGGAACTAAACATGCTGTCTGTAACCGCAAAAAAGTTTGTTCATTAAAAATAAAAAGTACCAAAATAAAAAGACGTGCGTCGCTTCGCCGCCCCGCCAGGCCACCTTCGGTTGCGTCGTTTTCAAAAAGACAATCCAGGAAAACAAATACGTGCTTTCATTTATTTTATGATGGCAATTTTTGTGCGACTATATAACAATATATAACATAGGAATTTATGTATGTATTGTATATTGTACCCAAAAGGGTTGAAAAATCTTGATTGATAGTTGAAACAGCATAATTAATAGGTACAACGGAAAAACCAATTATTTTTTTTATAACACTTTGAAGGTATGAAAATATAGTAAGAAGAAATGTTAGTCCCAGAGAAAAGTTTTAATTATTGGTTGAAAGAAAGTTAAAACTTAAGAGTGATTTTATGTTTGAAATTACAAACAAATTGATAATCAAAGGACCACTTTCTCTCTGCATTAATTTTTTTGTGTACCTTTATATTACTGTAAAACTCTATAATTTACTGGTAAAACGTCTCACATATTTTGTTTTCATAATTCATTCCATGTTCTACAGTTTTTGGACAACAGTAATCTGCTTCGCGGGTTTCAAGGATTTTAAGTCCCTCTTAATGTCATCATCGTTTTAGAAGCAGACTCCAGGACGTCCGTAACAGAAGAGGTGCTGACATGGGAATGGCCCGGGACCACCATCTGATGGTTACTACCGTAAGATTGCGTACAGCTGCAGTTCGGAGATCCCAAGGAAACACTCGAATGCCCAAGTTTAATACAGATAGACTAAAGGATCCCGCAGTGCGCCAACAACTAGGGGACCACCTTTCACAAGGATTAAACGCAATCAGCAGCACGGAAACCACATCCATCGAAAATCATTGGTGTGCTGTGAAAAATGTGTTCATATCCGGTGCTGTAAGTATAGTCGGCCGGGCGCAAGGGAGAAATAGTGCTTGGCTTTCCGACGAAACTTGGGCAAGGATCGAAGAAAGGAAACACGTTAGAGCTCGCATCGCAGCTACCCCAGCAGCAGTGAGAAACGAGCTTGAGTCTACGTACCGCATGAAGATGAGGGAAGTTCACCGTAGAGCGCGACGTGATAAGCGTAACTACATCAACGCATTGGCTACAGAAGCAGAAGAAGCCGCTAGTAGGTGTGACAGTAGGACCGTCTACAGAATTACCAAAGAGCTCACTGGTGTCCAGAGCTCTTAACAACACCTGGTTAAAGACACAAACGGATCCCTGCTAATTTCGGATGAGGACCAGCTCATAAGGTGGAGGGAACACTTTCCTGCGGTTTTAAACCGCGTTTTCGCCAGTGAAGTGAACCCTATTCCCACTGAGCTACCCGAAGTAACAATTTCCCGAATACCTACCGTACCCCCCAGTAAAGAAGAAATTTTCACCGCCATCAAAGCACTGAAGAACAACTAAGCGGTTGGACTTGATGGTATTCCTGCAGAGCTCTTAGGAGAAGCCCTAACGACATCGAGCGAGCTACTGCACCCACTTATAAAGAGAGCTTGGGAAAGAGAGAACTTTCCTGAGGAGTGGAAAAAAGGAATGATTGTCAAGCTCCCAAAGAAAGGAGATCTCACACAGTGCGAAAACTGGAGAGGAATATGCGTTCTGCCTGCAGTAGCCAAGATAATAGCAAGGATACTATTGGCCACTAGAAACACGTTATGTTGCAAGATTACCCCCGAATTAATAAAAGTAAACATTCAGAATCAATGTTAAAACAATCGCGAACTAATTTTACTATTAATGTACGTTTTTGCTAAACTTTGATATCATTTCTGAAAGCAAACACTTACACTAAAGACCACCTCGAAGACACACTCGACGCCGAGCAAGCAGGTTTCCGCACTGGATCTTCCTGTGTGGATCACATCAACACCTTGCGGATCATCATCGAACAGTGCGTTGAATATCGATCACCACTTCACCTGCTGTTCATCGATTTTAAAAAGGCGTTCGACAGTGTCAATAGAGAATTTATTTGGCTTGCTTTGGGCAGGAGGGGCATCCCAGATAAATTGATTGCTATTATCAAGGCTACATATGATGGATCCAGGTGTCACGTTTTGCACAAAGGTAGGCTGTCAGAGGAGTTTGAAATCCAAAGTGGAGTTAGGCAAGGCTGTATACTGTCACCAATACTGTTGCTGTTGGTGATAAGTGACGTACTGCACGCAGCTTTGTCAAATGGAAATGGAGGAATTCAGTGGACTCTGCAATCTCACCTCAAACATCTGGACTACGCGGACGACGTATGCTTACTCTCTCATAGGATCATGGATCTCCATCAAATGACAACAAGGGTGGAGAGAGAAGCAGAAATCGTAGGGCTTAAGATCAACTCGGCAAAAACTAAAAGGATCAGCCTTGGAACTTCCTCATCAATCCAAGTAAATATTTCTGGACAACCGGTAGAGATGGTAGAGGATTTCCAATATCTTGGGAGTATTGTCTCTACGGGTGGCGGAACTGAACTGGACGTAAACAGCCGAATCAGAAAAGCAAAGGCTGCGTTCGGAATGCTGTCCAAAATATGGAGAAACAACTCTTTTAGCTTAAAGACCAAGCTACGACTGTTCCGCTCCAATGTTGAATCCGTTCTGCTTTACGGCTGCAGCACTTGGAAAGTCAATGAAATTGTCACTAGAAAGCTGCAAACCTTCGTTAATAGATGTCTACGAAACATCTTGAGGATTTTCTGGCCCAACCGTATCTCCAATGCCGAACTTCATGCGAGAACGGGTCAGGAGCCCATAGACTCCATTATACGAAGAAGAAAGTGGCAGTGGATTGGCCATACGCTTCGAAAAGGCGATCGGTGCATTGCATCTCAAGCAATGCAGTGGAACCCGCTCACACAGGAGGGAAGACAAGTGACCGGCCTAGAAGTACATGGCGAAGAACGGTCGAACAGGAATCGGCACGACTGGGGAAAAGTTGGAGAGAGCTGAAATATATTTCAAGAAATCATACACGATGCCGCGTAGGTGTAGTGGAGGCCCTATGTCCCGTAAGGGAAACATCACGGACGTAATAGGTCCGAGGACCTAAGTAAGTAAGTAAGTTAATGTCATCCTCCTCACTCAGGCAACTACTGTGATTGTTCCGCTTAGAGTATGTTCAGTCACCAGGCTAGGTGCAACATGTCAACTGTTTTTCTGGACAATAGGTACCTTTGCCTAGCCCGCTTATTGAATGCATCTTAATCCCAGTCGGAATGTAAACAAACGTCCTAAAATACACACAAATCTTTTTGTTAATCATTGGAGGGATTCATAAAGAGTCTATAGTGCGGGTTTAAACGCCTAACCGTCTATAGCCATCGCCGCCATCCTGGCTTACAAAAATAGTATAAAAATTCATTGTATAAGTTGCCTTTATTTAAAAAAAACTTTGTTTGCATTTTTAGTCCTTACTTGTTTCTAACTCCTTGTTACTATTTTTTTTTTTTTTTTTGGCAACTAAGTTATCGTACTCTGCGTATCCTTTTCAAAAAAGGCATTAAGTTGTAGAGATTTTAATCATATATTCCCGATTTTGTAATTCGAAAAGTGTAAAACGTAGACAAAAAAATTATATGAACAAAATTGTAGAAAATCAAATTTCAAACAATTTTCGTAATTAAATTTTGCGTCAAAAGATGAAAATGAGGGAGTTTTTTTTTACAAACAAAAACAATTTTCCTGAAATTTAAGATGGCGGCCACGGCTAAAGTGCTATGTGCTCGAAAACCACACCAGAAACTCCTTATGATCCCCTTTAACGATTAAAACAAAAAATCTCCCTATATTTTTTGCATTTCAAATGTACATTTCAACTGGGCTATGTGGTAAAAGACCAATGAATTATGAAAACAAAACATTTCAAACTTTTAATAATGCTGCTGACAAACTCAAAGATTAACCGGTCAATTCTAGCATTTTCCAATTTCGCTCTTTTACTGTGAATAATAATAATGTAAGTGTATAGTAAAAGTGTAGTATAAGTTAAGTATGGTATACATAATTAGGAATATCAATACATTTTTAGCTTCTTGTTTGCAGTCATGCTAAGGACTAAGAATTTTTGTCTTTGAATATTAACCTTGTACTTTCATCTGCTACATGCATAAATTTATTGGTGAGCAATTAGAGTGGAAATTTATAAAGCCAGGGTTCCTTTATATTAATGAAAAATTCTTTAATTTTGTAAGTATGTATGTAGGTATCTATGTACATATGTAGTATATACCCCTGAATAAAAAATACATTTAGCATTTTGTGGAATTTATGGAGCAGAAAATTTCTAGTTGATTTTTGATTGTGCATAGTGAATATGTTAAAATTAAACTTTAATTTAGCCTTATTGTGTATGATGGCTAAGCTTTGAAAATCCAATGCACATGTATTTTCAATATTTTTTTAGGTTTTTCATACATTTTATTTTCTTTTGAAGGTGATAAGTTGTGAATTGACACATAAAAGACATCGAAAAAGTAAAAATATTGTTATTTTTTGAATTTTGTTTATATCTACATAAGTTACTTACCAGTTTAGATTGTTTCTACTGCTCATAAGTTCCTCAAGAATCGGTTTATAACTTTTAAACTGGCGCGGCACAGACAAATTAGAAAAAAATTATACAAAAATAAAGAAAATAAAAAAAAGTACGCATACGCCTGGGTGGACCATTTTAATTGTATTTTGTAATTGTAATTTTTTTGCGATAGGTATCAAACCTAGTTTAGTTAAATACTGATTAAGTGATTTGTTTTCTATGCGTAAAAACATAAACCTACTCGTTTATTACATTTCCACTTTTTAGCATCCTCTCACTCTTTGAATGAATACAAAGTTATTAGGATTTAAATATCGTCTGATTTGACTATTGACAGTATCAGTTTTCATTGTAAACTAATTTTCTTTCCAGTTTCAGAAATATGGTCGAATTCGCCAAAAAACTGAAAGATTTACTAGTCAAGCGCCACCCCTTAATCATCATTTTACTTGCGATATACTAATTTTACTTACTTATTGCCAAAACTACGGGGGAGAGAAACCGATCGCTTGAAGTATACAGAGAAACTAATCCTTGTTGCTGGCAATATCGTTGAAAACGAACTTCAATCTTTAAGAGGTACTGATATTCTTACATCAGCTGTAATGGAAGCTGCTATCCCACTGCAGACAAGGACTATAGGCAAGGGTAAGCAACCCTGGTATGACTGGGAGTGTGAGTCAGCAAGGAAAAAATCTTTCGCTTATCTCCGCCTGCTAAGAAGAATTAATTCGAACTACGCGAAAACTATGTATCACGAAGCAAATAAAAAGTATAAAAGCTTATGCACAGCGAAGCAAAAGGCTAACACGCAAAATCTGTCGACAATGCTTGTGAACATCAGTGAAAGTCGGTCGTTCTGGAAGACGGCCAAAATGATAAATGGAGTACAGTTCGCGAAAAGTATTAAAGTGGAAACATTCGTTTTAGCTGAGCATTTTGAAAAATTGCTTAATCCACCTCCTAAACAAAACCCAATGCAATATGCACTACCATATTTGCAAGATCTGGAAATAGAGCGCCCTATAGACATTCACAATGTGACAAAAGTACTTAATCGATGTGGATCCAATAAAGCCCCGGGTGAAAACCGAATACCATATGAATTCTTCAAAAATGCTACAGACGACTTCCTGCAAAAACTAACGTTGACATTTAACTTCATATGTTCTACTGGAGAAGTGCCTGCAAGTTTTAAGAAAAGCTTTATACTGCCAATTTTTAAAAAAGGAAATCCTACTGACCCAAACAATTATAGAGGCATATCATTTTTAAATGCGGTTACAAAAATATTCACAGGAATTATACTGGAACCTTTTTCAGACTGGGTAAGCCAAAATAATAAACTAAGTGAATTCCAAGCTGGTTTTCGAAAAGAATACAGTACGATCGATAATGTATTCTGCTTGACGAGCATCGCTCGGACCTATCTGGACAGGGGAAAAAAACTCTATGCATTCTTTGTAGATTCCAAGTCAGCTTTTGATTGTATCGACAGAAGAGCACTATTTTTCAAACTAGGCAACCTTGGAGTTTCAACAAAAATGTTAATGATATTACAAAAGCTGTATGAAGAAAACACATCCGCAGTATGGGACGGAAACATTCTTTCCAGCTGGTTCCAATCAACAACAGGTGTAGAACAAGGATGTCTCATGAGCCCATTACTCTTTTCAATTTATTTGGATGATTTATCTACTTCCCTGCCTGGAGGCATAATGTTCGATGGTCTTGCAATAAAACTTCTCCTTTATGCAGATGACATTGTCATATTTGCGGAAACACCAAACATGCTCCAAATTATGATAAATAAATTGCAGGAGTATTGTACATTATGGAACCTCCAATTAAATACGAATAAATCGAAAATCATGGTTTTCCAAAATGGAACAGGTCGCTACGCTAGAGACGAAAGGTGGACATGGCAAGATGAGGAACTTGAAACGGTCAAACAATATAAGCATCTTGGAGTTTTGATCACATCAAAGCTGTCCTTCAAGAAACATCTCGAAGAAAAACTCAATGAGTCCAAAAAAGCAATGAATTGTACTTGGAAAAACGTTTTAAGCAAAGGTATTATTTCTCCAAGTGTGAAATTCAAAATTTTTGAAGTGGTAATGAAGTCAATTATGTGCTACGCAGCACAAGTTTGGGGTGTTTCTGAATTTGAAGAAGTTGAAAAACTGTTAAGATACTTTATTAAGAGAATTTTCAAACTACCAGAAAATACACCAACATACATGTTGCATCTGGAAACGGGTCTTCCACCACTCTACATTCACACACTTCGACTGCACTTAACTTACATAGTAAAAATTATGGGAAAACAAAGTCAACGTCTAACAAATAAGATTGTTTCATTTCTTAAAGAAAGAAACCTACAATTCTTCACCGAATGGACGAGATTGTCTGCTGAGCACGAAATTCCACTTTTTGAACAAAGTAATAGTTCGTTGGGCGTTACCCTTCAGGTTCTCTTAACGAAAGTTGAAGAAGCGACAAGAATTGCGTTTAAAACACGAAGTTACCAAAGCCAAACAAGAAACACTTATAAGCTACTGGAACACGATCTTTGTGAAAAAAAACTACTTCGATGACCAATATAGTCTGGATTTTATATCAACGATATTTAAAGCCAGAGGTGAGCTAATCAAGCTGAACTACGTGCCTTATAGAAACGATGTAAGCACTGAATGCACTTTGTGCAACATGCGTAGCACAGACATACATACATACTTCATTTTATTGGAATCTGTCCCGTCCTAAACTCAATTCGAAGAGCATCATGGGGTAAAATCACGCTGTCATCGGATGAAACTATTCGCGCCCTGAACGGAGGAAATTGAAAAGTTCTCTATCACTATCTGAAATCTGCCATTAAATATCGCCAACAAATCACCAACGAAGCATTTTAAAATTAACATCCAATATTGTTTTTGTATTTTTTCTTTTTAATTCATTGGAACTCATAAACTAAAAACTCTACGAAGAAATTGTATATAAAGAACTCCTTTTTCGGATGATGGCAATTCGCCAATGCTTTTTTGTGAAAATTTGTATTAAATTATATATTTATGTATCTAAATTTAATGTCAATAAAATCACTTTTACTACTACTAATTTTCGAGATAATAATTTTCCCTAATATTACGATGATAGAAAACGCGAAAAAAGTGTGTCTCGAAATTCTGTCTGTCTGTCTTTCTGTACCTCGACCTGCAGCCTAAACGGCTGAAGTGATTTTCTTCAAACTTTGGACTTAAGGTTCTTATAGGATTCCCTAGAGGGGAAATTGAATTTTTTTTAGCTCAAAAAAATTGTATTTTGTTAAATACTAAAAGTTGGCATACAATTTTTTTTTTTTTTTAATTTTCAAGAATTTTTATATATAATAAATTATTAAAAAAAACCCGCTCTAACGATTTTTGAAATTTTTTTTTCATAAATTCATATTTACCAAACAAATCAAATAAAATACATTTTGTTGAGCTCTATCTGGTTAAGCTATTCAAAAAAGATGTATATAAATTTATAGTAATAATTTATATTTTGAAATTGTTTTTCAAACTTTTCATAATGATATCATAATGTTATAGAACCACTATATATGCACATAGTCAATTTTAAGCTACGTTCAAGTTGTAAGCTACGAGAGCAAGTTTGTGCGATCCAGTCGTACCAATTTTTTTAAATGTTTTCAATAAAATCTTATTAAAAGAAAATTAAGTATCAAAAATCTTTTTTACTTGTAATATACGAGTGTCTATGTACATGTTCATACCAAGTTACTAAAAAACAAGTTTTAAAGAGAACACTAAAAATGTGGGTGTTTGGTAAGTAAGGTTGTTTTATTTATTAGCCTTGTTATATGTATCAATTACGAAATTTTAATTTTGAGACGTTAAAAAAGTCAAAATAAATTTTACAACTTAAACATAATTAAAATACCTACTAAAAAATTAATTTTGGAAAAACCGTCCTCATAAAATAACTTTTTCCCTCCCTGCGAAAAAAAAACCTTGGGAATATAAAAACTATTTGTATTTACTCATTTGATTCTTGGTTATCATGATATTTGAACCATTTTTGGCAGGTTTCATCAACACATCATTAATTAATTAATTAATTTCAAAGAGTTCTCATTATATATTTACCTAATGAAAAAACAGTAATTCTTCCATAAAAAGGACTTAACAACTAGGTTGGTTGTATCGTTTTGGTTTTGTTTTTGGTTTCCTTAGAATCAGCAGTTTAAAGTACTTTCAAGTCAAGTGCTGACTGAAGAAAAATTAATTTAACCTCTCCTCTTCCCTTCAACACAATTCAAACACACCTATGTATGTGTATTTAATACATAAATATATGTACATATATTTTAATTGGCTCATTTGATTCTGCATTGTTTTGGTCAACCACCAAACGTCCATATCAAATTTTATGAGTTAAACAATTTTGTTCACCTACTATTATAACTGTACTTAAGAAAATAGTAGTTATATGGCTTTTAAGGAACAATATACAACCATTTGACCTACTTAAATAAGTATATGTTTATTTCTGTTCTCAAAATGCTTTATTAAATTTAAAGAAAATGAATTTTTGTATTTAAAGATTTTTATTTACCAATTTGAGTAAGGTATATACAAACAAATATAAGTAAATTATCATAACGAAAGTAAATTCCTTATGTAAGCATTTATATAAATAAGAAGTTGTAGAACGGGTAAAAATTGCTAGGTCTTCTTGTAGATCTCTGAATTTTCTATATTTCCCTATTAGTATTAAGAATTTATGTTCGACAACAAATGATTAAAATAAAGCAAGAAGTTGCACTTCTCACCTCTCTTGTTGCAAAAAATTAAGAGAAGGATTGGTAAACTACTTTTAAAAATGTTACTTTTCAAAATTTTGAAGTTTCTCAGCTCCATTTGCATTTTGAAAATTATTAATCACCTTTATGTCAGATTAAATAATTCCTTTCCAACAAGAAATTATTTAATCAAAATTCTTAGATTCCGCTTAGTTCTCGAGTTATAACAAACATTTTGAAAAAATACCAGCGTGACCAATCTCTCAGAAATTCAAGGGTGAGATTGGGTGAATTTCGTGTTTAAGTAAACTTAGGTTCCCCACAAACATTTTCAATTATAAAAACCCTTGAACGCAGTTGTTCCATTTTTTTTATCAGAATCAAATGAATTGTTTTCGAGAAAGTCTTAAATGAAAGAAATGGTTCTATGGAATGGAAAAAGAAAAAAAAATGTCTACTAAAAATAAGACGTTATCTAAAAATATTACTGTTTTTGTTCGTATACAAATCTCTTAAATAGATTTTGAGGAAAATATGATTTTTCTTAATGGCCTGGAAATTGTGTATGACAGGTACCGTAGTTTTGTCTCGAGGGAATTTAAAAAAAAACGCATAAATTGACATATTCGTTAAGACTATAGCCGAGCCGAGCATAACAGGCATAAAAGCACAGAAAAATAGCGGGGCCAACTGTTTTCCTCTTCCCTATATCATCGTTATGTACCTAAACATTGAACAAAATCTTGGGGTATATTTTTATTTACATAAATTTCGCTTGCTTCAAGAGTATTGTCTTCAATTTATATTACGTTCCGTATCAGTTTATATTTGGGTTCAATACGAGACATCTGTACCACAATCGATCAATTGTTGTCTTCGTGGCGTGACTGGATTTAAGTTCATACCAAAGTCGACCTGTTTAATGTGGAACACATCGAATTACGACTTGGTCACGTAGAAAGTAGAATTCATACAATTTATATTCATAATGTGAATGTCCATTGTCAAACATACTTGTCAATCCGTTTAAGTAGCTTTCCACAGAGGTGATTCCTCATGGTGGGTTGTTTTTTATGGACATGACATTCAATGTTACCCAAAATAATTGCTACATCAATAAATTGATCTTGAGTAAAGGCTTTATTTTACTTTTTTATTTAACATAAAGTTCCATTTAATTTTTAAATTTAAAAATAATGAAATGCGGTTCTAACGTTTTATGTAGATTATAGATACATTATGTAGGTGTTGTATACGTTATTTGGAATCTACCTATAACAAAAAACAACTTGAAATAATTTGATTTACTTGATAGCACTCTTTAAATGATTTTTTATTGATACATTTTATGATTAAATTTACCTTATACAAATCAATTTCGAATAATTTTATTGGATGTCCTAGAAATGAATTATTATAGATATTAGGTAAAGCATGAATTTGCAGGAAAGGAAAATAAAATAAAATATATTTGCAACAGACGGTGTATTCTTAATAATTGCCAACCTGGATCCATGAACAAATTACCATCAATAACTCAGCCACAATATTAAAAGTTTGAATCCCTGATGAATACTAGATCTCCTTAGATACCGAAAGATATACAAAAATATTTGAAAGCATACAATTAATATGCTTATTTTTTCTAATATAAACCGAGGTATTTTGATCGGTAACAAAAGTAAGGTTTAGAAAAGCGAACGGTAAGTACCTTCCCATAATAAATAAATCTTACAAAAAATTGATAAGAAAATTATATCTGGGAAATCAGTGTATGTATTTATTGGAAAATAATCCAGCATTTTTCTTATAGGATTTTTGTTCACGATAACATACAGACAACAAGATAAATATAACTTGTTAAATTATCTTTGATAGAGAGCGTCCTCCTTATATAAAAGCAAACCAAGAAATATAGGATTATAATCTGCATTTATTACAGTACACAATGAACTTAAAGATTCGTACTTAATCAAAACGTTCAAGTACAATATGAAATAGATATTATCTCATAGTTAATATATTTTGCATGAAATATTATTAGTGAAAGTGAAATCATCACGAATTCGATAAAAAATTGTAAATATTATTCACTAAACACACATGCCTATATGACCGACCTAAGTTGATTTTCTAGCACTCGCATTCAACGGTTGGCTTCATCTCCTCACTGACTTTTATATTCTATTATTCTACTTAAATACATTTTCAGAAAGCCAACATTACTTACTTAGATCCTTGACCCCTCTAAGGGGCACAGGGCGTCAACTACCGCTACACGCCATCTCGTTCGGTTTCTGGAAATTTATTTTAGCTCTCCCCAACTTTTACCGAGCTTTTGTGATTCCTTGTCGACTGTTCTGCGCCAAGATTTTCTCTGGCCTCCAGGTCTTCTGCCATCTTGGATGAGTGGATCCCACTCCATTGCATGTCTTGCAATAGAGTCTGCACCACGACGTAGGGTGTGACCAATCCACTGCCACTTTCTTTTCCTAATAACGATGTCAATAGGACTTTGGCCCGTTCTCCGAAGGAGTTCTTGGTTGGAGATTGTGTTAGGCCAAAAAATCCTTAGGATGTTTCGGAGACATCTATTTTCGAAAGTTTGTAGCTTCCTTGTGGCAGAGGCGGTCACTTTCCATCTACACCAATATGGTAGTACTGACTCTACGTTCGACCGGAACAGTCGCAGCTTGGTCTTCGTACTGTAGACGTTGCTCCTCCAAACTTTAGACAGCATGCCGAAAGCAGCTTTAGCTTTGCCGATTCGGCAGTTAACATCTTCATCCGTACCACCGCCGTCTTTTGAGACAACAATACCGAGGTACAGGAAGTTGTCCACGGCTTCAACCTGCTGTCCCGCAAAGACAACTTGAGAAGAAGATTCAGAAATGTTGAAGGTTTTTGTTTTCCCAACAACATAGCGATTATTTAATTATTTCAACCCTTCTCAGTTCTCACATTAAAAATAAAACAAAAACACTGGCGCAAAATTTTAAACATTGCACGTTTAAGGAATAAAACCGGCTCTAGTTAACGTAGTTGTTTAGTTGTGAACCCTTGTCTAACTAATTTGTAATTTTAAACACGTTAAACAACTCTTCTAACTAAAGTGGACTCCGCAACGTAACGTAAGCAAATTAAGGTTGAACAGGCACAAATTTGACAGATGAAGACAAGAAACATAACAAAACAAAAAATGTTAAAATAAACAAACAACTTAAGAACAAATAATTTTGATATAATTATGTCTGTGTCACTTATATAGATTTATGATTGTGTTTTGTTTGAATGTTTTTGTTCTTTATTTATTAAAAAAGTGGAAAAGAAGTCTACTTGCATTATTCCTGATTCTAAAAAAAACTCAAGCGCATGGGCAAAGTTGAGACATCTTTGTAGGTACCTACGTGTATGTTGGTTGATGTGGGTGTGTAATTGATGTTTGTACTCATGTATTCGCAGAAGAAGTCAAAAATTCAATGCCGCCGAGCTCTTTAAATTCTTTAATAAATACCTACTTTTCATTTTTAACAAAGATCTAAGTATACAAAAATTAAAAAAAAAAATCTGCGGAATTAATTTTACCAATGTACGCTTTTTTGTTGTTACAAACTTATTTTCAAGTGGTAAAAGAATACTTTAAGAAGTTAAACAAGCGATTTGCTGCTTTTACAGTTAGAGGAGTGGTTTAACATTAAAATATACTTTATGTCATTTAAAATTACGAAAGAGTCGACTCTCGCTTTTAAAAGAGTTTTTAGAGCCGACTCCCATTTTAAAATTGATTTAGAGCTGCTTTTAATTGTTTAAAATTTAGCGCCACTAAAATTAAATTTTTCGGAAGTTGTCTGTCGTCCGACTAGTGCTCGCATTAACAATACAGTGCACAGTACAGTGGTCGTTCAACCGAGCAAAATATCAAAACAAAAAAATTAAATTAAAACACGTTCGACTGGTGTTCGCATTCAAAATATGTTTTAATTATTAACTCGCACCCGAAGGGTTATGAACAGCCTGATTATGAAGAACACAGTGCGAGCAGCAGGAAAAAAGAATAGAATTTATAAGGAGGTACATTGGTACTTAGTATGCACATTGGTTTTGAATATTACAATAGAGTTATCAATCACAATAGAGTTAGTTAAGTTTCCTCACTACTACGTTCGAATAGTGCGGCTAAAGAAGGAATCTTTGTAATGGATTGTACGTCCGAAATCGGTCTCTAGGGTGAACTGATGGGCATTCCTTCCTGGAAGCGCGAGTTTTGGGGTTGAATAGTCTTTGGTAACGTACGAATTGAGAAATTTGTCTTTGATTGTGAACCCCGCTAATAACATTAAGGCTTAATGGCGTTTTTTTTTTTTGCCAGAAGTCGAAATCTCTTAATACCAGTCTCCACCAAATTCAGTCTCCTTCGGAAATTATTTAAAACCAGTTTGGAAGTACTCTGAGAGAATTACTTTTTTTAAATTATTTGTCTGCCAAAATTTGCAAATTATATGCTGAAGTCTTAATGTGCGTGAAGTTAGCACCACAATTTTGGATTTTCTTAAAAAAAAAACTATTTTGCTGTTATGTGACCAACATTTGTATACTTCCATGTACCGTGTTTTTGGTGGACATTCTTTTTCCATGACGTTAGTACCGCCATTTTGGATTTTCAAAAATTTGTTTCCATTTTGTTTTTGTTAATAAAAAAGTTAAATTAACTAAATTTTTGGAAAGCAATCTTTGTGTGGAAAATTGTAAGTGCGGAATTAACCCAAACATTTTGTTTAGTTTCGTTTGGTGAATTTTCGCCAAAAAATATGAATGCAGTTTTTTTAATAATCAATTTAAAAATAATTACAGGCATACAGATTTCTACTTTAGTTTAAGATATAACAAAATTAAAGCATATCGGTTAATATTTGTAAGTTCTAACTCGATGTACAGTACAGCGGATGTACTATACAGAAAAACAGGCTGATAGGTAGACTTCTCCATAAGCGTAATGTTGGATTTGATTAAAATGTCGATGTTCTATTATACACGAAACCAAAACCTGTCCTATATTAAGGCAAGTTAAAAATTATAAAACCTAAAGGAAAGAAAAAAGTGCTTCTATTTTGAAAATTATCCAACTAAATTAAAGCGAATTGTTTCCAGGAAAATATCATCCATTTTCTTCAGAAAAATAGATCTACGACATGTCCTTTTTTACATGGGTACATGTACTTTTTTTCTTGGAAGTTTTTCCAATTGAAAATTGCGATTGAAGAGTATCATACGAAGGATCCTGGGGCAATTTGATCCCAATAAGGCTGACTACTTATATCGCTTTGAAATAAGCAAACAACTATCCTTTATTTTTCTTATTCCTAGGAACAAATTATACATGTGACTATTGATTCAGGAATAATAATTTAATGCTTAAATGATTAATGATAAAATCGGTCCTATGCAAATAAATGAAAAACTATTGATTTCCTTGTAGGTAGGTATGTAGTTCGTATTGCTTATGTACATATATAAAGAATAGCAGAATATTTAAACGATTGTCATAAATAATTCATTGAAAACGATTTTATAATCATATTTTCCAGCAGATACACAATGTTAAGTTCAAGGTTAACAAGAGTATTTTTTTTTATAAATAGGTACCTACATACATATTTGATATTTTAAGTGTCCTATTTAACGTTGTTATGTATTATGATCTGCGTTGTCGTACGTGTTCATAATAAATTCACCTCAATTAGAGCTAAAAACGTATAACAAACAGACATATAAAAAATAAAATATAAATAAAAAGGCAGACACACAAACAAATTAACTTTTTATAGTGCTTAACCTTGTCTAGGATTGAACAATAATAAAATTAAAAAAAGTGCCAAAAATCGATGGGACATTATAGTTTACTGAAGAGCAGACTTATTTTTTATGAGGGTTTCTCAAAGGGGTACTTGAAGGTTAAACTTTACGTAACTTAACAGTGCACAGTATCTATTTTGAATCTTAAAATTGAAATTTTAGATTATGCATCCCTTGTTGTCGAAGTGATTAAGATTGAGTGTGTAGACGATAGAATAAATTGACTTTGGTAATGTAGGAAAATCCTCTATTCTATAGAGATTGTTGTACACTTCGAAAGCAGAACTATAGAAATTGAATTTTATTTTAGTCCATCTATCCAACACCACAAGCTTTAGGAATAAATTTAAAATTTAATAAAATCATCTCTATGTTATTTTGTGGTATCTATATTTCAAATATACAAACGTATACCTATGAATTGTTTTTTAAATTGAAATAAGAAAAAAACAGGAAACGTGTTAACGAGTTCCTCATGCCAATATAGAAGAAAAACCTTGGAGAGCATTTAACAAATATAGAAGAACATTATTTCTGAACATAAATTCATTGAAATAATTTTATTTATAACCGTATATACCTTGTGCTTTAAGCTATTGAATTGCAAGGAAAATTTAAATTTGTATGTTATAACTTTCACCAGAATCATATATATATCTATATCATTCATGTACATTAATTTGTATGTATGTACATTAATGAAAATCTAATAGATGACAAGAAAAAATTGTGTAGGATTCGAATCCCCCTTTGTCTATTTATAAGACGAAGGTATTGATGTTTTGTTTTCATCACAAACCCTACTATAAAATTTAATAAGATTTTAGTTTTTTAGAGTCGTATTTATTAGGTTTTCTTAAACGGTTATCTAGTAAGGCAATATCTTAGTCATCATCATTCAAATAATAAAACCAAAACATGAATTTTGTTGTACACTTAGTGAGATATGTAAAAAGCGTAAGTGCATAATTACCCACACATTTTAACAACACTATAAGATTTCTAAAATTATTATTGAACGATAAATAGGCAAAAATATATTGAAAGAGAGTACAGAGTATAAAAATTCTACTTCACAAATAAGGAGATTTGCAGAGTTAAAGCAAGATTGAACTACATTTCAACCCCTTTGTATACGACTGGTCTGCGTTCAGTTAAAAACCGTTAAACTCAACTTGCGCATGCTCTGTGTAAAGTTGAAATGGCTTTTTCTCAACACGATTGCGCTCGCTCAGTGGAATTAAGTCAAAACGTTTTTCTTCAAATATTAAAATTTTCTTGAATTTCTTTTTAATTTATTTTGTTAATAATGTTAAATGTATTTTTGTTTTTGTAAAAAAAAAAGTTTAGGTATTTGAAGAAAACAAATTGGGCCTTCATAATTAAAAAGAAATAATTGATACTTATTAACGTGTTTTTGTAAAAAAAGGATACCAAAGTAAAAAAGTAAAAAAAAACGACATAAAAATGCAATCAAATAGGTTTGATGATAGATTTGCAGGAAAAAACTATTATCGGGATCGTATAAAGTTGTAGGACAGGTAAGAACTGCTAGGTTCTCACGTGTTAAAACAGGTGTTAACGACTTAAAAAAAATTTAAGAATTGGTTGTATTTTAGCAAAGTTGTTGTACTTTATTTGCGAATATCCAATAAATAAGGTGCTAAAAGTCTTATACTGCCTTGAAAAACAAAAAAACTTCAAAAATTCATATAAAATAACCTATGGCTGACCAATTACTGAAACTAGCTGACCTTTTGTCACAAGTCGGTGGTCTTTCGACGGGTATACTTTTTTTTGCGAATATCCCATACATGAGGTGCCAAAAATAGTTGGTGACCTTGAAAAAATTTTACCATTGATTACAAATTTCCTATGGCTGACCAATTTCTGAAACTAGTTGACCTTTTTTGACCAATTATACTGACCTTTTGGATGGCATACGTTTTTGCGAATATCCCATATATGAGGTGCTAAAGGTAAGGAGCCAAGAAGATTTCCATTTAAGCTCTTCGACTTAAAATCACCTGAGGTACCCATGGTTGCCGTCTGGGCCGGTCAATGTCTAGTAAAATTCTAGTTGTTTGCTACGAGAAAGTTCGTGCGATCGAGTCGTGCATATTTCAAAATCGTTAGCGCCGCCGCCCGTCTATGAGATAAATAACTTTTTTCATTACGTTTGAATGGCATGTACCGTTATTTCTTGAGCTAAAAAACACCTAAGAACCTTAAATCTTTAAGCTTAAAGAAAATCGCTTCAGCGGTTAAGGTTCAGACAGACAGATTGTCGGACAATACTAATCTTTTCGAGTTCTATATCATCGTATAATCTTAAGTGAAATTATTATCTCAAGCTCGATTTTTTTTACGAATCCAAAACCTTTCCTATAGTACCCACTTATATAGCAAGTAAAACAGCAAGGACTAAATAATTTATATATCTCAA
Organism: Melangyna quadrimaculata; assembly: GCA_949320155.1. Classification (NCBI taxonomy): domain Eukaryota; kingdom Metazoa; phylum Arthropoda; class Insecta; order Diptera; family Syrphidae; genus Melangyna; species Melangyna quadrimaculata. Next base: position 174,228,318 of record OX439485.1, on the reverse strand, counting down.
TTATTTGCTTTAAAAAAAATATTGCACTTCCAAATTAAACAGAACAACAGATCAAATTAACCGAGGCCAGACAGAGGATAAACAATATTTGTCTATAGTCGAGTATTTCCTAGGAAAAACATACACGAGTATATAGGATATACAAAGGTACTTGTGGATTCTTGTCTGCCCTTGAAATAGTCAATATTATTAATAATTGAATGGGTGCATTTGTTCTGAAAAAAAGCATTTCGAATTTTTACAAAATCTCAAAAATAGGTGAAAAAATGGTTATATTCCATTTTCAGACTGGAATATCTCAAAAACTAGAGCTGATGGCGAAAAACGGATGATAAATTTGAGTTCAGCACACGAAATTACAAATTACCTCTGATACGAGTCTTACTTGCTCGTTCCTGAATCCATGGAGGTCTTTAAAATCGAGAAAAGCTTAAAAATTAACCGATTTTTGGGAGGGTTTCAGCTATTTATCGAGTAAAATAGGTATATTTTGAAATTTTAAGGGGCAGTTACTTAAGCTATTTTATTATTAGCATCCCTAGAGAGTCAAAAGAAATCTTTTAAAGTCGGTGAAACCACGTTTGATATACGAAATTCTTCATCATTTGTTGACTTTGAAAAAAACACGTGTTTTTTCCATAAAAAACGGCCGCGGGGTCTGGAAGTACCATTTTAAAAAATTTCCGGGACGAAGAAATACTTAAGTGGGTATCCGCTACAAGATACACTATACACGATTTTGAATATCTGACAAAAAAAAATTAATAGACACCCCTAACCTATGTACATAACATGTACTTACGAGTTTGTTGATATACGCAACTTATGTCGTTTTCGATTGGATTTCGGAACAGTACTACTCCTTTTTGATTCCAATCGAATTATTTTCTAGTGTTCCGAGACTAATTTGTGAAATATTTATTTGTGTATGCGTAAATTGTCTGATTTGTATGTATATTTTGCACGTTCAGTCGAGTAAAATTAATTTGACAACAAATCCGATGAAAGGATTTATATGTATATGTGTGTTCTGGGTCTACTCCTTTATAAAATCCAGCACAGAAAATAACTCCGAAAACATTACTCGGAACAGCCAATCGAACTATTTTGGAGTAAGTGGAGTCAAAAAGGAGTAACTCCGAACATCCAACCGAAAACGACATTAAATATTTAAGTTCAACTTAAACGCGTATTTTCTAATTTTTCCTCAGCATAAACTGTCATATTTATATTTTGAACTAAAATCCTTGAGATTCATTGCAGCAAATATGCCTTAGTCTATCGACTTATTTATAAAAATCTTTTTTAACGTGTAAAAAATCTGTCTGAAGGATTTTCAATTAAAATCAAATTATAAATGTGCATTAGGGTGGTCTTTCTAAAGGTCAATATCTTATATCACTTCCCTAATTCGTTCTAAATAAATGATAAACAAAAAATTCTGTAAAATGTTAGCTCATTATAATTTAATTTATAATTTATAATAATTTTAACTACCTACATATATGCCTGTAAGACCTCAGGTCTTTTAAATGCAATGCACGGCACTAGTTAGAAGGAATAGAAGGAAAGGAAAGCTTTGCGTTGCTACAGTAGATTAAAGTTTTATATGGGAGAAACCATGTATTTTTGTAAATCCAAATTTGAAAATTCCTTACTTTGGTAACGGTTGATAAAAGAAATTGAATTTTGGAATACACGTAGTAACTTTTGTCATATTCATAAAAAACGTATCAGACAAAAATTTAAAACAGTTATTTCTCTACTTATAGCCATTTAAAGAAAAATATTTTTTGTATTTAATTTTAATAAATGTTGTTAATTTTTTTTTAAACATGACAAAAGTTACTATAGCCGTGTTTTTGAAAGAGTGACTAGCAATTCAGTAAAAGCTTTACACGGGAAACACAAACAAAATTCTCTATAATAATTTGTTTTTTGATTGTTTTGCGTGTAAACATTTTGCTGAGTTGCTAGTCACTTTCTCAAAAAACACGGCTAATATGTGTGGGTGCGCCATTCAAAATAAGACAATGACTTTTATAAGGACCACCCTAATGTACATACATACATTTCAATTTATACAATGGCTTTTTGAATGGCAGAAAACAAACAACAATCGTCAAGAATTTACAACGAAATACTCGAATTCACAAAAAAAACATTTTATCCTCTGTCTCGTCTCTAATAATCTCTCATCATTATTGTGTGTTTTGGAATTTTAAGTATAAATACATAAATATAATTAAGCTTTATACAAATTATATTCAGTCCTCTCATGGTGGTTTTTACTTGCTTTATCTAGTCCAGTATACAATAGAGTCTAGGAATCATGACAACCAAGTTTGCACTTTTTTTTGAATTAAACAAATATTGATGGTGAGAAAAAAAGTTTTTCATCGAAGGAAAAAATTCGGTGGTGTAACTAAATTTTTGTTTATTCATCGTCCGTTTACAGTTCATTTTTGGTTACAAAAAAAAAACCTGAAAGTTACAGTTCTATTCAAAAACAAATGTCAAATGTTATTTTTGAGAAATCAGAGGTTTCAGTTGGAGATGCAACTTTTTATTTGCTTTTATAAATTGAACTTTAGACTGTCATAGCTTAACAACGGATTGTCGTACAGAGGTCGGCTGTATGTCATTTTGTAGATAATTATACTTTCTACAAGTTGTTTGTAGATCATTTTGTGAACAAAATAAACTTCTCTGGAGCTATTAAGCAAAATAAAAGAAATCAATTTTTTCAAGATGGCAGCATTTCCCTTCCGGCAGCGCTCTTAAAACTTGGTTCTTTAATTGAAAATATGTTTCTAAACATAACCCCAAAAAAAGTCCCCATCCAAAAATAGTATAAATAATGTCCTCCAGTATTACATTTTTTTTTTACTAAATGTACTCCACCCAAATGTTTTCGACCGTTTTTCTCCAAATCTATCAATTATACGAAGAAAAGTGTTAGGATATGTTTTGTGTATAATTTTATGAGCTAAAACGTATATCTACAAATTTTGTCAAAAAACCTACAGTTTCGAGTAATTTAAAAAAAGTACCAGTTTACCTCCTTTTAGCTTCACCTTAAGTTTAGGGTACTTTTAAGGAAATGTTAAGGACAAAAAAATGAAGCTCCCCACCAAAATTCAACTTTATCGGAATTTTTCAAAGTGAATATCTTATTTTCCTAGACTATATAGTTTGATAAAAAAATAAACCCTACACACTTTTTTTCCACAGAAAATATTACCATGAGACATTTCATGTGCTTTGTTTTTTTATTTAGGTATATGTACTAGAAACAATGAACAGGGCACATATGTAAACTCTTGGATTATGGAAATTTAATACCTAATTTTGGAATAAAATTTGTTGTTATCATAGTAGGACCGCAGTTTACGACTTTCATTCCATTTTTGCCATCCTAATTGAAGGAATTTTTGCAAATTTAAAACGGGTGGAGCTAGAAAAATAATTTCTTTTTTGATCGACATATTGGCTACATGAAACTTGGCCCCAATCAAATAATGAAAAATGGCCCCAATTTTGTTGCTTTTTTCATAATGAAAAATGTCCCAAATTTATGAAAAATGGACCCGAACATATAATGAAAAATTTCCCCAAAAATGAAAAGCAACAAAAACAGAAAAATCAGAACTATCCTTTTAAAATTTGGTAAATCTGATTAAATAACCGTATGGCAAAGCCACTAAAGAGACATTTTCAAGAATGCAGAACAAAGTTGAAGCATGGCAAGGGATTAGTCGATAGGCGTCTTATACATATAAAAATCATAAATGATCTCAGAAGGGAACTTTTCACTGCCAAGGCTGAAGCGAAAAGGGTCAACAATGGAAAAGAATATAAAAGAACAAATAAAAACAAAGAATTTTTACAACGAGGACAGACTTTAGCCACATTGGGTTTCTTAAGCGAGTAGAAAGTACATAATATAATTTTCTGCAGCTTTGATCAGATGTTGCTATTATTTTATTCATTAGAATATGGATCACTATTTTTTTTAAATATTTTTCTGTAACATCGTTATTAATGTTTCTTGAAAAAGAAATCAGAATAAGCTGATTTTTATTTTTCTACAGTATTACCAGTATTTTGAAAAGCTTGAAAAACAGAACTGGAAAAAAGTTGAATTTTGAAAAGCAGAATTTCAAAAACAATATTTCGACCCGCTCCCTTTTGTTTTACATAATTATTTTTTCCGATTCCCAATAAGAATTTATTTTTATTTATGATTATGATTTAGTTTGTTGAATTCTAGATCTGATTTAAATGCTTCTGGGTTGTAAAGGGTGCTTTACCAATTGAATTAAATAAAGCAAGTTATATCTAATGTGTTCATATACGAAAAGATACGTGTTTGTCATTTTATTTTATATTAGATTCAATGAAATTTCTCACATTTGCATCTGACCCAGATTCAAGGGAAGTCGTTACAATGTTTTTATTGTAAAATGGTATCACCCTAAACACATACATTTATCTCTTAAATTGTGCACAATAGAAAAGTTTATATGCAAGATTTCGATTTAAGATATCGATACTGTGTTTTCCTTTAAAAAGGCAAATATAAATAAAAAATAAAAATGAATATAGAGTATAGAAACTTCAATTTAAAGAATGAATGACAAAACAAATTCCAAGGAATAGGAAAATAATCTGTAGAAAACGAGTAAACATAAACAAATCAAAAGAAGAAGCGAACAGAAATGAAGCGTAAGCCTTTCCCTTTTAGTCTATAGAGAGCGCGTTTTATTTACAATTTCATTCAGCAGCTTTTACCATTCTTAATTTCTATTATAATTTTTACTGAATGAAATATTGATTATAAAGGGAAAAAAAATGTAACTAGAGTTTTGTTGCATCGTTTTTTTGTTGTTGCAAATAAACAGGTAATATACAACAATCAAGTCCTAACGTTTTAACACGTCTTCTTCCCTTTAAGCAAGTCAAATTTAAACAGATGAAAAAAGAGGAAAAATATGGTAATTTTATGCAGGGCAATACAAATATGTTACATCCTCCATACACTAAGTTTTGTTTATTCTGTAAAAACAAAACACTTGAATAACGGCGCGCTGAGGCCAACTCTCTCGACAAGAAAGCATCTAAATATTGTTAATATTTATATTTACTTTGTTTTCCTTTAAAAATCTGTAAGGGTGAAAATAATTATGTGTCTAAAATATATATTATTGTTAATCCTATTTATTATAAAATTCATTTTATAATTTCTTCATCATTTAATCCAGCTGCAGAAGGGGATGAGATGTGCTCGAAGAATTTAGAAATTTAATTTATTAAAAGATATTCTATAATTCGTTTGTTAAATTTGTTTCGTAATGATGATAAGCGTTTGCTTATTGCTTTAAGGATAATTTGCTGAAACCTGAAAGTACATTACGATATAACCAAAACCTTACCCAAACTTAACCCGTTTTCACAACTAATAGGGTCTTAACTCCAGTATTTAATATATGGAATGGATGAATAACGACAACACAAATCTAATTAATCTATGTCTTAAATCGAACACAATACAAATTAATTGGCACCGTCTCCAATCTTACCCTCTGTATAATCTTACCCTAAATGATTCTACAATATAGCTTGGGTTGCAACAATATACTTATATAAATTATAATTGTCAAATAAAATAAGATATAATTTTTAAATTTAAATATTAATTAATTTTATTAATTTTAATAAATAAATTTCAAAACTTTTTTAATTTATTAAATATACGACGCGTTTCGGGAATTCATCCATCTTCAGGTATACGTACATAAGTGTACCTGAAGATGAGAGAATTCCCGAAACACGTACATACGTGTACCTGAAGACGGGAGAATTCCCGAAACGCGTCGTATATTTAATAAATTAAAAAAGTTGTAAAATGTATTTTTTTAAATTAATAAAATTAATTAATAATTACATTTAAAAGTTATATTTTATTTTATTTGACAATTATAATTTATATTAAATCACAAACTGGAGACACCACCCCAAACATGTAAATATACTTATATGTATATGTATGTAGGGAATGATATGTACCTATAATAATCGTATATTCAATCTTTTTATTGTTGGGAATTAAGGTAATTATATATCTACTATATCGCCAGTGGCCGAATACTCGGCCAGCGAAACAAACACCAAATTTATGGATACGTCATAGATTATCTTTTTACTACTCTATGCAAGATCCATGACAATTTTGAAAATGTTAGAAAAGCAAAACTATTTAAAAAAAAAGACAAACAAAATTTACGGATGCGTACATTCCTTTAGCATTGGTTCAAATTTTGTCTTGAACTTAAAAATAAACAAAAATAATGTTGTTACATATTTTTTAAATATTTTGTTCATTAACTATTCAATAGTAAATCATAATTCATCTATAAAGCACATATTACACTACTTTATTTTCTTAGTTAAACCAAATTGTGTTCTGCTTCGAAATAACGTACACCCTGGTGTATACGTACTTTTTATAAATTTGTAAATTAAATAAGTGCCCAACTGTATAGCTTTAAAAAAATATGAAAATATGCTTCCGCTTAGTAATTTCAAAATGGACGGATATAATTCGGTGCGATGCAATAAAGTCTAATGAAAAAAAGTCCAAAACCAAATATTGGCTTTGGGCTTTATTTCACACCTAGGAGTGCAATAAAGTCCAAATATAAAATAAAATAAAATCCAAATGAAAATTAAAAAATATTTTTTTTGAAAATTGAATAATGTGAAGTTTCGCGCGAATTTTGTTTAGTTTAGTACAAAAAACTTTAATAACAGACCTAATGGCAACATAGGCGCCTGACAGACGACTGAGCATACCCTAAGCGGAGCGACGGAGTCGCGTGAGCGGGACAGAGGACCCGAAAAGTGAGTTTAAATCCATGAACCCGCGAAGACGGCCACGAAATTTAAAAATTATTTTTTTTTTGAAATTTAATAAAGGTAGTCTCTTTCATAAATTTCGCGCGCCTATGTTGTCAGTCGGTCTGTTATCAAAGTTTTTTGTACTAAACAGTACTTTTGGTGGCCCGCTTCTCGAGTACAAGGATTCAAACTCCCTTTTCGCTCAGTCGTCTGGCAGGCGCCTTGTTGCCATTCAGCCTGTTATCAAAGTTTTTTGTACTAAACTAAAAAATTTCACGCGAAATTTATGAAACTACCTTTTTAATACAAGTTGGCATTAAGAATTTTTGTGTGAAATAAAAATAAATATTTTGTTACTTAAAATACATATTTTCATAATTTTTTTTTTTTTTGTTTTCCAAAAATAGAATTGTGCAACAAATAAGAAGATGAAGAAATTTAAATATTAAAATATTGAAATTACTTCTGTTTTAAGTGGAGTGAATGAATAAAATTCAATTCAAAAGTACAAGTGACCTCAACTCCAGAAATAATTGTGTTTCGCCCAAGGTATAACAGTGGGCTCTTCAGTCAGTCTGTTATACCCTACTAAGACACATCGACCAACATTTGTGTCTCTGTAGGGTATAACAGACTGACTGAAGAGCCCACTGTTATACCTTGGGCGAAACACAATTATTTCTGGAGTTGAGGTCATTTGTACTTTTTAATTGTGCAACAAAGCCATAAGGCTTTATTGCACTCTTAGTTATTGCAATTTATTTCATTGCACCTATAATTAACCTAATTGTTTGCCTTTTTAAAAGTACTCAAGGTAACATTACCCTTAATTTAAGTTAAACCAATCTTCGTCCTAAATATGAATTTTTTTCGGCGACTAGGTACCCACACACCAAAAATTCAAACAACCATTGGTATTTTTAATGCTTAAAAAGAGTTGCGTGAGCGAGACAGAGGCCACATAAAAGGAGTTCAAATCCTCAGAACCCGTGAAGTGGGCCACCTAAGGTACTGAAGCCCAAAAAATATTGTAAAGCGTTCAAAATGAATTATGAAAATGAAAACATAACATTTCAGGCTTTTATCAATGTTGCTGGAAAAACTCTAAGCTTTACCGGTGAATTCTAAAATGTACTTATTTTGGAGTTTTTCAATAACATTTGTTGCAGGTCTCGATCGAGTTTCAAATAAGGTTTATAATGATAAACATCCTGAATCACTGCCACACTCAAGCCCTATTTATAAATGTTACTCTTTTGTCTGAAGTGTTGATGTTTGCTTTCAGAAATGATATCAAAGTTTAGCAAAAATGTACATTAATAGTAAAATTAGTTCGCGATTGTTTCTGAATGTTTACTTTTATGAATTCGGGGGTAATCTTGCAACATCACGTGTTTCTAGTGGCCCTGGGAAATACAGAAATAAAAACTGGTTTATATTAAGAAATACGATCCCAAATAAACTTTAATTTCACACAAACTCACTTTTTCCAAATACAGTCAAACATACATATGTATGTATGTATGTATATAAGTCGTACATACAAAATATTAATTTTGTATAGACATAATTTTTGGTTTCTGTTCATTTGTGGGGCAACACCTTTCCAACGTTATATAATTAATGTCGTTCCGTTGAGTATTTACAGAGAAAAGTGTACCGTTAGGTTTTGCTAAGCATATTAATATATATGTAGATACCTATATCTAATACAAGAAGAAATAAAATTTTTTTCTGGAAAATGAAGTTTTGGACCTATTTTTGTATGACAATAACTAAAGTTATGGTATTTCCTATCTTAAGACCTGTAATACATTTAAAGGTTGAATGGTTATTCTTATTGCATATTTATCTATTGTATTCTAATAACGAAGATGAAGAAATTTAGAAAAAAAATTACTTCTCTTAAATTCAATGCTCACGGCCTTTTTCAGCGATAACACCCTACAAAGATCATTATGTAATAATAAAATTAAACACAAAACTGAAAATTTGAACAAAAGTGGCGTATACAAAATTAAATGCCAGGGATGCGACGCGACGGTGTATATATTGGTAAAACATCCAGGACCTTACAGACGCGATTTATTGAACACCAACGATCATCTATGCTCTCGGATCCATCTTCAGGCCTTTCGCAACATCTCAAAAATTCTTGCGAACAATTGCCAAATAGATCTTTGTAATAATAGTCCACTTTTAAAGTAATCATTGCTCTGCTAATGTTTTCATGTATAATTTATTTTATTTGTCATTCTTTTGTAATGTAACATGTTACTTAATATCCAACTGGTAAACTTCCCTGGTTTCTTTTTGTAATTTACCTTTATGTTTAGCTTGAGCTTTGCACATTCAAAATTTATAATGTATAATTAGTGCCCTGAGGATGTCCTAACCAGACGAAACGCGTCGGCTTAATTATAATTTTTTAACTAAAATTAAAGCTTGCAATCATTGTGGAAAAAATATACAAGTGTTTTCATTTGTATCTTTATATATTCTAAAATGGTCATTGTTCCACCAAGTACCTAAAAAATGCTCCGTAGAGCTTATTAAAAAAAAATCAATGCTCACGTTATCACGTTATATCAGAAAATTAGTTTTTTATCAAAGCATTTGGGTCTAGAAAATATATTTTTTTTGTTTTTAAAAATTTGGTAAATTAAGTGTTTTTTTATGATATATAGAGTTCAGCTGAATAAATTAGGTTTACAGTTTCCTTTCCTTTCGCCATCAACATTATTTGATAATTTTGGCAGTCTGTGATTTATTTTACTTTTGAAAACTAGAGCTATGATACTATGCAGATCGCCACTGATAAATATGTACATTTAAAAGCTCTTTAAACTATCTAAGCCTACAAACAAACAAAAAAAAACAAAGTATACTCACTTTGCTAGAAGCTTAGGTAGTATGAGATAGAATATTAACTGCCCTTTAATTTGTCATCGCTCTTCGATCCATTGTTATTATTATAATATTTACATACAAATTTCAGGTCACACTTGGTGGTCTTCCACTGGCTATCAAAAAAGTGAATGATAATCCTAAATTACTACCAGGAAGAAAATTGGCTTTTAAAGCGTTTGATATTGGACAAAGGGTCGATTCACATAGTTTTGAACCTATCAAGTAAGTATATCACAATGTTGTTTTGTTTTTTGTTTTAATATAGTATCGTGTCACGTGTAACCGTCACTTCAAAATTAAATCATTTTTTGTTTTTAAATTTCACAAAAGCTTTTTTATAGTTCCATTGCATACAAAATAATTTTCAATGTTTAATAATACGTATTCAAGTGGAAAGCAAAATCCAAATTTTGTGTTGGTAGAACTAATTGTATACATACGAAAATTAAAATACATATACAAATGTATGTAGGTATGTGACTTCACTGTAAAAAGAAATATATGTACATATATAAAATGTATGAACAGAACATGTGCAATAAGCGTATGTGAAGTTGGCAAAGCAATGCCCACTTAGAGGCACGTAGTAATTTGCAGTTTTGTTTGCATTTCTATTCACAAATCCACGTGTACCTTATGCTCAAATGACTAATTCATCAAAATAGTGGGTTTAATCGATTAACCTGCTAAATTCCGAACATGCTATACATTTTCAGTAAGGTTTTAAATTTGTAGTTTTGTTTTTAATTTACGCTGTTAGCAGGGTAGTATGATTTATTTCTCCAAACTAAGGAATTTCAAATTTGGAACTACTTACTTACTTACTTAGATCCTTGACCCAGTGATTTGGCAGTGATTTGTCAAAAACTCTTGAAAACGATCCACCCTAATGTATAACCAAAATCTAAGTATGAGGGTTTAAAGGAGCATATTTTGTGATATCGAAATCAAAAGTCTGACAGGTTTTTGTCTTAGCCTTTGGCGGGGGCGGGGTATTGAAAATAGAGATTTTCTAAATTTTTTGTCAAGGGTTTTATCACTCCAATTATTTTTTTAAAAACACATCATGATGCTCTGTCATTTTCCCTAAGTGCAAAGACCTTCATCTTGGTGATCCAATTAATAGAACTCAAGATATAAGCATTTAAAGCGAACCTTAATAGTCTTTTCTTGGAGACTTTGTTTTGTTGATTTTTTGCATTTCATAAATCTCCAAGAAAAAACGGATGAGGTTCGATTAAAAACCTTATATCTTGAGTTTTATTGGTAGGATCACAAAGATTAAGGTCTTTGGACTTAGGGAAAAATAACAGAGCATCATAATGTATTTTTAAGAAAATAATTGACAGGATAATACCCCCGATCAGAAATTTGTAAAATCTCTATTTTCAACATCCCATCCCCGCTAAAGGCTGAGAAAAAACCTGCCAGACTTTTGATTTCGATATCACAAAATATACCCCTTTAAACCCTCATAATCAGATTTTGGTTATACATCCACTCCCAAAATTTGCTGTCGGCTCTTAGACTAATAGGCATGCACATTTTTTTTTGATTCTATAACCAACCTTTTCTATAGAGCTTACAGTCAGATGCGAAACGAAAAGGAAGGAAAATTGCGAATTACATTTTCAAGGAAACTTGATTTACTGTGGGGTGTGAGCTGATTATGAAATTTGAAGCACATTCATTTTAAGCGTTTTCCTTGTGGACTTTTCACACTTCAACTTTTGCATGAATTATTTTAAATAAACAAAGTTTTTGATTAGAATTAGAAGGCCATCAGTTCCCTTATTATGATGAACAACAATAACAAAGGCTTCTGAATTTATTTATGCAAGTATATTGTTTAAAGGGTATAAAATGTTCATATGTATAAGTAGTTAAACTTGGAAAATGAGACAGATTACGGATAGGGCAGTTTAACCAAAACAAAACTGACAAATACAATTCAGCTGCCACACAACCATTTCGGTTTTAACAAGTTTTCTTGAAGACTGCTCTACAGATTTTGATTAAACTTCGTACTCGTACAAGTGTAATCTGAAGAATAGTTTATAAGTAATATTGTTTGTGTTTTTACCAAAACTATTTAAATAATCGAAATAAAAGTATGGTTCTTGAAAAAAAAAAATTGCCTTGTTTATACTTGTGAAGGCATATTTCCACATAATGCGTTATTGGCTTGGTTCATTTTTGGAATTTGGTACTTCTAAGCTGGTTTAAAAATATTTCACTTAAAATTTGTATGAATATTTTTTTTTACGAAAAAAAATCATAGAAAAAATCTTTTTTTTTTGTTTTTATGTGTTAACTGTTTTTCCAAATTCTTTTTTATTAAAATTAAATTTTCCAGAAAGTTTGAAAAATGACAAATTGCGCAGTCTGCCCCTATTTTTGAAACAAATGTAGCTATTCGATTTCTTTCAGTCGTAGAAAGCAGTTCTTCCTTATTTTGCCCTCTTTTAAAACACCATGCACATCCTGTACGTGTCGCGTCGTCGTTTGATGTTGGTCAAAGCTCTGAGAGAAAGTATTTGTAGCCAAAACGTGTTCAATTTGAAACTCCTTACAATTCTTGAATGAAGTAATAGTCTTTGCAGAGATAAAGGGCAGTAAAGTTTCCAGTTTTTAATTGTTTTGTATGTCAAAACATGAGTTTTGTTAACTTTGCTGCCCCTTTTTTGGCACTGCATGCATCTACAGAGAATTTTTCCTAAAACAAAAAGTGTTCAACGTTTTAATTTAAATATTTTTGGTTAATAATATTTTCTCTAAGACAAAAATAAAAAAAAAAATAGAATGAAAGCACTCGGGGTATATTTTCTTCTGCTTATTTTTTTTTTTTTTTTTCAATAGAAAAACCGGCTAATTTCATCAGTGTTATTTCTTATAAGGCCCAATAATTATTTTAAGTTTATGTACTAATTTTATTTAAAATTGTTGTCGGGCAAAATATTTCGTTTCGTTAAAATAATGTTTTCTGAATTTATTAAAGGTTTATGACAGAAATGCGGGATGAGAACATAGCTGCATTCATAGGTCCTGATGACAGCTGTACGGGAGAGGCACTTATCGCCTCGGCATGGAACATCCCAATGATGTCGTTTGTAAGTTAATAAAGTCCAATATTATTAACTAGTTTATATAATGTACTATTAATAATAAGATAATACATTCATTTGGGAATGCAGTCCTTTGAATTTACAATTGAATTATGTGTTAACTAATTGAACTAATTGAGGCGTATTCATAGTCGCAACTCCTATTAAACTGATAACTGTTTAACGTTGAATTATTTCTACTATAGAAATAATTCAATAAACATTGACATGAACGAGACAGATAATAAAACTAATACCCATTTATTCAATTAATCTTACTGTTTACAAATTTAAAATGACTATCCCATGAGACCCATTGATTTCGGTTAAATCGGTAAGTCGAATGGCATTAACTTATCATTTCATTTATTTTTATATCAAAAAAAAAAATAAAGGAAAACAAAAATGAACGGAGGCAGTAAGAACTTTTTTTTATCAGCAAAATTCGTATTTTGTTTCTTTTAGAGATTATGCGTCTTTATCTTTTGAAAGTCTTTCATTCTTTTAAATGTTTGCAAACGTTTGAAGTGGACGAGTGCTTGATGCGGGGGTGTCTTCAGTAGTTTCCATTTCTAGTGATTGCCTTATGGATCATGGCTAAGCGGGTGTCTATAACTTTTAGATTGTCTATCTCTATAAATAGGGAATTACAAACAAGTTTAAAATAAAATAGACAATGAGGGGCAGGAAAGGCAACTGGCCTGTCTTCAACCGTCGTCAACTTACTTACTTTTAAATTTGTATAATTTTAACGCAAACAAAGAAAATTAAAAACAAAATGTAAAAATTTAAAATACCTATATATAAATTTTAAAAATCCAAATAAATTATAAATTGCTTCGTAAACATAAAGTTTTAGATTAAGTTTTTTAAAGAGATTGTTATTCAACAAAATCAACAACAAAAATGGAAATAACTGCTACTGTGAAAAAAAAAATATTAAGAAAGGGTCAAAAGTAAAAATATGTAATAATTTTAAAATTCAAAATAAATTATAACTCGTTTTTTAATTATCCATTTTTCAATGTAGTTTCTTAAAATATTTCCATTTAATAAAAATCAATAGACAATTTTAGAATAATCCATTTAGATATGAGTGAGTTTTTATAAAACAAATTCTATATACTACTGAAATACATCAGCAAAGTAGAAGACTTAGCAATATTTAATTGGGCTTGTTGAATTATTGATTCCTTTAGTCTTTTAGGCCTTTAGTCCATAAAAATTGGCGTTTCGTCCCGGCGTTCTTACTTGGACTCTTCAGTTGACAGTGAGGGCCTTGTCAAGACGCAATTTTTTATTAAGTTCAGTCCAGCTTACATTTAAGTAGTATATAGAATTTGTATTATAAAAAAACACTCATATGTAAACAATGCCAGGCCACGGGTAACAAAATTTCCAACAATTCAAGATTAATGGTAAGAAAGCGTAAAAGTAAGCATTATATAAAATCTTTAAAAATCAAAATAAATTATGAAATTAATTTTTTCATGTTCTAAAAAAATATTTTTAAAAGAAGAACCAGACAAAAATGCATATACGGCATGAGAACTAAGGCATTTGAGGTCTTTTAAGCCGCATGAATGAGCTCCGGTAAAATTTAATTGCAGAACGAGCATCATCCTAATGTAAATTTTACTTACATTTAACTTAGATATGGATATACGTATAATACAAACGCCCCTATTGCGATTGTCAATTACTGTTTGATAGTTGATAAATATTCAAAATTTTGCATTTTTAAACTCAATTTATTAAAAATCCGACCAAATGTTCATTGATATTTGTCAAGATTCTTATAATTCACAACGGTCTGCATCATTCTCAAAAACCAAATCTTTTGGCGGTTGAGTGGTTTAATATCGAATTTCAATATTTATCATACTGTCAATCAATGATTGACAATCACAATAGAGGTAAAATTTCTTCTCCAATCTACTATGGGCGAGTTCGTAATCGCAGAAGTCTGCGACAGATCTGCCGCATGTCTGCTTAGCTTCTGCGTATTGATTTTATTTTTCTTCTGCCCGCAGAAAGTAAGCAGGCGGTAGTTTTTGAAAAAAAAATTGTATTCGTAAACATCGCAGCGCAGAAAATTATTTGTAAAAAATCGCAATTATTAAACAAAAAACAAATGTTTTGAGATTAAAATTTCGCGCGGTAAAAGATGATTTTAGGGCTTTTGGGTAAAATTTGGAAAAAAATATGCTATGATAGACAAATATCTTGATGATATATGTATGTATGTACTTCAAAGCCATTTCATATACAGCTTGGGCCAAATGCAAGTTTCTTTTTTAAAAATACAATAAAATTGTTGTTGGCATAACATCGGTCCTTTACGGTTCCCAACAACAAAAAAAAAGTTCAAAGTGGTAAAATCGCAGCTCCGAGGCGGAAAATTTACATCGCAAAGACGGCTGATCGATTGTGGTATGAGCTGTGTGGCATGGCACACATCCTGCATGAACCAGAGGTTGTCCAAATCCATGTCTTTAATTTCTTTAATTTCTCTGAAACGACCATTGTTGACCGAAACGTTGTTCCCAGCCTCATTTAAGAAGAAAAATGGTCCAATGATGACACACCAACTACCTATGTAAATGTTTTCCTGTTTTAATTTCAATTTTTTTTCCTGCAGAATGTTTTTTTTTCTGCACAAACTGCCCGACGCACACTGGGGCGACCTGTATGGCAATGTCGGAATTAATGCAAAAACTGAAACAAAAGAGATAACTTTGTTTTGTTGATTTTCCGTTATAAAATATTCCACTGCATCATAACCGCACTCATTTAACTACATATATTGCATGGTTCCCCACTCCAAAACGTGCACTTGAAGTAACCACATTAGGGACCAGTTATAGCTATCATTGGAAACCATCATTGAAAAATTTAGCTGTTGATTTTGAGGTCCTTCGAAAGTTTAATCATTGAATATTTGAATGCAGAAATATAGCTTAGGACTTCAAAATTATTTCTCCTCCAAAAAAAATTAATTTAGACCCATATCTTCCGCATAACGTTACTTTTAATTTTTTCAATGATCAATGGTAAGGTAGTTCATCATTGAAAATTTAAAAGTCATTTTATGAGAAAAATTGTGCAAAATTGAATTTTTTTTTGCCTAGAAATAAATATTAAGTCAATTAGCTTTACTTTGGCATCAAAATAATCACATATTTTTTCTTCAAAATGTCTCAAAATTGACAATTAATATTTTCAATGATGGTTTTCAATGATAGCTATAACTGGCCCCTTAGTTTTCTTTTCATTGAGATTTAAAAAAGGTGAAAAAAGTTTAAAGTTTAACAAGCTATATTTTTCTTAAAAATAACGTTACAATTACAGCGTCTGTGTGTTATTTAATATTTTAATAAAAAATTTAAGATTATGAAAATATTTTGTTCTATTTTATATGAAAAATCGTGTGTACATAACTATTAAGTGCTAATTAAGATTTTATCTAAAAGGTTAAGCTTAAAGTTAGTTTCCATAAGCTTCCACATTCAGATTTTAGTATTTTTATGTAACTTGACTTATTGTCTTTGGAGTTCTAAAAAGATCGGGTGCTCATACGTGCTCCTTTTTTTTTTTTTTTTTTTGTTAATTACTACCTTAGGAAGTTTTAATATAAGATCTTCCTTTTTGGTGCAGGTTCATGTACGAATGATTTATTTTTAACGCGGATGGATTTATTTGAAATCATGAAATTGTCTGGAAAGCCAACATTAGAAAAAAAAAAATTGTATTATTTAAAATTACATCTTCAAGAACGCACCCAATGCCCGGACACAAAGTTGAATGAGCTTAACCATACTATTTCACAATTTTTATTAAGATTTAAAGAAAAATGGACAAAATCTGATCGCAACGAAAGCCGATTTAAGCATACAAATCAAGAGTGGCTTCAGACATCTATAGGTTTCAAGCGGCACAACAGTAACCAACATAAACGTGGACGTCCAGAAACAACATTTCAAAACAGTTGCGATCGATCTAAACGCCTGAAAACCGCAAATATAAGAACTAGTTTTTCTGCAGTTGAATAAGGATTCGCTGCGAAGGTAAACTTTAGAGCTGAGGGTCATTCGCCTGCATCAAAGTTATTGGAACACGTTTTGCGTTCACCTTACCGTTAAGATAGTTATAAAAAAGCGTATCAACTACATGAAAATACAAGTATGATGAAGATGTCAGGAGAAGAAGGCCTTTCAACTGTTGTGGAAGCAAAGCTAACACGCTATCAATACAACGTTATAAGAAATAAAGACCCTAATAGATTTCCGTCATATAAAATAATTCAAGATGCAAAAAAAAAAATGCTATCCAGATTCAGAATGTATACTGTTATAGGTTACTGCATCTTCCGCTGAAGTCACTGTTCAGGCTCTAATGAATCACACGATTGAACGTTTGTTAAAATCACAAAAAGAGGTTATTTTGCGACTAGGAAATGAGAATTTAAGCAGCTTGCAATTGATTTCAAAGTGGGGCTTCGATAGGAGTTCGGGGCATAGTTCATATAAGCAAAAGTGCGTTGGAATGGAAGCAGATGATTCGAGTGTTTTCATTATTTCAGTTGTTCCTTTGCGATTGGTTTATGCAAACTTGAGCAGAAAGGAAATTGTGTGGCAAAATCCACGACCTTCTTCCACCAGGTATTGCCGTCCCATTAAAATTTATTTTGCTAAGGAATCAACACAACTTTCGATTTCTGAGAAGTTAAAAATGGATACCCAAATTCAAAATTTAAATCCTTCCGAAGTAACTATTGAATACAAAATCGTTCGAGTTTCACATAAGCTTCTTTTTACAATGGTAGATGGTAAGGTCTGCAATGCTTTAACAAACAATATTTCTTCTCAGCGATGCTTTATTTGCGGGGCAAGCTCTAAAGAACTAAATGATATTGATAAAATGTTGTCGAAACCACATAATCCCAACACGTTGGAATTTGGTCTATCAGTTTTGCACTGTTGGATTCGAGTTTTCGAATGCCTGTTACATGTTGGCTATAAACTTCCAATCAAAAAGTGGCAAGCTAGAAAAGAAGACAAAGAAGTTGTGGCATTAAACAAAGCTCGAATACAAAAAGAGTTTAAGATTCAAATGGGACTTATTGTTGACCAACCAAAGCCAGGTTTTGGGAATTCAAATGATGGCAACACTGCCCGAAGATTTTTCAACAATGCAGGTCTAGTTTCAGAAATATTGGGAATTGACAAACTTCAAATTGCAAAACTTCATTCAATTCTAGTTGCCATATCAAGTGGATATGATATAAACATCGATAAATTTCGAATATACACAATCGATACTGCAAAACACGTCGTCAATTCCTACCCTTGGTTTTATATGCCTCCAACTGTGCATAAACTTATAATTCATGGACCGGATGTTATTTCATCTGCCCTTCTTCCTATAGGCCAATTATCCGAAGAAGCACAGGAAGCTAGGAACAAAAACTTCAAGAAATATCGGGAAAATTACTCCAGGAAATGTACCCGGGAGAAGAGTAATCAAGATGTTTTTAATTTAATGCTGGTAACATCTGATCCTCTGATTACGAGTTTAAGGCAACTTCCGCAAAAACAACTCAAAACTTTTCCGAAAGCAGCTTTTTATTTAGTTATTTGCCCAACTCAGGACGATCTTCAGACTTCCAGTGAAAACTTACAAAATGATGACGATTGCTCATCAGACGAATCAAATTTTGCATTTAAATTTCTGCTTTAGTTGAGAATTAGCACATTTGTTTACCTCATTTTATTTATTTTTTAAGATATCCATGTATAAAAAGTTTTAAAAAAAATGTATATAAAATTTGGTCCATAATTTATGTTTAAAAGTTGTTATATCGTAATAGAGCAAGAAAAAAGGATATTGAAAAGAGGTAATGTGTTTTAATCAGTATTCATAATCGGTTCATAAACAAAAAAAAAATAATTTAGCTTTCAAAATTCAACAAATGAATTAATTCCAGTTTTCTGGGTATCTTGCCCCAGTGTGCGACGCCGACTTGATTTCTGCGTACTTTTGATGTTTACGACCGTAATTTGTTTTGCAGGCCTACTGAAATCAGATTTCAATTTTTGTTTACGAACCCAAACTTTGTAGATCTAAGTTAGTCAGACGATTACGAATTCGCCCTATCGCATTCAATCACATTCTTACTTTCTACATTTTCATAAAACAAAAATCCAAACGAGCCAAATTATTAACATTCAGGTTTTGTTTGCTTTATAACGTGAAGGTAAACATTCTTAAATTAAAAAAAAATTCAAGTTCAAAAGTTGAATGAAAACAAACTCTTTTATTAAAAATCTTTTTTTATTTATCAATAGGATGTCTAAGATGAACAAATCACAAAATGATTCAAAATTAAATTCAACACATTTTCTAAGAAAAAACTCATGAATTTGTAATGTGTCTGCATACTTTTCTAACTTATTTCCTTAACCGTTTAGCGTTTTTGTTTGATATTCAAAGTGAAAAACTCAAAAACTCAAAACTCAAACGTGCCATACATATTCAAAATGATAAATTTTAAAATTCCTTACAACAAAAGCAAATTTAGTGGAAAAAATCAACTTTTTTAAACGTGAGAATACCTATTGCTTAATGAAGCAAACTGTTTCCGCGAACCATAACATCAAATAAAAATTCCCAATTGGATCAGATGTACTTTCGGTTGATTTTCATGGCTATTAGATAAGTGGATAAACGATAACATTGAAGATGAGTTGCCGATTTTTTTTTTAAGTCAAAAGAACTTGGGAACAGTAACCCACCTAGAAAATAGGCTACCTTTTCTTGTATAAAGTTACGTCAAGATTTCTTAGCTTCTCGTATCATTTGTTCTTTCCAAAATTCGTTAAAAAATATTGTTGAGATTCACTATGCCCCTATCAGACGTGTCTCTTAAGTTTTTGTCTTGAACGCCCTTAAATATTAGTTCCCATTGTTTTGCATTTTTGAGCGGCAAGATTTAGGTATGTAACGCTTTATCGACTATTGTCACCATTTCTTCAATTTAAAAAGCTTGCTCAGTTTTATTAAAGCCTCTTTATTTACACGACGATGATGATTGAATTGTAGTGATGCTGGGGATGTAGCTCTTTGCTTTGATAAAGAGGATTTTAGTGTATTTTTTTTATTTTGTGGAGTAAATCGTAAACATCAACTGCATACAAATTTCTTTCATTATAATATTTAATATTTTATTCAAGCGCAAAATGTGCATCTCTGTCAGTGAACTCAGGAATGACCCATATGCAAGCTTAAAACTCATTTTTTCGTTAACTTTTGACTGAATTACTTTAATTTAAGAACAATACAATATAAAAGCTGATATTTTTGAATAAAGCTTTTAAATACATATGTTGGTTTGTTGTGCCGTTGGATTTAAACATTTTAAAGACATTTGTTTAGAAATTAACAATTTGACCATATTAACAGTAACATTCACGTGGAGAATCAATTATGGTTTCATAATGAATATTCACGTGAATTTGAACCGCATTTATTTTTCATTTCACAAAGAGGTGAGTACTAGACTTTAAAAATAAAAATCGGTTTGAAATTCACGTGAATAACCATTGTAAAAATTATCCACGTGAAATTTCAGTCCTCAGCTTGAAAATTTTCAGTACTTAAGCCTAGTACTCACCTCTTTGTGAAATGAAAAATAAATGCGGTTCAAATTCACGTGAATATTCATTATGAAACCATAATTGATTCTCCACCTGAATTTTCAGTCCTTATCTTTCTAATATTTGATACTCACTCTGAATGGAAAAAAAAATATTGATTTTTATGGTTGTCAATTTGGAAGAATTTAAAAAAAAATAACGAAAACTGTATTAACCTGACAGTTTGTTGATCTTGGCCTGTTGGTAGCACTAGCGATTCCAAAATGAATTATCGTTAGATCCAAAATAGTTTTATTATCAGAACAATAAATTAATAGACAAATGTCAAACTTTTCCACACCTTTATTTGTTTTTCCTAGTGGTCGTACATTGGGAAATGAAAATTATGGAATGAATTTGATTCTGAACCAGTTAACATTTCATTTTCAAATTTGGGTACTTACCTCTCGTTTTGAATTCCATCGGAGTGAAATAAGTGTCACTTTTATATAGAAATTTCATTTACACTCGAGCGATTTTGGCTCGTCGGTAACACTTAATATTCAAAAATAAACGATCATAAGATCCAAAATAAATTTTTTAGGATTTTTTATTCAATTAATACAACTTTTATTTTAATTTATTGACAAATGTCATACTTTTCCACACTTCAATTATTTTGTCCTAGTGGTCGTACGTTAGGAAATGAAAATTATAAAATGAAATTAATTTTGAACCGGTTCATATTTCACTCTTACATTTTGGGTACTCAGCTCTCGTTATAAATTTCATCGTTGTGAAATAAATGTCACTTTTATATAGAAATTTCATTTTCACTTGAACTGAGTACTAGGTTTCTATCAAACGTGTAACAAAAAGAGAGGGTGGGTTGACCTTTGTCTCAATTTAGACCCAAAACTTGGAGCCTCGATGGAAACAACTCATTATGCTATTAAAATCCATTATGTCTATTTACAACTCCATAATACCCACTCTGAAAGAGGGACCGCCTTTGATCAAATTGCATAGAAATTATGGAAATTACGAAACGGGAATGACGGTTACAGGAATGACGCCGAAGGGTGTTTTATGGAAATTAAATCAAAAATTAAATTTAAGCACAAATTGAATGTTTTATATAATGCATCATACAGTGGATTTTAAAAGACATAAACTGAGTGAATTTTTGGATTTTATAGTACCACTTTATATAATTGAAATCATTCGTCAGGGGAATGACGAATTCAATGGGTGAAAACTAAAATTATGATTTCAGCTTGAAATATTTTAAAGTCCATAGTATTTCCCAAACTTTATTAAAGTAATTTTCAGATCGAGAAAACCCATCCCGTTAAATTTATTTTTTTTTTTTAATTTTTCATAGCTGGCATGGAAATGATGGTTTTAGTGGGGATACTTACAAATCACCTTTTATTTTTCCATTGTATATGAAAACTATAGTATTATCATGGAGTCGTTTTTATTTTCGCTGGATTTGTACGGCTGGTGGCGCCTGTGTTTGCAACATGCAACATGTTCTATGATTTTGACAGCGTAGATATTAATTTTTAGAAAGAGTAAGTCTTGTTATATTGTAAGGGAGTAAGGAAGTTAGATCTCGACTTTCAAATTTGTTTCCTCAACAAAAAGTGTTGAGAGAAGTTGGTGGATTTCGACACTACGTGATTCAATAGTCGGCGCTTCTGATGATATTACTATAGTTTTCATATACAATGGTTTTTTCTTAATATAGCAACTAAAAATATGATAAATATTTTTGTAAATGTTCTTTTTCCTCTCTATCGAGATGCATTATATGATTTATTATATTCATTCATTAAGTAAGGAGGATAAGCCTAATGGATACGTGACGGTGATGCTGATTCACCTGTTGAGATCAAGATTACGACTATAAATTTTTTTTTAGGGGCAACAGTTAAAGCTGATTTAGTGAAACCCGTCTAACTGAACACTCTTAGGCTCGTTTGACACATATTTGGTTTCATTCGGTTCGGTAAAAAAAAAAAAAACTTCGTTTACTTTGTGTGCCCTAGACCCGAAAACGTGCGTTTTAAAACCGATTCGTGTCGAGGGATCTTTCGGTGCTATGCGGTCTCTATTAGGTTTTTATTCTTGCCGTTTCACACATATCCGATATTCGCACAGCCGAATGATTCGATTGTAAACGAATATGTGTGGAACGAGCATAAGGATTATTATTTTTTCAGTACTAAATAGGATGGAACCCGAAATATTAATATTTTCAAATATTCACCCAAATATGAAAATTCTTCAGGTATCAATAAAAAATATATTTTTAAACTTGACCATCAACAGTAAATGCTTGATTACGATAATTCATGTGAGATATAAAAATGAGAATGGACAAAAATATAAGGTGCCCGGAAAGGAGACCTATGAAAATGATTATCCCAGAGGGAAAAATTCATTAAGGAAAAATCAGCCTTTTCCTTGAGGAATGGCAGATGCACCGTCCACTTTTCAGCTGATTCCTTTGATGAAATAACATGGGCGTGCCCTAGGCGGGAAGCACATGCTGAAAATTCGATGAAAATTCACCAGCGAAATCACTACTTCGTTGGAAGTTTTTTATTCACCGACCAAGGTGATGAAAAACATGGTGGTTGCATAATCTGTGAATTCACTACATAAATATATGTGGCTTATTCATTAGATCAGTATTTTCGTTGAAACATGAAATGAAAACTCAATAGTGAAATCACAAGATTAGTGGTATCTGTTTGTTCAGCACTTAGTTAATTCAATGTGAAAAATGTGAAGAAAATTCAATGGTGATTCATTATCATTATACTCTGTTTTGTTTTGTTGTGATTGACTTATTCATTCAGTAGCTCTTTATTTCAAATGGAAAATATAACGAAAAATGAAAACTTTAAAGTAAAATCACTAGGTAAGCGGTTGTTGTTGTAGGTTAATCACCTCACCACTTAACTCATTTTATATAATGCTACTTATTACTACACCTGACCTAAAATACTTTGAGACAATCTGAGATTGCCTCATTTTGATGGAAATCCACAAGACTTGTTATTATATTTGCCGTCAATAGACAATGTGAACATGGAGAACACAAAAAAATTCAACTTCTATCAAATAACATGCAACCCACTTTACAAAGCGTATGAGTATGTGCCTGTCCACATTGGATTTTTAATGCTTGGTGTTAACATGTTCGTTGTGTCCATACGATGAAGAGTAAATCCTCTCAGTTCAATCTACCCATCTCTATCTCCCACCCTTGAATATCTATCTTTCACTCACACAATAAAAAATCTATCATGTTGAATCCGAGAATATTGTTTGAAAGTGGCGCATCGGTGCAATTCGGGTGGAATCTACCCATCTCTTTTTCACTCACATAAAATCTACCTCTCTCACAGGTTGCACCTAGCATTAAAAATCCAATGTGGACAGGCACTATAAGTGGACATAGACGATGAACTGATGAACTTCTACATTACTTTTCAACAGTTTTTTCATCGCATAATTTTTAATTCAACGAAAGAAAGAGTTGTTTTCTAAACACAAAGCAGAAATTGGGTTCAAATCTATGACCTGACGAAACCTTGCATTACTCTTCACTTACTAAATCATTGCATGCCGTTTCCTTTTCTGGTTTGGCTCGTTTAATGGATGAATTCAGCTATAAAATTCATTGGGGACGATTTTTCCCGCTGGGTAGGTACTATGCAGTGTACCAACGTACAAGTATTTGTTTTGTCCTAAACAATGGGAGTTGGCTAAAATAAGAGACCAAAAAAATAAGAAAAACACTTTGCAAATTCAAATAAAAATAGACGAATTGTTATAATATTTTATAATATACTGCCTTAGCCCCATGGTTTACAGTTCTGTGTCCGTATTCAAAAATGATGCTCTTGAACTAAGCTTTCCAACTTTGTATATCTCAATTAAGGCACTAGACTCACAATTATCCCTATTCATTAAATTCGGTTAATCGAATAAAAAAGAGTAGAATTTTTCTGCTGTTAAGCGAATTATTCGCCAATTATGATATTATTCGCTATTATTGGTCATTGGTATAAAAGTTCATTTATTTTGGGGTCTATTCAGTTCATCGAAAGTGACCAATACTGTCCTTTCAATGGAACACTTTTGCAATTAATTTTTGCTCTAATTGCAATCTTTGTTGCCATATACTGCCTAAACCCCATGGTTGGGAGCTTTGCGTCCATACAAAAAAATGTACTAAGCTTAAGCTTTCCTACGATATATGTATCACATTCGTGGGCAATAGGTAGACCAAAATGCCCATTCTCCTTTGAAAGTTCCTGGAATTTGATGAATAACATTGCTTTAGGTTTAGGCTGCCTCCTCAATATTATTATCCTAAAATACACAATATGTATCTTTTAAACAAATGTTCACCTTGAACTTGTCGCACAACCTACCCTTTATAACAAATGTTAGGATATTAACATTATACAATATTTATTCATTGTTTATGTACATATGTATGCTACTGTAAAACCCCGAAATAAAGAAAATATTAGCATTTATTGTTACAATTTAGATTTTTTGAACGACAAATTGAGAAAATTCCGAAATGTTTTGTTTTAATAATTCATTTTTGAGTTTCTCAACACTGTTTTTGGACAACAATACTTCTTAACTACCTCTTTGCGGCCACTTTCCCGCTGAGGCAACGAGCGCCGCCGGCCGCCGCGCCGGCCGCTTAAAATATGTAGGCGCCAATTTCGACAGGCTTCTTGAACAACAACACCTACCTTTGGTGGCCCACTTGCCAAATGCATGGCGGAAAAAGGCCGAAATAAAACATGTTATAAAAACATAACATTTCGGACTTTTACCAATAAATTTGCTGGAAAGCCCGTTAAATTCTAGAATTTCCCGATTTCGGGGCATTACAGTGTCATATGTATATATGATTATTGTATATGTGCTATATGAAATATGGATATATTTTAAGCACGTTTTTAGGTAGGAGGGAATGATGTGTGTGTGTTTAATGGTACCTGTCGTTTTAAATTTGTACCTTTTGATATCGAAGCCCAAAAAGTTTTCTATGCTGATGTTAAATACTTCTCCCTTATAAAATGCTAGGTTTGAACCATTTTTTTCAATTTTCAATTTATAAAAAATTCCTCTATACTATCTACTTATATAAATTTGAAACAAAACTTGAATAAGTTTAGGGTTTAGAGGCTGAAGGTCGATATTCATTAGCATAAAATGTCTTTAGAATTCCTACAAAATAGAAACTATATAATGTTAAAATTTAAGCAAAACCTGGAAAATAGTTTTTGTATTAATATCAAAAAGCCCTCCAAATTATTTGTTGATGAAATTGCATAATAAATGAACTACTTAACACTCCTGAGGCCTATTGTTCTTCATGCATGAACAGTAATATTGTATAATGTTAACAGGATTGTTGTTATGGCGCGAATGCCACAACCCTCGGTACCTTCATACATATATTATATTTCAAATTGAATTCCATCAGATTAGAAGTTGACGATGAATAGATAAGCACAAGCAGTCTGCTTTTGAGTGGTTTGCCTAAATAATATCAAGCGATGATAATCGGCATCCAGAGCAGTGGCATCACAGACTATATAGGAGAGTCGATGACAAGGTTTATAAATTAACTAGCGGAAACACCCGGCGTTGCCCGGGTCCCTTTTGTTAAAGGATAGTTTGTTAACAAATCTTGAAACAAAATAGATGAATTGACCGCCCAATTCCCCAGGAAAACTTATTCCCGACATCAGTAAATTTTCAACATCATTCATGTTCTCAATTTTCAAAGGATAGACATATTGTGCAAGTGATAATTATTATTAATATAAAAGCTTAACTATACATTCACGTACTTCTTAATATCTTTGCTAAAGACACCTACTTGTAAGAAAATATTTGAAAAATTTGTATGGTTTACTATCTCGCCCCCAACTATCAACTGTCAAAGCAAAAGGTGTGATTCTTCCACCACCATCACTGTCAAGTGCGATTTTTTTGGTTTCTACTGGACTTAGAGTGCAAAATCCACCTCCTAAATCTATTGGCGCTCTCAGATCTTGACATTCCGACACCTGTCAAATTGAAAAGTGAAATTTATTATTTTCTGTTGGTGCTAAAGTGCTGGCCGAGACATTAGGTAATAACACCCTCCTTAATCGATTGGTGCCCTTAGATTTTGATATTTCGACACACGACCTGCAACGCACAGAAGAGAGGAGCTGTAATACGGCAGTTTTTGCTCTTATAGCATTGCTGTTACCATTTTTGTTATCATTGTGTGTGAATGATTTACTCTACGTAGCGAATGTTTCTCACTGATTTGGGAGATTGTGAAATTATTCGCCGTGTTGATTTCAACATAACTAAATTTTCACCGACCATGTAAATCAAACATGATTGGTTAAGGTTTTACCTTCCACCACAATCCAATCAACAACCAGTGCATTTTTTCCTACTTGAGTATTATGCCATTCATTGGCCTTTCATCACTACTTATTATTATATTTTCCAACATTCTAACATTAACTTACACATACAACAAAAACCAGGCAAAAAACTCATACGCACTTGAAACGTCAAATCTCGTAGCTAAGCTTTGTACAACGCTCATGTCTTGTTCAAAAAGTTATATTTTTCGCCATGTCGGTCGCTGCATGTGGTCATAGATTTTTTGGACTCCATTGGATTTTTTCTGGACATGTTCATAATCCTGCCATCTTTTTAATCGTATCAGTCTTTAAAATTGTATGGTTGTCTATAAATATTTTGTATGTATTTAAATAGTGAGACAATGACCTTTCCAAAGACATCTAAATTTTGAAATTCGGATAAGTACTTTCCGATTTATAGCCAATTTTATGCAGATAAATTGACAATTTTAAAATTTTTTTTGGATTTTATCTGTAAAAAATATTTCTAATGTAAAATTTTAATATTTGAAATTATTTTGTGAGCAACGCACAGTTATGTTTTATGTATCAAAATTTTTATTAGATTTTCAAGATTTATAATTTTTAAATTTAAAAATATTTTATGGCCGTGCTGAAAATATAAAAATAAAATTCATTGAAAAAGCATGATCAATTTTGCATTTTTGTATGGTAAATAAATCAATAAAGCTAATTCTGGAGTGGGTTTTGTTGAAATGATCACTTAATATTTTTAAGCAATATTTTAGAAGAGGATTAGAGCAATTGGTGTGTTCGTTTTGTTTTTCAAAAATTATCAATTTTTTATTAACTTTTGCTTTTAAAGTACCAAAAATCGAATTGGTTTTTCGCTAAATCACATTTTTAGTATGAATTTTAACACATAAATTTAAATTATAAATTTTTACTTTAAAATTCATGTATTATTTGCTATGAACTATTAAGTATAACTCAAGTTTGAAGCCTCTAAATATGGCTTAATGGAGCTTTTTTGTGATTTATTTTATTAAATTGCCCCTTCTTTTTTCCCGTTAGATTTACAAATGCAAAATTATCACATGTTTGTAGAAAAAGGTTACACCTATAAATGTGCATTCTTCGTTTTTTTAAATATATACATTTTTGATTAACTTTTGAATTTAAAGTACGAAAAAATAAGTTGATTTTTCATTAAAACACATTTTTTAGTACACATTTGTTAATATTTTGCAATAATTTGTACACACAAATTTAAGTTATAAATTTCTATCTAAATTTCATGTATCATTTATTATCAACTATTAAGATTTGCTCAATTTTTAAACCTCTAAATTTGTATAAATGTAGCTCTTTCTGTAATTTATTTATTAAATTACACCTACTTTTTTTCCCGTTAGATTTAGAAATACAAAATTATTCACATAATTATAGAAGAAGGTTATACCTATAAACTTGCATCATTCGTTTTTTGAAATTAAAAAAAAATTCATCAAGTTTTGAATTTAATATATGTAATATAAATTTGAAGGGTCATTTACACACCCTTTTAGTATGACATTTTTCACCCCCCTTCAATAATTTGTAAACACAAATTTAGCTAAATCTCATAGCTAAATTCTGCAATCAAAACTTTAATAATCGTCTGAGTAGAAATGAAGTTATGATTTTTTATATTAAAAGAACTCCAATTAGAAATTCAATTGAGATAACGGAGCATTTCTATGGATTTTATTCGATTTTTTATGAATTTTAAAAAATCAATTGTGACGCTAATATAGGAGGTAGATTAAAAAGTGAGGTATCAAATTAATGGCTATACTATTGAAATTAAATATAAGAAAAAATTAAATCAATCCTTGCACACACCCACATGTTATTAAATAATATGTGTGAACAATATTATATTGTCAATGCCTCAGCTCAACGGTACAATAGGAATATAATTTTTTGTACACAAGTTTCTAGGACATATAGCTATAATTCATTGCTACATTGCAAACCTCTACGACTGTTTATTGAAAAGATATTAATAAAAAAACAAAAAAACAAATTTCATATAGGCAACATTTTTTATTATTGTTAAAGACTTCTAAAAAAATTTAAATTTATTTTTTTTTCAGAAGCTATCTATCGGATAGCAGGGGGGTAGACATTTTTGATGCCATAAACAAAAGTTAGTATTTTGATTGTTTTGTTGTTAGTTTGGACACCCATACAGCCAAACTGACAAGAAAACAAAAAAAGACTTTTATATATTATTAAGTTAAGATGTGCCATTGTGCCATAGACAATAAATTACTGATGTTTACATCCAGAAAAAAGAGAACATGGACATGGGTGTATGGAAGTTTAAATTGAAAGTGATGTACATATGTTTTACATGCTACATTTATTTTACTTGCTACGAGAGAAAATCTTCGTAAAATCCCATCAAACCATCGACCATAATTTCTTTGACTTTAGGTAAAAAGGAATTGCTGTTTTCTGTGTTATGTTTTTAAAGCTTGAAAGCGGCAACATAACTTCCTTCTTTGAATTGCAGGAAAGTCGAGACTCATAATTAATTAAGGGTCGTATTACTCCATTCGACAGGATGAATTCTAAAGTTTTGTTTCCTTACAGGTCAATTTGCATCATGTGAAAATCGTTCGTTGCCATCGAGATAAATTTATGTGTACGTACCTGCAGATCGATGTTTTTTTGGCTATTCATTCGATTATCTTCATCGAAATCAGTTGCCCTAGTTTTAAAATGTTGGTACCTTTTATTTAAAAAGAAGAAATGGGTTAGGTAGACGAGTTTCAAAATCGTAAACTCCAAACCAAAATCCCCAAAACCAAAATCTCCGCATTTAAAATCTACAAAAACTAAATCCTTAAAACCAAAATCTCCAAGCACCAGAATCACCATATTATATTGTCAGTCGGTCTGTTATCAAAGTTTTTTGTACTAAACACTATTTTGGGTGACCCGCTTCTTGGGTTCAAGGATTTTAACTCCCTTTTCGGGTCCTCTGTCCCGCTCACGCGACTCGTCGGTATGCTCAGTTATCTGGCAGGCGCCTATGTTGTCAGTCTGTCTGTTATCAAAGTTTTTGGTACTTTTGTTTTTGAGGATTTAGAATATAATCATTTGGGCTTAGAGATTTAAATTTTGGAAATTTTTCAAACATGGAGATTTAAGGATTTGGTGATTTTGCGTTTGGTTATTTTCCCAAGTAAATTTCTAGAAAAATGACTTAAAACAGAAAACAATTTATTAAAATAACAATGGTACCTGTAACAATATCCTATTATACCTTTTTGTAAATCCGGAAATACCTCCTTTTATTTTATTTTTAAATAAAGTTGTTTTAGTGAACAATTTAAAAAAAAAATATTTTTCAAACTCTAATCTTTGAACAAAAAAAATTCATATTTTTCAAAATTTTACGTAATTAAGTACTGCATTATTTTACGGATATAAGAAACACTCCTGTAAGAAAAACTCGCTTATAAGAAATGCAGTCCAAAACACCGTGTTTTTTTCTCTAAATTCCCTTTGAAAGAATTATAAAGGTTCTCCCCAACCAATGCGAACCGTTTGTTGAGGACGACGAAACTACATCTATTGCCTTATTCTACTGAAGAAAGCTTATTTTTAGCGATTTTCTTGCATGAGTGTCCTTAAGACTATCTCGCGTTATGTTCCAGCAGTAATCAGCCATCATGTGTTCATGCCATCGACCTTGATACCTATCTTCCAATGACTTTTAAGTCCTGATTGAACCGTTCTCCTTGCTCCTCGCTATATGAGCCAAGATTTTCAGGAAATCTGTCCCAATGACTGTGGAGGTAGTGAACTTTAATATTCATATAGCCTCTTAATACTTTCCAGCAGGTCCAGCACTAAGTCTTGGTAATTTATCGGCTTATGGTTTCCTAAGAAGTTGTTAATTAAGTTTACAAAAGCTAACCAGGCTGTAGATTCTAAATCATTCATTGAATGCACGAAATTATCATCTTTTATTAAAAGTCTTATTTGTGGTCCATCAAATATACCAGCCTTAAGCACATCTGTACTCAAACCAGGAAATGTTCTCCCTTAATTCGTCATATAGTATTTTAGAGCATGTTTCTTGGGTATATTCTAAGAAAAAAATCGTTCTACAGTTAAGGCCTATCTCCAATTTTGATACATTTATCGAGGATTTAAGAAAAGTCTAACTTTGGTGTACCCTGACGGTAATTGCCCTGTTAATACTAACGATAGAAACTTAGTTTAAGCCTTTATTTTTAAAAGAAATACCAGCCTTTGTAACTGCGTTTAAATAAATTTGATATCTTTTCTCAGTCTGAAGAGCAGAATTGTCTTTGGTGTCAATTTTCTCCAAAAAATGTGTAATCAACATGGTGTTTTAATATTTTTTTGAATGTATGTAATAATACTAAAAATAAAAATCAATGACAAGTTTTGGCGAAAAACCTTTAGATTAGAAGATAATTTGGAAAACCAACGGCAGCTAAAATTTAAAAAAAAAGTTTCCACTGTGAATTCACTACCGTTAACACAAAATGAGTTTAGATCATTTAAGCATATCTTCTTTTTGAAGAAGCCATATCAAAAACTTTAATTTAAACAGGTTAAAAAGATGAAATTAAATTAATAACAAGAAATCTTAACCACATTTGCGAAAAAAATGTAAGCGAGTGTTAAAACAAAATTACGTAGCTTTGACTTAAAAGTACCGTTATTCGTATTCATTGACAGTAGCCAACAAAATTTGATATCAGTTATGGCGGCACCAAAATCTTTTTTTATTTTGTAGGCCTGTGTAATTAATTCATCAACGAGACGAGACAGCGAACAGAGTCCAGAGTTTTCTTATCATTAACCTAATTTAACTACATTTTTTTGTGCATTTAGATGCATTTAGATTAATAATAAACAATTATCTTTTATTTCCATAAGATTAGAATTTCTTCTTCATCAACGAACGACTCGCATTAGTTTGGGTGTTCCTTAATAGTCGGAAGCTGAAGAATCAAAATAAGAATTGAGCCATAATTCACTGTAACTCTTTTTTTCGTTCCTGCCTCAACAAATGTCAGTTTCACTTCCATGAGGTGCACTCGGGGGCGTTCTTCAATAGCGAAAACAAAAGTTAACGCAAATTAAGAAACCGAAGCACGTTATGGGCGCACTTGGTATATGATTTTTTTGTATTCGCACATTTTCGTCCGCCACTACCGCACCGTGAGGCAACGACTATTGTAGTTACATCGTGTATCTTACATTTTTTTTTATCACTGAAAGACATTTGGCTCCGATGGTTCGGGAGAGGTTCTTCATTGAAAAATAACTTCAAAATCTATACACGTCTAATGTGTCACGCACCAAATCTGTCAAATAAGCGAACAGTTGATTCAATTACACAGCATTTAACCAAATGAATAAAATAGTCGTTCATGCAAACTTTTGTGTAAAATTATCATTTTACAAAATTTTGTAAATTTACGACTTTGCATGAATAGCCTTAATATTTAAAATCGAATTCCATCAAATTAAAAGTTGAGTGGTTTGCCTAAATAATTTCAAGCGATGATAATGGACATCGAGAGCAGTGGCATCACAGACTATATAAACAATAAATTGCTGATTTTTACATTACATCCAACAAAAAGAGAACTTTGACATGGGTGTATAGAAGTTTAAATTGAAAGTAATGTATGTAGGAGAGAAATTTATTTTACTTGCTACGAGAGGAAGCTTTATAAAATCCCATTAAAGTCCACACTCATAATATTGCTTCATTCGACAGGCTGAATTCCGTTCAGGTCAATTTGCATCATGTGAAAATCGTTCGTTGCCATCGAGATACATTTATGTACTTGTACATGCAGTTCGATGTTTTTTGGCTATTCATTATTCGATTATGTAGGGGAGAGTAGGGTAAGAAGCACCACTTAAGCTTTAGACGCTCCTAATTTTGTTTCTATTCATAATAGACAAGCAAATAATTTTTTAAATAATACTTTAAACTTTGAACACTATCATAATAAACAATCAGAATAATTAACCAAGTATATATAGAGATATACACAAATATACAACCTTACCTAAAAAGTCGGTTTTGCCCCACTAGCGGGGCAAAAGGGACCTTTGAGAGGGGTAAAATGAACCACTGATTTCATTTAACAATCATACATACTTGCATATGAATATTAAGGACCTATCTTAAAACAAATGGAATGTTTGCTATCGTTCACACCCAAACCTTGCTTGTGGGCTCTTTGACTAATAAATTAATAACAAAAATAACAAGAAAATAAAAATTACAAAAAACATAAAATAAATTCATTAAAATGACAGTCAGTTTTCTATTTTCTCAATGCGGACAATTTTCGCAATAGAAAAACTCGTCAATTTGTTAAATAAGAACTAATTAGATCTTCTTCATCTTCGTGAAGGTCATGGAGCAAAACAGACTTAACTTAGGTAGTTGTTGTTTTGCTTTGAAACTGGAACCAGTACGAAGTGGGGCAAAACGGACATTTACCCCACAAGGAGTTTTTTAAAAGAAATATTTTTATTTTTTTTTTAATATTATTTATTTACCTTTATTTCAAGTATTTTTAAAGAAGACAAACGATCACAAACAATAGAAAATGTACTAAGTTTTTGAAAAGTTCAACCTGTCGTCTTGGATCGGTTTTTCTAAGTGCTTGTTTTTTTAACAGATGGACCGTTTTCAAACTTTCTTTATTTAGAAGAACCAATCCGATTTTCGGCGTGGTTCTTAGCTCCATCTTATATTCAATAATGAGAACTTATGAGAAACCTACTTTGCTAAGAGATGTGTTGCTCTTAGTTTCATTGAAAAACTAACTAACTTCAGTCTTAACGTAATTTAACGTTGACCCATCTAGCTCAATTGCTCAATGCAGGAAAAACTCGTCGTATCAATTTCAGTATTACTTATGACAATAGCCTGACATTTATTTGAGTTAAGCCTCAAGAGATTTTCTTGTGACCAGTGTATAATACGCGTAAGATCTTCGTTTATTCGAAAAGTTGCATCTTCGACCATTCCCATTCGATATCTCGTATAGATTTGAACGTCATCTGCGTACATATGAATTTTACAATACTTAAGAACTGTAGGTAAGTCATTGTTGAATAACGTGAAAAGAAGAGGGCCTAATATTGATCCCTGGAGTACACCAGCATGTGTTGGGAGGAAATCGGATAGTTCGGAATTTGCGAAAACTGCTTGCGTTCTTTGGGTAAGATATTCTTTAATATGTAAGGGCTGAGTTTTCAAAAAAGAACAAGTTTTGTAACTTTTTTAAAAGTATTCCATGTATACAGTATCGAAAGCTTTTGAAAAGTCAAGCGTTGATACTAGGTTTTTATCTATTTCTTGCCGAATTTCATCGACTATTTTAAGAAGTGCGGTGGTACAACTGTGATATGGCCTAAATCCTGACTGGGAAGGTGTTATTAACCGATAAGTATTTAAATATGCTGTAATTTGTTGGCTCATTAGCTTTTCAAAAGCTTTTGAAATAAATGGTTGGATAGCGATTGGTCGGTATTCTTTATGATTTGAGCTTGTTTTTTTTTAGCATTGGGATTACTTTGGGCGCTTTCCATAATTTTGGATAACTAGAGGTAGTTAAGATAGTGTTATAAAAATGTGTTATAAAAGGCGACATGAATGGGAGAATAATTTTGATAAATTTGGGATTGATATTGTCAAGCCCTATAGCTTCGGATTTTATCTCAGTTATTGCCTTATACACTTGAAACTCGTTAACTCTTTCAAAACTAAAATTTCCGAGGATGTTATGATTTATATTCAGAAATCCTTCAATATCGTCATTTGTGTTAGAAGAAGAGCTGACAAACATTCTGTTCAGTTCATTAACATCACCATTTTCATCACAACTGTTTTGTTGATTTGAGATACCAAGTGACTTGATATTTTTCCAGAATTTTTTGGAGATTATGCTTTCAAATTTTGAGGCACAGAATCTTCTTTTAGAATTTTTATTTCAACATCAACGGAATCTGAACCGTTTCCAACGCTTATATGTGACTTTTCTTTTAGTTATAAGTTGTTCGATGTTGTTATTAAACCAACCTATTTTTTTATTTCTTAATTGAACAGTTTTTATGGGTACGAAAGTATCAAATGCACTGTTGATTCTATTATTGAAAAAGAGGACCTGCTCATCTACATCAGAAAACAAATAAAGGTTTTCAAGGTTGGAATTCAAAATACATGATAATAAAGACTCCATGTTAATGGATTTGAAATCTCTATAAGAAATTGTTTCCGTTTCTGAGTTTGGAGAAATGTTGAGATTATAGAAAGCAACAATAAGAGCAAGCTTGGAAAATCCAGGCACATCTAGCTGTCCATAAAAATTAACATAGTCAGGTTGGTTGACGAGAAAAATTTCTAGTTAAGTAGAGCTAGATGAAGTGAAATGGGTCGGGTTGTAAACGTTTACAGGAAAGAGATTGAGAGAAGCCAGATTATCGTTAAAAAATTAAACACTACTATTTTGAACGTCAAGAAGGTCAACGTTAAAATCTCCTGCAATGAAAATGTGATTGTAGTTCGGAGTAACTTCTTCTAGGATATCTGAAATGGTACTTGTGTCATTGATGTTGGGTGGCTTATATATCACGCCAACCAAACATTTTTCTGCAGCACACACAACTTCAATAAAAAGGGACTGCAAACCTTTGTTACTATCAGATCAACTTATAAATTTGCTCTTTAGATCATTCCTAATGAAAATAGCTACCCCTCCTCCCCTATCGTTCACACGATCAGAACGATACACCCTAAAGCAGCCCGTATTTAAGACATTATTATCTACCTGATCCGTCAGCCACGTTTCAGACACACAGACAATATCCATATCTGAATCACTGAAGTTAAATTTAAACTCATCTAGATGTTTCTGTAAACTTTGCGCGTTAATGTGGCAGATGGATAACCCATCGTTTTCGAAAAAAAATTCGTGTCGTCACTGGCCTGGGAACTCCCGCTATTGCCCATTGATAATTGGTTCACAATCATCAAGTTTTAATAGTGGTATCCTGCACCTCTCTAAGCAAAACCAACAACTACAAAAGGAAGTACAATTTAACATAAAAGAAAATGATGCTAAAATTATTTTACATAGAAATATAATAAAGTCGCAAAAAAGAAAAGGAAATTTTAAAATAATATAACATGGCATTGTAAATTGTAACCGTTATTTTTTAAAAGTTTTTCTTTCTTATTAAACTAGAGTTCATACAAATGCATGTCACGCTGCGAAGAACACAATTAACATTGAACAGTTTGAATGAAAGAACAACAACTAAAGTGTTCTACCACCAATTAATTTTCTAGCTGAAGTTATAGCTATTTCACGAGCGCCAACCCGATCATCAGACTTCTTTCTGTGGTGCTGAGTCTTATCTTAATATGTTCAATTTTATTTGAAAAGATTTGCCCGTCATAGTCATTGAACTTAAAACTTCAGCTGTGACTGAAATTCGGATGTCGACAGCCTACCCATCGCGGTACTGAAGCCACATGCTAGCTCCATCTCAGTGCAGGTTTTGTTGCTTATCAAATGCATTTGAACGGCTAGCATTTTTACTAGAACGCACACAAGCTTACTGTTGTTTTTCTTCCTGTTTCAAATATTTTTTGTAGAAAATTTTCAAGAACATAACCCCCTCCCGCCTAAACGGGACGAAATAGAAGCCATGCTATTTGTTGTTTGTCTTTCTTGACCAAACCTACTAAGCTCTAATTTTTGGTTACATCTTATAAGAATCCCCATTGCAAACCCGTAATTTGTCAATTGATTCGTAGTTAGGGACATTCCTTGTATAAATGTGCAATAATCACCTTAAGCACAGATGGAATCACAGACAATAAATAAATTTGCTCTCAGAGTTTATCTTCACAGTCTCAGCCAAATTAATCATTATACCCACTTAACTTGCGTTCGCAATCATACCAAAATAAGGGACAAACAAAACAAATTAATTTATCTAATTTAATGACTCTTACCATATTTATTATTAAAAATTAATCAACAAACCGAATTTGTCTTCTTTAAACATTTCCATTAATATAATTATGTGCCTTTTCTATCTTCCTCCCTAGAAATGTGCTGATTCAGCGGTTTCAAATAAAAAAATCTTTCGCACATTTGCCAGGACCTTGGCACCGGCTTCCAAAGTAAATCAATTAAAATTATAATTATAAAATAAGTTGATTTTTAACTTACATAATTTTTTGATTTTAAATTTTCTTTGTTTAATATTTTCTCTATTTTGGTTCATAAAATGTATGCTAATAACAAAATCAAAGGTTTCGAAAAGCATTATAAGCCTTTTACATAATTTTAACTGGAACAAATTCGCCATCATTGTGGGAACTAAACCTGATTGGGGCTTAAAAGTTGCACGTGCCATTCGAGTGAGTTATGGTATTCGATACCTGTTGATTTAAATTTAAATAAACTAACTATATCTTTTATTTCAATATCCTTCTTCTTTTTTTTTTTTTCTTACCGAGACAGGACCTAGCTGAATTGGAAAACTTGACAATTACCCATTTCAAGGAAATTTCCGATCACATACCGATGAATACGACTTTGATTAAAATGGAGAGAATTGTCGATGAGACATATCAAAGTACCAGAAGTAAGACAAATTGATTGATTGTTTAGAATGTTAAATAAGGTAATTAAAAAATTCTTAAACAATTATTTTTTCGTGAAACAGTTTATGTATTTATTGGAGAGCATTTTGCGATGGTGGACTTTGTTCGATGTTTACAGAATCGAAAGCTACTCGAAGCCGGAGACTATCTTATTATATCTGTTGACGACGAAATTTATGATTCCAAGCGGCGATTAAACATCATGGAGAGAAGTATTACAGTCTTTTTTATTGCAATTAAAAACATAAATTATGGCGAGGGAACTATTGATTTTAAAAGACTTAAAAACAAGCGATTTTATTTGAAAAAACAAAGCTTCAGGCTGAACCACTTGGTGGTTTATTGATACAGAAGACAATATTTCTTTATTTCTTGGATGGAATTTGTTTTCCGATCAAGATTAATTGGAATTTTGTTTTTCAATAGTAAACACAAAAGTGATTTATGTACATTTGTTTTATGAAGTGATAGGTTTCATGAACTTTAAATGAAATACACAGAAAATTAAAAAAAAAAAAACAGATTAAGGGTACCGACTGGAAATTTGATTGAGTTTTAAAATTATATATTTAGCTTGAATTTGCAGTCACGTATAACGTAGGAGATTGGCATTTCAAAACGTACCTATAAGCTTTCTGTTTTTCATCACATTTTGATTATGTTTGATTCTAAGAAATTATATATGTATTTGAACGGAAATCTCTCTCTAAAATTTTAATTTCCTTTTAATGTGTATCTTTCCCACTAAAAAAAAAGTTATAAATTCTTATTGGAGTGAGAAATAATAACACACAGTATACAAAATACAATCAAAACAGAAAAGATTTTCACCGCTCAAAAATTTGTTAAGCTACTATTAGACGGTCAACGCAAATGGTCAATGCGTTGACTCTCTGACGTCACCAAAAAAACGGTCAAAGCACTGACATGGCAACGTCAACGCTCACCGTATCAACACCTGAAATATTGACCATCACACAAATGACACAAGTCCGTCAATGTTGTCCCAAAATGCGTTGACAGGTAATATGTGTCAACGAGATTTATCCAAATCAGTGTCAATGCGCTGACAAGTAATCGTTGACGATCACACGGCTTGACCATGTCCACGCGCTTTGAGCGTTGACAATAGTACAAATCTGTAATTTTTCTGTGACAGTCAAATAAATTTATTTATTTCGGTTTAAATTTTTTTAATGCAAGGAAAAATGTTAAAAGCAAACGAAATGGAAATGACAATTTAGGTTTCGGCAGAAGGGGCAATTCTCTAAAAAAAATGACTTAAAATATAAACAAAATTATTAAAAATCAACGGCAACACTCAAAAAATCATGTTAAAGCGTTTTTGAAAGCCAAAAACCTATTCTTAAATTAACTTTTTAAACCAAGTTGTTTGAGAAAATAATTTTCAAACTCAAAATTCTTTCTTCTTTCCAAGATGGCGGACGCCCCACAAGACCAAAAATCCCGCAAATCGAGATTTATGCTAAGAAGCAACCACTCTCCAAAACTGCGTTCAAACTTTTCAGACGTCAAAACTTTTTTCGGATTGCCCTTATTTGACTCCCCGTTGCCTGTTCTAACTAGTTTATAGTCGCTGCATCCTCCATCTCAAAGCGCTGGTCGTTTCTCTACTGCCGCAATCAAAGCGGAGACCTCGTATTGTTTGGTCCACGAGTAAAGTAATTTTCTTTTACGTTTCTCCGACAACTTTTCCTTCGATTCATCAGCAGGACGCGCATTTACTTATCCAACTCACTGGTGCTTTGGCTCATTTTTTTTTTAACTCAAACTAATTTAACTTTAAATAATTTTGTTTGGAAATGTTTTGATTTCTTTTATGTTGCTGTTTTTTTTTTATTGCTGTTTCTAAATGAAAAGAATGTCAACGCCAGCTACTTTGACACAGCAGGAAATGACAACGCGTTGATGGGCTGTCAGGAAATATCTGTCAATGTGTCCGAAAAATTCTGATGGGGTGATTACACGGTAAATGAAAACAGTCAACGCCTTGACTTTTCAAACCATGTCATCGCAAGTGTCAACGCTGATGTCAGTGCGTTGACAACGTTTTGCAATGACAATCACACGGCTTGAAAGCCGTGGGACAGAATTTGACGTCATTCTGACGTCATTCTGAGTCAATGCGTTGACCATTTTCGTTGACCGTCTAATCATAGCTTTACAGCTTGAATTTTTCATTTTGTTATCACTCAAAGTTAAAAGCATAAGCCCAAGATTTCACGTATTCCACCACCCAGAGCTTTCCCCATTTCAATCCATTTATTTCCTTAATTGATTTACTTCATTTCCCTAATAGTAATAATGGGAATTATTTGTGACATTTTTAATGTTATATAAAAGATTTTTTTTACGTAAGCTCAAGGTCCAGGTAAAACAAAAACATGGGGGCGCATTCGTATTCATTATAGAACTGGGTCTAAGTACAACATAGGTTTAGTTGAATTTTCGGACCTTGATTCTATTTTTTTAATGTATATCATTTCAAAATATTTGAAGCTATTTGTGTAGTGTACCAAGTTAATTATCTTATGAAAATATAAAACCAACAATTTGTAATAAAAATCGGTCTGTATTCATTGAGCCAACATTGTCTTAAACTGTAGTTTAGTTAAACCTCGTTCTAACTGCGACTATGAATATGCCTCATGGTGTTTAATGGTGTACGACGCGACGTTTCCGGTGTGAATACACTCTTCATCAAAAAAGAAATTTTATCACAGCGTCTCTAGGAAAAAACACAAAAATAACAGATATGCTATTTCGGTTAGCAAAGTTTTAAGGTTATAGTAAATTTTATGTGATTTTATTTTTTTTATTCTTACTATAGCTGTGAATTAAAGTTTATTTTTTTTTTAAATTGACTGATGAAAAATGTACTCTTTCTCGCCGCACACCCTTTAACACCGTGTTTTTTTTTTACCAGGAGCATACTAACTACCTGTACAATTTAATCTACTTAAATGCCTATTTATCTGCGTGAAGTGTCCCATTGTCTACATATTTAGTGGCAAGAAATATGGAGATGGCAAGGTCTCCAAGCATTAGTTTCTTCACGTTTTTAATTAAGTGGATTTACAAAAATTTTCTGAACTCCATTCTTAAGGTAATATCAGTAGAAAGTCGGACACATGATAATATTTGTACCTACATATGTCTGCATGTGTTCGAAATTGTGAACTGAATATTTCTTGTTCACACCACTTGAAATAAATCGATTGGAAAAATTAATGGGGGGAAAGCGCTGGCTGGAACATTAGGACATACTCCAAATTGTGTGCGTTTAGAATATAGGGCACCATTAAATGAAAAGTTCAAGCTTTTAAAAATGTTTGTGGTGTATACAAATTTTTTGCCTAGATTGGCTCTACCATTAATTAAATGAGAAACACTTCAAGTTACAAGAAGAGGTATTATTAACTTCCTTAAGTAAGTAATTACCACCATTAGAGTATTTTTCAACTCAACATTTCTTCGAAGGAACTCAGATCGAAAAGTTTACAAAAGCTGAGTTTTGTCCCTTTGCTCGCAGAAAATCACAAGCAGGAAATATTAGGAAATATTTATCCGATATGCTTGATGCCAAAACAAAGATCGATACCAAAATCCAGTTTTATTTTACTCCTCACTACACATCATACTAAGTACAACCTACGTACCGCGTATATGAAGGAGCTTTAAAACAAAAACGCGAACAAAATGATATAAACTTGATATAAGGAACATCAATATAACCAATTTTATTCTTGAAATTACATCTTTGAAATTTGAAAACTTTTCATGGTAGATGCAGTTTTATAAATATAACTTTGTAAACTTTTTTAAAGGCTAAGGCAAAATACCGAAGATGAATCAAGCAAGATGAAATGCTTGTATTTTCAATGTATGTGCTCTTCGGGAGCTGACTTGGGTAGGAGAAAGGATGGGTGAGGAGAGGTTGGTGGGTATGAATGTATGTAGTACATTACGTACATACTTCATGCATAACATACTGGTGCATGTGGTGCACATCGAACTCAAGAGAACTTTTGAAGAATAATAGTGTTTTCCGAAAAAAAAAACAACTATTCATAGATTGAATTTAAGCGGACAAATCTTTTGATATTAGATGTTAAGGATATTCAATTTTACGCGAATAAGAAGTTTGCTTCACATTAAGTTTGCGCTTAACATAAAATACCCAAATGGATTGCATTCGTGTGAAATTCATAAACATGTAGGTAACATATCGAAAGTCAAACAAAAGCTATATATGTAATACCATGCAAAATCATGAGAAATTTTATTTTAAATCCATGTTGTTAACAGTGTTCCCATAACGGCATTATTAATGCAAGATCTAGCATTATAGAGAAGAGAAAAGCATTATGCAATTTTAAAATTATGCTAAATGCTTTTCTGGCATTCTTGTTTTTATTTTTTGCATTTTTGAATGCCAAAAATGATTTTGAACCATTGATTTGATGATATCATATTTGGAAAAAAAATATTTAAAAAATTAGAAAGATTTCTGATTTAACCTTAATAACGTCAAATCACGAAGACTCAGACATACGTCCACAAAATTCATGACTTTTTCTAACAGAAATTAATTAATTAAAGCATCTGTTGCTGTGCAATCTGGAAAGTCAATTATTTGGGCCTATTCAGCTAGGTCTTTTGTTCTGTTATTCTGCTATTCTGTTATCAATTTCAATACAAAAGTTTGAGCTGTCCAAAAATCTTTAATGAATTATAATACGGTATTCGGCTGCTTAAATTGTTAAGAAATCTGTTAAGAAATCTGGTATGAGATGTCAGAAATTCGGAATTCACAAAACACAAATGCGTTTTGGATCCAGCTGCTACTAACTTTTAAAGATGACAGCTGGGGAAAATATGGTTAAGGAATTAGGTCGATTTGTGATTGACATTAGACTGACTTCACTTCCCATTTCAAATGCTGAGTTTGAGCGCCTGTTCAGCCAAACGAATATAATTAAAACAAAAATTCGTCATAAAATTGGAAAAGAATTATTGTCTAAATCCAAATACGCAAGCGGCTAAAGATTGAAGATAAATGCTTCTTTTCTTATAAGGTTTCAAGAAGTTTTATAGAGGAAGTTGGAGCCTCGACGAAGTATGAAAAACCTAAGGGTGAAGAAGATTATTTGTATAAGAACTTTGGCTAGCTCATTATTTAATTTAAATCATAAAATAGATTAGATATTATTAAAATAAGAATGTGATAAGTCTGACTGATTTAAAATTAAATAATTAACTACTAAAACATGTTCTCAATTGAAAATAGTTTGCTGTAAAAGCTCCTATTACCTATTTAAACCTAGTACTCACCTCTTTGTGAAATGAA
Organism: Melangyna quadrimaculata; assembly: GCA_949320155.1. Taxonomy (NCBI): domain Eukaryota; kingdom Metazoa; phylum Arthropoda; class Insecta; order Diptera; family Syrphidae; genus Melangyna; species Melangyna quadrimaculata. The sequence continues at coordinate 174,185,221 of OX439485.1, read as the reverse complement.
AAATAAATGCGGTTCAAATTCACGTGAATATTCATTATGAAACCATAATTGATTCTCCACGTGAATTTTCAGTCCTTAGTTTTCTAATATTTGATACTCACTTTGAATGAAAAAAAATATTGATTTCTATGACTGTCAATTTGGAAGAATTTTTAATAAAAAAAATAACGAAAACTGTTTTGACCTCACAGTTTGTTGATTTTGGCCTGTCGGTTGCACTAGCGATTCCAAAATGAATTATCGTTAGATCCAAAATAATTTTATTATCAGAAAAATAAATTAATAGACAAATGTTAAACTTTTCCACACTTTTATTTGTTTTTCCTAGTGGTCGTACATTGGAAAATGAAAATTAAGAAATGAAATTGATTTTGAACCGGTTCACATTTCATTTTCAAATTTGGGTACTCACCTCTCGTTTTGAATTCCATCGGAGTGAAATAAGTGTCACTTTTATATAAAAATTTCATTTACACTCGAGCTGAGTACTAGGCTTTACATATAAAGTTTTGCTATTATTGAATTAAATTTGGGTTGGTTTCCTTTTTTTTTGTTATAAATAAGGAGATATTACCTATGTATGTACATATATAAGGTATTTATGATAAAACAAATATTTATTTTGCATTTTTATAAAATGTTTGTTTTTTAATCATCGATATGGAAGTTTTTTTATGGATTTTGAAATCTAGTATTTTGTTTTTGAAGCTCCCATACGATCTAGCATTATAAAATTTGAAATCTAGCATTATGAAATTTGAGATTATGGCGACACTGGTTGTTAATCAGTTTAAATGAGAAATACAACTAAGGCTTAAGTTTTCAATGAATTTATATTTTAATTCCTAACATCAAGTAAGGTAAGTTTATAAAAAAATAAAGTATAAATAATTAAAAATCAGTGAGATAACGAAACAATAATTTGCAAAGCTATTACCTTGTAAAACAAAAAAATCCTACCAAATAATAGGTTTTGGTTATAGGTCTAAGACGTTTTAAGTAGGTATTGTGAAAGGTGTTAAAAAATCACTTTTTACCCAGTTTCAAAAAAGTTACCCAAGACGTTTTTGAAATATTGAGTTTTCAAAAAAATAAGCTTCTTCATTTATGTAAAAAAAAGTAAAACATATTAACTGAACCGTTTCCGCGAAAATCAATAACCAAAAAAATATTTCTATCCAGAGGCATCATTAATAGTAATTTTCCAAATGAATCAAAATTTATCGAAAATTAGCTCTTTACTATAAAGTAGGTAATTGAATTGAACTGAAATTTAGAATGTCAATTTCGGACGAAATTTTGCTGAAACTAAGAACATTTCTAAGAATTCGAATAAGTTCATGACTACACACAATAAACGTCTTGGAATGGTCTGAGAGCTCACTTGACTAAGACACCATCAATTCTTATGAAACATTTCCAAAATCTTAATTCAGAAGATGGTTGAAAGTTGTTATCAAAGCTTAATTCAAAATTTGTTAATGAATAACAAACTTAAATATATCATAGGGCTAATTTATTCACAGTCCATTCAAAAAAGGGATTGTGCATGATAGTGTCGAGGTGGACTTTGTTGTTTTAGCTAAAACCTAATTTAAATTAATTAAAAAACTAGGCAATAGGAGAAACGTCATTTAAAATCGTTAAATTAGGTTGCAAATAAAAAAAAAAAATTAATAAATCGGGTGGCACAACGGCTCATGAAGAACCAGGGCCTAGTGACTAACAACGCGCAACCATTCCTGTGTGCGTCTTTTCGACAGGAATGGAAGGGACCTACAATTTTATGCCGAATCCGAACGGCTAGACGAGAAGCACTTATTCGTGACAAGTGATACTCTTGGAGGATTTGTCAATTCCTCGCAAGAGGCAGTAGCCCTGAAAAAAAACTTTTTAGTTTTTAGGTGGACGAGGCTGGGAAGCGATCCCAGACCTCCAGCGTGACAGTCGAACGCACTAACCATTACGCTACGGGCTACTACAATTAGGTTGCAGTAGAGGTTGAAATCGATCAATTTCTAATTTTTAATAGCAAATTTAAATTGAATGGAAAGTAAATAAATTGGGCTTCAGAATGCCATTATTTCACTCTTTCAGTCTGTATGTCAAAAATATGGAATACATACGTATGTAGGTATGTACTATAAATAAACGTTGAAAAACACAACCTTAATGGAAGAAATTTATTTTAATTAATTGTAAGTACTTTTAATACAAGAATATAAGCAAATGAGATTACTCATCAGACAAGACAGAAAAAAGGATTACAGTAAAAGTCTCTACATTTGGAGTTGATTTATGATTGAAACAAGATGAATTTTTTTGATAAGACCCCACAAGGATACCATTATTTTATTAAAAATATAAGCTCCAGTGTATGGGTAGGTAGTATGTATACTGAGTTCTGAGTAAAAGAGTCAAAATTTCCTGATTATAGAATTCTTATAAGAATTTTATTTTTATCATAAATGGAGGTTGAAAAATTGTTATAAAAGGCGAAAAAGAATTGAATGTTTTTATAAGAATCCTTTTTAAAAAAAGTAAAAAATACCTTAATTTCCTGTATAAAATTAAACTTCCTGAATAGAAAATACATATGAGGCTTCTTGATTCAAACTATTGTGCTTAAACTCTCGTATGTATCGATGAAGTTTCAAAGTGTTCTCAATCTGATACAATCTAAAAATAAATGTTAAATATAATTCATACATACAGTGTTGCCAAAAACATTCCGGATTTTTCCTCAGTATAATGTTTTTCTTAATATCAAGTAGAAAACTAATAACTTTGCATAGGTTTTCAATAATTTGTAAAGGGTATGAGACAATTTAATAATAACCTTAAAAATATAATGCTACGATGACAAGAACAATAAAAAAAAATATTTTATAAAGTTATTCAATAACATGCCTGTACAAAACTAATCTTTTGACTCACGGCGTAGATTAAACAGACTTTACAAGTTGAGAGCTGTGTTAGTTGAAATTATATAGTGCAGAAAATGGCTAAAACACGTTATAGCAACGCGATTCGATACAAGGTAATGGAAAAGTTCCAAGCCGGTACAAAACAAAATTTAATATCTGAAATATTTGCAAATTCCAACGTCAACGGTTTGTGACATCATTACAAAATTTAGAAGCGGGAAATCAGTAGAAGCAGATCATTTTGGTGGACGCCCTCGCAAAACAACTGTTCAAACTGATAGGCGCATAAAGAATTTTGTGCTTAAAGACCCTTTTGCAACTTCAAAGATAATTTGTGATGAACTAAATCTACCTATAGGGCTAAGTACGGTAAGTAAGCGTTTAAGAGATTTTGGTCTTTTTGCATTTCGATCAGCGAAGAAACATCTTCTTACTGCTAAACATCGTAGAAAAAGGTAAGCCATGAAAGGTGTTTGGAAAAGACTTTAAATTCATAGTCAAAATATTTAATTTAGGGTTCAATTTGCAAAAAATCATCTTAACTGGTCTTTAAGCAAATGGAGGAGCGTGCTTTTCAGTGATGAAAGCAAATTCAACTTGCTTTACTCCGATAGTGCAAGGACAGTAAGGCGCTCAAAAGGTACGCGATGAAAGCCTGCAAATGTACTCCCTACAGTTAAGCACGGTGGAGCCTCGTTGATGGTTTGGGGCTGTTTTTCAGGCGCAGGCTGCGGTCCAATACACCAAATCACAGGAATTATAGACCGTTTTCAATATAAGGACATTTTGGAGTCAGTAATGCTTCCATATGCAGAGGAAGAAATGCCTTTGCGTTGGGTTTTTCAGCAGGATAATGACCCCAAACATTCTTCAAAGCTGCTAAAAGAGTGGTTTCCGACTAAAAATATTCGTGTTATAGAATGGCCGTCTCAATCTCCCGATCTAAACCCAATTGAAAACTTGTGGGCCATTTTAAAAAGGCAGGTTGGGAAAAAAAAGTCACGTCAACAACTTTCCTTTTTGCAGCCTTGAAAAATGAATGGGAGAATATTCCTGCTTCTATTTTCGAAAATTGAATTCAGTCAATGCCTCGTCGATGTCGAGCTGTGATAAAAAATAGGGGTTACTGGACAAAATATTAAATACAAAATAATAATTAATTGTACAAGATAAAATCCAGTTAGTTTGTCACATTAAAATTCTGAATCAACTTTAATTTTTGACTATTATTTTTTGTTTTAATGGATAATTTACCATTTTTTCTGTTTAAAATGATACAATTGTTCAATAAACATGGCGAAAAATTACAAATATTTGATTTGTTCATTTTTATCTCACAAACCAACACTCAATGCAGTTGACCAAAAAATTCCGGAATGTTTTTGACACCACTGTAGGTACATACATATATTATGTGGGCTATAGGACGAAAATAGGAATTAATCAATCTAATATTGTTCGCACTAATGCTCTCATAAACCGCTTCAATATCGTTTTTTTTTTTTTGTTAATTGCCTTGAAAATCTTGATACCAAAAATATACATTTTATGAAACGTACAAGTTTTGTTAGTCTATTTCCAAACTCAATTTATTTAAATAAATGCAATTTTTAATACAGAATGATACATACAGAAAATACATAAAAAATATACTCCCAAATCAATTGTCCAATAAAAACGCATTCATTTCCTATTTGTACATTATATTTAAATAGTTAGTAATTATTTTCCTTTTTGAATTTTTTCTATCCTTATTTTTCCATATTAGATTACCTTGATCCATATATAAAACGCGATAAAAATAAATCACTCGATAAAAATTCATTTCGTTCTGTCATAAAAATCAGCATGTCATATCCCCAGAATCCGAACTTGAGGTAAAACATCAACAAAAATAGTATATCTCCATATTATTATATAACTTATGCCACAATATTTGAAATATTTAATATTTTTGTCTACCTTCTCCAACCTTTAAATAGTGAATTTTGCACCAAAATCAAAGAGAACGCCCGAAAGGATCCTTTCTTTGTTCCGTATCACGAAAGAGTATTCGACAACATTTCGGTAGGAATATAAATTACAAAATGCCTATATGCCATAGCTGGTCACAAAATTTCACTTTTTCCTTATTTTTGTTTTGTTATGATTTGATACAGGTACCAATTTATGGTGTTCATTTATATGACACGGTAATGATATACGCCCGAGCTATTACAGAGATTCTCTCTAAAGGTGGCGATATTCGAAATGGCAGCTTGGTTATGAGTCGAGTCTTCAACAGGTCCTACCACTCAATACAGGGTTTCGATGTAAATTGCATTTTCAATTGCTTTCAGGAGAATAGGTGCATGTTTTGTATTGCAATATTTTGTTTTATCTTTCAGGTGCACATCGACTCGAATGGCGATGCAGAAGGCAACTATACCGTGATGACATTGCAGAATGACAACGGACACGGGTCGTTAGCTAAAATGTCCATGCAACCAGTTGGTTACTTCGTGTTCAACAAGCAATCTTCTCTGCCGGTTAGTATAAATTAATTTTCTCTGAAAAAAAAAACAAACAATTCCAGCAAAAAACAACTAAACAACTTTTTTGGTCACAGGAATTCCGCTACATTAAACAGGATCGTCCAATACTTTGGCTAAAAGGTAGACCACCTTTAGCCGAACCGATATGTGGATTCGTAGGCGAGCTATGCAAAGCTAATAAAGGATCTGATTGGAAATTTACTGGACTTGGAATATTCATTGGGTTCTTTTTCATTCTCGCCTGCATATTTCTCATAAAGTAGTCAATAAGTCACATCGATTAGAAAACCTTTATACAGTTTCAACTAAAGATTTTCTTCGATTTTTTTCTTTGTGTTGTTTACAACATATAGGCATTATCGGTATGAGCAGACATTGGCTGGGCTTCTATGGAAAGTCGATATGAAAGACGTGACGCCTATTAATATCCCTAGCCCTGATTTCAATATAAAAGGCAATAGAAACATTGTAAGTTAACAATTGACGATGACAGTAAGTTATCGTAGGTATATACTAGTGTTATAGTACACATGTACATACATTGTTCATACATATATGTATATGGAAGTGTAAACAATTTGTTTTTTTGTTATTTACGATTTTTGCTGGAAGTTTCAAACAACATGCCGACAAAGTATATTAAATGGTGGAATGGATACAACTAAACGGGCATACACAAGTATAGGTAAGCAATATATGTATGTATGTATTAAGAATTAAGAAATTTGAGATTTGTTTCCTTGGTTTAAATGGATCCAGGTGACTTATTTCATTTTTCATAAACAACGCGTAGATTTCCAACAAATATATTATGTGAACCAATTAAATTTATATTAAGTACGTATGTATTTATATTTATATATATAGTTTGATCTTAAGCACACGTAGGTGGTTGTTGTGGCTTTTTTCAAGAGAATATTGCTGACGTTGTTTATGTTTTTGTTATTTTTCGTCATTAGGATTCAGGAAGCAATAATGAACTGGGAAGATATGTATTGTTTCTATGTCTCCTTCTGTTTTCTCTATATATTTATCAAAATAAAACCCAGTACAAAAGTCAAAGAATTTTTTTTTTTTAATAAAATAAAATATAATAAAATAGTCGTAATTTGGGAAACATTACTACGAGTATTTTGTGTTACAACAACTTCTCACCTCCTCCAATTGAAGTTGTGATTATAATCAAACCTGCTATTTTTGGTTATAAAAAGAATACAAAAATATTATTAGTCCAGGTAATTAGTGAATTAACGTTGGCAAAATTGCAACAGAAGCTTTTTAATTGAATTTTGATCAGTAACCACTACTGAACAACATATCCAAAATCGGTCCATGATAACACCTCGAAAAATGGGTTTCAAAATGGCGGATTGATTGTTATGTTGTTTTTGCTTGTTATTTTTATAACGTTGCGATTTTCTTTTTTTAACTATACTATCACTGGTGGATCCTAGGATTGACCACATAAGTTTTAAATTCACCCATGATATACTTGTGTTGCTATCTAACCATAAACTAAAAAAAAAATATTAAAAACTGAGTTATTTGGAAGCACTCAAGAAACAGGTAAGAAATTATCCGATTCTGTTAAAAATTTGGAATCAAATACTCTAGAGTATTTCAAGACGAAATTATAATATCCGACCCAAATAAGTCTTTTAAGTTGGTGCTGATTTTTGTACACATAAATCGGAACCCTTAACTATCATAAAATATCATTATACTGTTAATTTTCTTTTTAAAACAATTTGGGAAGCGATTTTAAAAATTCCGTTAATTGTTTAATTTGTAAGGTAATACATTTATGAAGCGTAGGTAGGTAGGGAGAAATGGCGGCCACGGGCAGTCTAGCCCATAGCCCAATTAGCGCTGAAGTGCGCCGTTTTTATACCATAACTCGTTTGAACCTGTGGATGGAATTGGAGAGAGAAAATATGGGCATATCCTCAAGATATCGTCCCTTTTTATTTAGTTAAGAATAGGATTTTGTTGTAGCTTTTAGCACAATCATCAGAAAGTGGATCACTCACTCAACCAGATCAGCACCCGCACCATCCACAGTTAGCCCACTAGGCTGTTCGTTGGTTGGCACTGGAGCGTCCACTGATCTGTGCACCACAAACCCCCACCAGAACCCTAGTTCACTATCTTGTGATCATAGGGAATCAACGGCAGGTATAATGCAGAAGTAGACGAAATTTGTCCTAGAGCCAGTACGTTGCGTTGAGAAAAGAAATCAAGTCTTTGATCTTCATTTCAGAAAGTTCGTTAATGTCGTCAAAGAATGCTCTTCCGAGTGACTGTTTTCTAGCTTTGGCCAGAGCAGGGCATTTGCAGAGGAAATGAACTACTGTTTCCTTTTCCTGCTGGTCCTCACAGCTCCGACAGTGAGTATTGTGAGGTATGCCCAGCTTCGCTGCATGCTCTCCTATTGCCCAGTGTCCGCTACAGGTTACAACTACCCTGGCTATGTCTAGCCTGGGTCTGCGTATTAGATCAATTGTTCGGTTCTTGTCATAGGTGGGCCAAATCTTCCTAGATATAATACAGTTTGATAAACTGCTCCACCTACGGTTTGCTTTAGTAAGATAAATTGAGAGAATATTGCCCTTCATAACTCCAAGCGGAATGTTGACTCTTTCCGCAAGTGCCTGGCCAGCTCGTCAGCCCGTTCATTGCCCTCAATGCCACTGTGACCCGGGACCCAGATAAGAGTGACATTGAGGTCAGTGTTCAGCCCCGCAAGCTCATTCTGGCATTGCTGGACTAGTTTGGAGGATGCTGTAGCTGAATTAATGGCTTTAACAGCCGCTTGACTGTCTGTAATAATAGCTGCATTACGGTTTTGGTTTGGATCTGCTTTTAGTAACTTGCAAGCTTCCCTGATTGCCAGCAATTCAGCTTGAAAGACGCTAGCAAGGTCAGGTAGCCGAAAGGATCTAGATACATTTAGAGACTCAAAGAAGATTCCTGCACCAACGCCACACTCCATCTTTGAGCCATCAGTAAAGAAAGTTGTGTCGAAATTTTTCGTCACGACGTTATCATTCCAATCCTTCCTGGATGTAAATTTATGAAGCGTTTTGCGACCGTTTTTTGAACTTTTAAAATCGCTTCCAAAGCTGCTTAAAGGAGAGAATTACCATTTTAATGATGTTTTATGATAGTTAAGGGTTCCAATTTATGTGTACAAAAATCAGCACCAACTTAATCGTCCTGCTTTGACCACATCAATGATGCAAACATTGCGCGTTGCACTTAGTTAAAATCATGCTTCTTGCCAAAACTATAAGACTCATTTGGGTCGGATTTTATAATTTCGTCTTGAAATACTCTAGAGTATTTGATTCCAAATTTTTATAAGAATCAGACAATTTCTTACCTGTTTCTTGAGTGCTTCCAAATAACTCAGTTTTTAATATTTTTTTTTAGTTTATGGTTAGATAGCAACAGAAATATATCATGGATGAATTTAAAACTTATGTGGTCACTCCTAGGATCCACCAGTGATAGTATAGTTAAAAAAAAATCGCAACGTTATAAAAATAACAAGCAAAAACAACATACCAATAAATCCGCCATTTTGAAACCCGTTTTTCGGGGTGTTCCCATGGACCGATTTTGTCCGATTTTGGATATGTTGTTCAGTAGTGGCTACTGATCAAAATTCAATTAAAAAAGCTTCTGTTGCAATTTTGCCCACGTTTACTCTTTTTTAATCTTAATTTGCCTTTACTATATTATGAATGTTTGAATGTTCATGACGGAGCGAAAGCTATGCAGCCTAACTGCGAGTGTATTTTTTCTACGAAAAACCCAATTGAAAAAAATATGTTTCTCATAATTCTTTCGCTTGAATAATGAAACAAATAGGCTCTCCTGAACTTCATTCAACATAAAGTTGAGTTTATATTTGTGATGATGGGATCACCGTCACCGTATTCATACTTCCTTACTTTTTGCTGTTTAAAAATGGGAATAATTTTTGTATACCCATTTCATTCAATTAAGAGCTCATGGTGTACTGATACTATTTTTCTTAAAAATATTTTGAATAACTTTTGTTTGAAGTAGTCATGAAGTTTGTTTATTTTAAAAATATTCAATTGCTACTAAATTTCTTATAAATAACTCAGATAGCATCCATACTTGTTATATGAATGTATATAGCTATATTACATATAATACATATATATATTGATTCTTATTAGTTATGTATTAGGCATATAATATGCCGAAGCAACTCTGGCAAAAATAACGCTTATAATATTTTGGAAACAATCAAGTGTATCTTATTTCATAACAAATATTTACATGCTGTTAAATGAATTGTGTTCACTGTGGCGTATACGTAATTTATGAATACAAATTTATATGAAATAGCAATTTTAGAAAAACGGAAATAGTAACAAACAAATAGTAAACAAAAAAATAATAATCAAATATGTACATTAATACATACTCTCCGCTCCACTTGAATAGAAACAAACTTTTTTTTTACTGTAAGAGCGTGTAGCGCATTGGTAAATTGATAAGTTCATCTTTTGGTTTGAGGTCCTATAAGAAGGATCTATTGCAAATAACACTGCAGGGACAGAATAATTCAGGAAAATACCATTGGGTTATTTTTTACTACTTCTTTAATTACTTCATTAAATACAGTTTTTTTTTTTTTGCGCCACTTGAATAGAAACATTCTCTTAAATAAGGAATCAAATTGAAAAAATGCAGTAAAAGAGGGTAGTTTTTTATTTGTAATAATAACCTGAAAAACCCTGTTGGAGACTGAACAATGCAGTTATTTTATATAATTTAAAGCAATTGCACTTCATGCTTCTTTGATTGCAGCCGTAAGTGATTCTTTGTCCTCATATTGTCGGTCAGAATCTGCACTCTAGGAACCATCCATCCCCTTACATTTTCGATAATATTTAGGTCCGGTGGCCATTGAAGGAAGGTACCATTTTTTTGGGATATCCAACTGTTAATGATCCTTGCATTACGGATTGTCATGTTGTTGTGTTAAAATGTTCATGGTATTGGTCCAAGGACATCGGTAAACTAAGGGAAAGCTTCTTGTAATATTTCCTTGTAGGAGTTTGCCGTCATTTTCAATGTTGGAAACTCCAGATCAATTGTTCCAAACCAGTTAATCGCACCCAACACCATTACACCTCCTTCTCGTCTTTGGTGGCGCTTCAGAAACCTTGGTTCCTTCTTCATAACATGAAAATAGTAATTTTATCCGTCCGGGCCATCTTAATTGAATTTTGTTCATCAGAAAATACCACTTTTGTCCACTCTTCCTTCCACGTCATATTATTCCTGCTGCAAAAACCTATTCTATTGTTCCTTCGTATTGCATTTAACGGTGTTTTTTTCTTCAATTTAACCCCGCACTTAAAAACTGGCTAAGTGCGGGGTTAAAGTAAAACTTGTACCGAATGTACTCACTGAATGTACTCAACAAATACCTTATTTATTTTATCTTCCGAGTTTGTTTAACTGCATTGATTTTCCACTGAAAAACTGCTTCACTTAAATGTATAGACAAAATATTTTTCCAAAGTTAACTAACTTGCTGGTTTAAGTCATGTGTTGAAAGATTGGGACTTTACAGAATTTAGTTTAAAATGTTCATACAGCATTATGACTTTGAAATTTAAATCAGGTTTGCAGTTACTTAAATTGTTCTAGAGAATTTATGTACCTATGATGTTTAACTTAAATCATCAAAACCGTTTTCGAGAAAACTTGATAAAACCGCCATCGTTGTATCTCAGCCACCCGTTATAGATGAGCTAAAAAATTCTTGATTTTCTCCTGTGGAGAGTTGTATAAAAATATTTCACATCGAGTTTGGAGCAAATTTGTCGTAGGATCATCAGAACGCATAGACGTACAGACGTAAATTTACCATCTCATGGCTTCTGAAAGTTTCGTTAGCAAGCTGAAACAAACTCCTATAACATCGATTCACATTCATATTTTTGTATAACATCTTTTATGTAGCATGACGAAGAAATATATAGATGTGATAAATTTCATTGATAAAGCATATGTCCAGGCTTTGGTCAAACCGCCTTCAATCACCAGCATCTCTTCAAAAACTGTCCCAACTGTCACAGACTTATAGCATAGTAACTATACATAAATAACGCACCTAATAAGCTTATATTTTTTATTTATTAGCACGACCACAACTTCGAAACAAACACTGTACCTAACCTTAATCTGTGGGAACTACTCAGGGGTCAGGGAACTTGTAACCAAAACAATTTTTTTTGTGTAGGAAAAATTAAACAAACTTGAAATAGCTATGTATAATGTAAAGGGTCCGCCAAATAACTTTTTTTTTTGAAAATGCATCATCAACATCGAGTGTTGCTTCGGCTGTGTGGCACGTAGCGCCGTCTTGTTGAAACCAAATGTTGCCAATATCCTCCTCTTCAATTTTTGTGAACAAAAATTTGTTCAACATGGCCCGATAACGATCGCCATTGACTATAACGGCCACTCCTTGCTCAGTTGAAGAAAAATGGCCCAATTATGCCTCTGGACCAAAATCCGCACCAAACAGTGACTCGTTTTGGGTGTATCGGCTTTTCAATGTATGCGTGGGGGTTTTCTGTGCCCCAAATGCGACAATTTTGCTTGTTTACATACCCGCCAAGATCAAAATGAGCTTCATCTGAAAAGATGATTTTTTTGGCAAAATCGGCAAAGTAATTTCGCAATATTTCCCAGCGTTGTTCAAGCGTATACACAACCATATTCGTTTAGCGGAAGGATAAAACTAATTATCTGTTAAATCAGACATGAGCTAAGTGTTACCATTTACGAAATAAGCACTAGTTAAAAAAAAAACGTTAGATGGCTTAGATTAGATTGTTAGATTGTTCATATTATTGTAAAGAATTAATCGCACACAGAGAACTGATAGCCTTTGCTCTTATTTAGCTTTATGTTCTTCTATTTTTTATAACAATTTTATTTGTATATTGATATCTAAATAAATAAAAAAGCATTTTAAGAACTAAAGTTCGTCCGATCTTAGCGAGTATTTTATTTAAAAAAGGCATTTTTTCACTTTTAAATAAAACGTCTGACTTCTTTTGATGGGCTACGTTTTTAGGTATGACGTATTTGTTTTTATTAATTTTTTTCAATAACAATAAATTAGTTTACTACTGTCTACTTTAACAACAAGAATTCTTTCTGTTTTTCAGAGCAAATGGAATTTATAATTTAATTTCTTTCAATTTAAGACGAAAAATTTTAATAATATTTTTTTTTTTTTTAAATTGTATAACTTAATTTTAATACATTTTTTAAATAAGACAACGCTATTAATTACCAGACATTTATTAAATCTTTAATTTAATATTTAATTAAAAAATAACAATTTTTACAGACAAAATTGTATTACATAATTCCGTTTTCAATATATTGGTTAGTTGCTAAACACTTTCTCAAAAATGCATCAAATTAAGATTTCTTTTAGAAATAAAAAATTAAATAAATAAAGAAAAGCAAACCGATGTGTAGACAAAGTTACACATACATATGTACACAACATAAATGCAGTGCATGATGTTCAGTTTTTGTCCACAATTCAAATCTACACAAAATCACTATGCACAATATTGGCCACTCAAACATAAAAAAGCAATTTATAATATTAAAATTTAGATTTAAGAATAGTTGGTATTCTAAAAGAACTAGCAGAGGAGAGATACAAATTGGTTGCTTGCATGTAGTTGGCCCACCAACTATTGAGTTGAGCAAAACTGTTAATTGCAATCGTTTGTACATCGTTTGTCTACGTTTGTATAAGTTTTAGATTCGTTTGTACACTCACCGTTTTTTTTATATAGCCACTTCAAAAAAATTTACGGAGTTTGGCCCACCAACTATAACGCTCGAAAAATCTGGAAATGCAGTTCGATAGATAATCGTTTGTCTATGTTTGTCTTTTTTTTTTTTCGTTTGTATACGTCCCAAATTTTTTTGACAAAAAAATTTTTTTTAACCAAATTTTATTAATATTTTAAAACATATGCATTCGTTTGTCTCTTTCTTATAATGATTTTTCATCGTGTTATTTTTTTTAATTTGTATTTATTTCTATTTTTAAATAATTATTACTTTTTTGGGACATGTAGTTGGCCCACCAACTATAACGCTCGAAAAATCTAAACACGCAGTTCGATAGAAAATCGTTTGTCTATGTTTGTCTTTTTTTTTTTTCGTTTGTATACGTCCCAAATTTTTTTGACAAAAAAATTTTTTTTAACCAAATTTTATTAAAATTTTTAAACATATGCATTCGTTTGTCTCTTTTTTATAATGATTTTCCATCGTGTTAGTTTTTTTAATTTGTATTTATTTCTATTTTTAAATAATTATTACTTTTTTGGGACATGTAGTTGGCCCACCAACTATAACGCTCGAAAAATCTAAAAACGCAGTTCGATAGAAAATCGTTTGTCTATGTTTATCTTTTTTTTTTTTCGTTTGTATACGTCCCAAATTTTTTTGACAACAAAATTTTTTTTAACCAAATTTTATTAAAATTTTAAAACATATGCATTCGTTTGTCTATTTTTTATAATGATTTTTTATCGTAGTAATTTTTTTAATTTGTATTTATTTCTATTTTTAATTAATTATATATTAATTATATGGAGCATGTAGTTGGCCCACCAACTATAACGCTCGAAAAATCTAAGAACGCAGTTCGATAGAAAATCGTTTGTCTATGTTTGTCTTTTTTTTTTTTCGTTTGTATACGTCCCAAATTTTTTTGACAACAAAATTTTTTTTAACCAAATTTTATTAAAATTTTTAAACATATGCATTCGTTTGTCTCTTTTTTATAATGATTTTTGACCGTGTTAGTTTTTTTAATTTGTATTTATTTCTATTTTTAATTAATTATTACTTTTTTTGGGACATATAGTTGGCCCACCAACTATAACGCTCGAAAAATCTAAAAACGCAGTTCGATAGAAAATCGTTTGTCTATGTTTGTCTTCTTTTTTTTCGTTTGCATACGTCTAAAAATTTTGTTGACAAAAAAAATTTTTTTAACCAAATTTTATTACAATTTTGAAACATATGCATTCGTTTGTCTCTTTTTTATAATGATTTTCCATCGTGTTAATTTTTTAAATTGTATTTATTTCTATTTTTAATTAATCATTACTTTTTTTGGGACATGTAGTTGGCCCACCAACTATTTGGGTGTCCACAGTTTCAACTTGTATTCGAAATTGCGATAATTAAGACTTTATCCTTTTTTTCTATTCTTTTTAAGGAGTGTCCTGCATTTAGGCTGCATTTAAAAAGACTTAAGTTACACCTTGAGTATATTATTTATTCAGTTAAAATAATTAAAAAAAACCCAAACAAAAATAATTCTAATTCTATAGGTACTTGTTCATTAACTTGAACTTTGCCGTCGGCTTAAGGCTTTTAATGAGTTTCTTTTTTTTATGAAATAGAAAGTAATTATGGGTACAAATACCTATGCATGCCTATTATAGATATTGATAGGTAGTAACCAAATTTTTGAGTACCTACCTAACTACGTACGAGTTTTGGCTGTTTTTTCAGAGAATGGATAAGGGGGGGGTTTAATTAAAATAAATCAAAATTATTTTAACTCGAACATAATCATGAAATGTGTATTTCCTGTAGTTCCAAAAACCCATTTTTAATAAAAATTCAGCATGCCTGAATAAAAAAAATACCTGCATGTGTCTTACTCGTGTCAGAAGCAAATACATTTTTGCCTCAAAAACCTACTTTTACAAAGAAAAAACCTATACGCCTTTTAAGAAAAATACCTCAACCGAATAATAAATAGCTACCCAGCTCATTTCAGAAAGAGTTTATAGGTACCTAGTTTTAGAAAACTGAACTTCACTCATCGTCATCCTCATCTCATCGCAGATCGCACTAGCCAGAGGCAGTGTTGCCACTTTACTTCAATTGAAGTAGATCTACTTCTTTTTTTTCAATTTATTTTTAAAAATACTTCCTACTTTGCACCATCGCCAATTGAAATCCACTTCTTTTTTAAAATCGTTGCTTCATCCTACTTCAACCTTTAACAAAAAGTCAAATCTACTTCTTTTTTATCTCTTTACTCTGGTAGGGATTTATGCTGCATTTACACGAATGGCAAAATGCTATTTTATCTGTCAAATTATAGCCATTTTTCTTTGCATCGTGTAAACGCTCTAAATACTGGCAAAAAAAATTATTTCTGCCATTATTTTACCATTTTTTTGGCAGAAATATTGGCAGCTTTGAAATGCATGTGGATCTGGCATTACATTACAAAAATTAACTTGTAATAAAATTATTCATGTATTAACACATGTCAAATCGTGTGGGATAAAATGTCGGGTTGTGTAGGCTGGGCTTTCATATTTTGTTTCCACACTATTCTACGTCCCACTTTTTTCACATGTATTAATACACAGTGGGCTAGTGTAGAAGGCCTTTAACACAATACAAATACACAACTGAGTAATTTAACAAAGCATATGTATGTAAATATAAGATCTGAAAGGATTTCAATCACGTTGCGTATTCAAACCAATTTCAAACCATGTATGTAAGTATGCAGCCTAAATGCAGGGCACTCCTTAAAAAGAATAGAAAAAAAGGATAAAGTCTTAATTATCGCAATTTCGAATACAAGTTGAAACTGTGGACACCCAAATAAAAGAGAATGCAGTTGGTGGGCCAACTACATGTCCCAAAAAAAGTAATGATTAATTAAAAATAGAAATAAATACAATTTAAGAAATTAACACGATGGAAAATCATTATAAAAAAGAGACAAACGAATGCATATGTTTCAAAATTGTAATAAAATTTGGTTAAAAAAATTTTTTTTGTCAACAAAATTTTTAGACGTATGCAAACGAAAAAAAAGAAGACAAACATAGACAAACGATTTTCTATCGAACTGCGTTTTTAGATTTTTCGAGCGTTATAGTTGGTGGGCCAACTATATGTCCCAAAAAAAGTAATAATTAATTAAAAATAGAAATAAATACAAATTAAAAAAACTAACACGGTCAAAAATCATTATAAAAAAGAGACAAACGAATGCATATGTTTAAAAATTTTAATAAAATTTGGTTAAAAAAAATTTTTTTGTCAAAAAAATTTGGGACGTATACAAACGAAAAAAAAAAAAAAGACAAACATAGACAAACGATTTTCTATCGAACTGCGTGTTTAGATTTTTCGAGCGTTATAGTTGGTGGGCCAACTACATGTCCCAAAAAAGTAATAATTATTTAAAAATAGAAATAAATACAAATTAAAAAAAATAACACGATGAAAAATCATTATAAGAAAGAGACAAACGAATGCATATGTTTTAAAATATTAATAAAATTTGGTTACAAAAAATTTTTTTGTCAAAAAAATTTGGGACGTATACAAACGAAAAAAAAAAAAGACAAACATAGACAAACGATTATCTATCGAACTGCATTTCCAGATTTTTCGAGCGTTATAGTTGGTGGGCCAAACTCCGTAAATTTTTTTGAAGTGGCTATATAAAAAAAACGGTGAGTGTACAAACGAATCTAAAACTTATACAAACGTAGACAAACGATGTACAAACGATTGCAATTAACAGTTTTGCTCAACTCAATAGTTGGTGGGCCAACTACATGCAAGCAAATTGGTTGGATGTTTTTTTTTTCATTACGATATTGTTCAACCAAACGTAATAAACAAAATAAAAAGCTCTTGGACCAATTTTCCTTGTGTTTTCATTGGAAAACATACCAATATAGTCCAGTCATTTAAGCTTAAATTAGGTAAGAATCTCGGAATTCGAGATACCCAGCTGTAAGTCTGTAAATACTTGTATATTGCCACCCTAAAAGTTGTGCCAAAACCTACATATGATGGTAGGGTGTACGCAACTATTAAATTTCAAGGTCAAATGTCACAAAAATCGATTTTTTGCTCTTTTTTGTAAATATCTCATTTCCTTTGGGTTTTTTGATATCTGTATTTATTATCATTATTGTAGAATACAAAATTCTGTACAAATTTTGTTTAAAAAAAATGTTTCATACGGTGAACTGTTTTCGAGATAGAGGGCGGAGAGCGCGCGGTCACAGCATCACTTCAGGTCAACCGGTGCCTCCGGTCGAAAACACGCCATATATAGTGATCAATATATATCGATAAATCAATGATTATAAATATTTGTCAATTTTTATTAACTATTATATTATATTTTATCATTTTTTTCCTAACCTATCCACTTTTTATTCAGTATCCAATAATAGTTTATGGTTAGAAAATAAGTCTCAAAGGACTATCATTTATATGGGATTTTTATGCTCATCAAAATAAATCGATTCAAAAGGTACATAGGTAAAAAAGGTACAAACATGCATAAATAAAATCCTAAAGTGGGACAGAAATACCAGTCAAGCAAAAAAAGTGCCAACAAAAATGAAGATACTAGCACAGGAAAGATAGATTTTGACTATTGATCTTAGAGGAAAAATAGTAAGGCCAAGCTTGTAGGCAATTAAATTATATTTCGTTAATTCATAAATTTTTTCTGTGCGGCCGATATTTTCAAGATTATGTCGTCTTATTATTTGTTTTTTTTTTTTTTGTTTACATTAACACGTTTCTACCATTCTCGAATAAGCTAACCTGAATTACCTTCCATATGAGAATTTAAGAACACTAAATTTCCAACATTTTGATATATTTTTTAAGATGATGCGATATCACAGTCAAAAGTTACCACCATTTTGGTTGCGCTAAAATCAAAACTCCGGAGTAAATAAATACTAAATTGTTATTAAAATTAATACATTTATCAAAATGGCTGTAACTTTTGACTGCCGTATCGAATCATCTTCAAAAATATATCAAAATGTTGGAAATTCAGTGTTCTTATTTGGAAAGTAATTCACGTAAGTTTCCTCGGGAACGTCAAAAATGTGTAATACAAACAAATTAAAAATAAAACGACATAACCTTGAAAATATTGCCCGCACAGAAAAAAATGTATGCATAAACGAAAGATGGTGTAATTGCCTACAACCTTGGCCTTACAGTTTTTCGCCTAAGATCAATAGTTTCGGTGATATAGGTCCATTCGCATTTTCCAAAATGGTGCGGATTTCGAATGGGTCATGGCGTCCTGAATACCCGGACTGAAGCTTTTCTTATATCCCTCTTTAATTTATAAAGAAATCAGCTTACCAATGTTTCATTCCACGAAAAAGTCTATCTTTATGGCACTCTATCGACTTAATTGATTAAGCAGCTAATTTTCCAAAAGCTCTAACTTTGGAGTGGGATATCAAATCATCTTCAAAAATATATGAACATTTGTTAAACTTTGTGGTCTACAATTTGTATCATGAGTACAATTAACGTAAGTTTCTTACGAAATGAGAAAAATGTGAAAAATGTGAAAAAGTAAAAAAAGTAAAAAAAAAAAAAAAAAAACACATAACCTCAAAAATATTGTCCACGCAGAAAAAAGTTGGTAAATAAAAGATAGTTTTATTTCCAACAAATTTGATTATCTCAACTTTTTACTTCAAATCGATTGATATAGATCAATTCGCGTTTTCCAAAATGGCGGATTTTCCCAGGGGGATGGCGGGCGTCCCGAAAAACTGGGCATGAGCTTTTCTAATAGCCCTCTTTCAGGTATAAACAATTCAGCTGTTTTATATTTCGTTCCATAAAACGATTGTTTTTTTTTTTTGCTAATTTTCCTGTACTATACTATAACAGTGTTTACTTTTATTTGCATACAAAAAAAAGCAATTATTTTTTTTTTAAACGCCGAATTCCTGATGAAAAAAATGTTTTTTTCTTAATTCATTGAAGTTTGTCGAAAAAAATGGTGAAATAACAAATACTTGTACCTTTAGATAGTTCTTGCTTTAAGACTCAAATCCAATCTCTTGCAGTAACACAGCACTAAATGAGATTTTGAAGTGACATTATCTTCAATGCATCTTGGCAATTTGATCTATTCTTCTTATTTTGTCAAGAATTCTACATCCATAATAAAATATTAACTAGAACTTCCAATAAGGCCTGCAGCGCGGTGGGTGGCTGCTTGGCTGATTCAATTTGAAATCTATATTATACCAACTACAAATAGGAAAGCAATTATCATGACCATGAGAATCTAATAAAAAATTTGATTTTAATTTGTGGCTAAAGGAATACAATTATTTCATGTGTAGTTAGGTACAAGTGTAGGTATTTATGTAATGAAATAAATTTCCGGACTTGAGTTTATTAACGTAATATTTACGCTTGACTTTGCATGAACGCATGTCTGGGTTCGCTTCCTAGCCTCGCCCTCATGGGTTCGCTTCCTAGCCTCGTCCACCTAAAAACTAAAAAGTTTTTTCCAGGGCTACTGCCTCTTGCGAGGAATTCACAAATCCTCCAAGAGAATCACTTGTTACGAAAAAGTGCTTCTCGTCTAACCGTTCGGATTCGGCATAAAATTGTAGGTTCCTTCCATTCTTGTCGACAGGCGCACACAGGAATGGTTGCGAGTTGTTAGTCACTAGGCCCTGGTTCTTCACGAGCATTTGTGCCACCCAATTTATTTTATTTATTTAGCATGAACGCAACTATGATGCAAGCTGTATAAGTATACCTATGAATGTATGGGATTTCATTTTACCGCCGTTGAAATTGTTTTATAAATATTTATTCATAAATACAATTTTTTAATTGATTTTCCATCTTTTTTTCAACTCTCATGCATTTTGCTATGACCACAAGCGAAGTTTGGACCACTATTTTTTTAAAAGCAAAACAGTCGAATATTATGCTGTTGGGAATGGTGGTTTATGAAATTTATTTTGTATTTATATTTTTTTAATGATTCTCAATCATACATGATAAAAATCATACTATTTAAAATTTACAGTTTGTGTGGTGCTAACGATTGTACGGGCAGTTATAAAATGCCAATTTTAGCTACCAGCTATCATTAAAAACCATGTTGAACATTTTTACTTGTAATTTTGAGTCGTTTAAAAAGCAAAATAACTAATAATTCTGTTGATGCAAAATTAAAGCTTTTCTATTCATTTATTCAAGCAATTAAGGCCCAGTATTCTGATTAAAGATTAAATATTTCACTACTTTACCTACTTTTTTAGCGTAGGTACATTTGGGCGTTGTGTTCTGCTACCCGTAGAAATAATAATCAAGTCATATGCTTTATTTTGACATCAAAACAATCAATTCTACTGTTAAGCCAGAGCTATAATTAAATACGGAAAAAGAATTGTCTCTAGTTAAGTCAAGAAGCATAGTTTTTGCGTGGAATACACGAACGAATACAAAAATGCTTACAAAATACAGATGATAAAATATCAAAAGCATTTTTTGAGTTAATCCAGACATTTATCTACTGATGAAAATACGAATCTGCAAAATTGAATAAAAAAACAGAAGAAATTAATTGTTTGTCCAATATCAATATTCAAGAGTAATAGCTAAACGAAGAACTTGGCGTATTTTTAGTTCTCCCTACTTTCTACGGCTGACTCGTAAGGCGTAGAGTTTTCTTAAATATTTATGTTTTTGGTGTGAGTTCACTTCTTTTTTTGTTTAATATTGAGCGCGCGCTAAAGGTGTTGCGACTACCATTAAAATGATGTACACAGCACGGCGAGCGATGTTTTTAACAGGTGAAAATGGTGTGGAAAAACACCTACTCAACCCATAAGGAAAACTTAGTTTTTAACTATTCTTTGCACTACATGTTCACTCGCCCGTAATTGCAAAGAAGTATGTGGATGCCACGCCCGCCCGGCCCATGCATGAAAAATCACATAATTTCAATTTTGTTCTTTGTATACCTAAACCGTTCAACCAAATTTCATACTTCTGAAACAATCGGAAGTGATCTATATATTTAATATAAATTCTGCTAAATGGGTGCATGCCACGCCCACTGAATATAAAATCTCGAATTTTTAATATAAATGCATAATATAAATGCATGCATGTCAAGTCTTTTCGCTGTACCAAAATTCATTATGCTAAGATAGTCAGAAGTGCTCCATATAATTGATATAAATTGCGAGAAAATGGGCGGGCGCCACGCCCTATGAATTTAAAATCTCTAATTTTAAAATTTAACCTTTACTTGCTTTATCATTCTACGACAATCAGCAGTGCTCCATATAATTAATACCAATTCTATAAAAATGCCACGCCCCCTCAATGTAAAATCTCAAATTTTTAAAATGTTGCCTTTGTCCTACCGCTCTACCAAATTTCATCATTCTGCAATAATCAGGAGTGATCCAAATAATTTATATCAATTCTATGAAAATCGGCGGATACCACGCTCGCAAGATGGAAAATCTTAAATTTTCGATTTTTTTCCTTTGTATACATCACAAGAAATTACAAGATTCTACGACGTCGGGAAGTGCTCCATAGTTTTGATGATCTGTCACTGAGTGAGTCAGTCAGTTGCGGTTTTTGAGATTTTTGCAGTCCTATATCTCAGCTTATGCTAAAACGTTCAAATTTTTCAAAGCGTCTACGATTGATGAACTTAGTAGATAGTTCTGAATTTAGTGGTACTGAAGTTAGAGGGGGGTCAAAAATCGCCTCAGTTTGATCCTGTAAAATGGGTGTAGTGCCAGTGGCTGGGTACTACCGCACCCTTAGATCTCGAGTTCGATTCTTTTTTACGAATCCAAAAAATGCCCAATAGTACCTACATACATATAAAAAAACACTCCCTGTCACTTGATTGAGGCCACTATTTTAACAACAGTTTTTTCTCGGTAAATACCTGTAGGAAATATTTTTCCTGGAAATTTTTGATACCTGTGAGTAGGTAAATATATTTTGCAATAAAAAAGTTTTAATTTAAAGGGATAACTTATAAATTCCATAGGAATTTCACAAATTATAAGAATGGACTGCAAAAAATGGATATAAAAAGTTGCGTCACTTGATTGAGGCCACTTGAAAAATCTTATAAAAAATTAACAAAACTATAAAAATCTTTACTTTTTGTTTGTTTTTAAACATTCATGTATTATGTTTTTGTCAATTAATAATGAGTATGATCGCCATTTTATATTATAAGCTCTATTAGACGGTTTGGAATTAAATAATACAGTTTTTGGAATAATCCAGTGAAATCAGGATCCAGGCATTCCAGTTAGCTTCGACCAAGACGTCCTTATCTCCAAACTGTCTACCAGCATCGGAAACTTTTCGAGATAGCCAGGCCCAAACGTTTTCGATGATGTTTGAGTCCGGTGAATAGGGTGGTCATGGTAAAAATCCAACGTTTTCCAACTGAATCCAGCTACAAGCTACCCATGAAGTATGGATAGGGGCGTTGTCTTGTTGGAATATCCAAGGTAGAGGTTGCCGAATATTTTTTAGCTTTGGAAATACCCTTTACAGCAGGCATTTGAAACTATTTCTGTTCATTGTAGTTATAAATTCCAATTCAAATGTTTCATAATAGGTAATAGCTCCCCACACCAAAACACCTGATGTATGACTGTGAGGTCTTGACAAAATAAGTTCTTCATTTCCTTAATCGTGAAAATAAAAGTTGTAACCATCGGGTCCGTCAAGATTAAACTTTTTTCACCTGAAAAGACAACCCTTTTCCATGCGTTTCTACAGGCAACATGCTCCCTAGCGAAATTCATCTGTAGTTCCTTATGTAGCTGCCGTAGAACCGGTGTCTTTTTGATTTTCATACTCTTGATGTACCACTGGCTTTAATTATCCTTAAGACCATCGAAATACTGGCTGATACCCCACTTTTTGACCTTATTTTAGGCTCTAACAGTGTGGAATTTGAAGCTAGCCGCTGAATGAGTCACTTTTATCGGATTGTTGTTGCTTGAGCTGTGCGTCCTTTTTGTTTTTTTCACCATAGTTTTCAGTGTCTGCTAGATAGTTGTTGACAATGGTCTTACTTCTGTTCGGTCTCCTAGCTTTTTCTCGGCCTGAGAATCCCAGTTCCTTTTTTTGTGTTTCCAGAGCCCATTTTAACTTGAAATTTAATATAAAATATAGTTTTCTATCCTTTCTTAAATATTTTAAACTTTTGTTTGAAAAAATCGGCGATGTTAACTTTTGCCAAGCAAGTTTTGGAATGGCCTCAATCAAGTGACGCAACTTTTTATATCCATTTTTTGCAGTCCAATCAAATAATTTGAAAAATTTCTATGAATTTTCCGAGTTAACTCTTTAACTTAATCCTTTTTTGTTGCAAAATATATATACCTACTCACACTTATCAAAAATTTCGAGGAAAAATATTGCTTACAGGTATTTATCGAGAAAAATCTTTTATGAAAATAGTGGCCTCAAACAAGTGACTGGGAGTGTATATAAAATTACTGTGTGGCATATGAAAGGAATTATGTATGTTGTTTAATAAAAATCGCGGGATTTGAAAATATTATTGATGGGAAAAAGCTGAAAAACGAGATTATCCCGAGGAAAATATATAGAATTAACATTACCCTGATAAAATATGCTAAAGGACTAAAAATAGAAACTTGTACGTACAAGAAAACTTTATTTTGTAGGACAAACCATTCTCGAGATATTCATGAAACGCATTTCTATAGTCATAGCTTAGATAAATGAAAAGAGAAATGCTGAAAGTTATTCATGTTAAACTCAACAATATGGCTATTAAAGTTTTTATGAGAAGCTCAATTTCAAAAAGAATTCATTTTGTCGCACACAATCACAAGTTAAAGAAAGTTGTGGGATCTTTATAAACAAATCCTTTTTAAACAAATTTATTATTATCCAAGATGATTTTTTTTCTGTTTGTCTGATGTAGAGAGTTTATCCTTTAGTGGTTTTGTCGATAAGTTCAAAATCAAAGTATTTTATTCTGATATTGAATATTTCCGGTAACATATTTTATGCATGTCCATTGTCTAACAAAGAACTAAAATCCTTTTTCAAATAACAAACAAACATCCATCACTATCTTATTCATGCTAATGTATTCTTATGTTCCTATTTTGTTATTGTATTCAAGGACTCTTCCGTGGCAACATCGTAGCTATGAAAAAGATATACAAGAAGTCTGTGGATGTAACTCGTACAATTCGGAAGGAACTCAAACAGATGCGGGAGGTTGGAGATTTGTATTTTTATTAAAGAAATAACATAACAAAGTGAAGATTAGAGTGAAATGTGAATGCTTGTTGTTAATGTTAACATGTTTGTACATATATGTGTATGTATATTAGGGTGCCCGTTATTTCCGAAACTCATTTTTTAGATAGCACACCCCGTCAATCGAAAGTTTATGCCGAAAGAAGAAATTATTGACCATCATTTTTCTGAGGTCATTAACCCGTGCCTCTAAGGTTTTACTTTTTCCATACAAATTTGTATGGGAAGTTTACACTCTTCACATTTAATTCTTTTTTTTCTCTGGAACTATAACAGATATTCTTAATTTGTTTAAAAATTCTGATTAATTTATTGGCCTCTAAGCAACTGAATTTATAAATATATAACAAAAATTTAAATTATAACATTATTTCGATTTTATAAGGTAATAAATACTTTAATATTATATATATTTTTCTCTTAGTTTCTCTCTCGAGCTTCAGCAGTTTTTGCTGTTTTTTAATTGATTATCATTAAGTTATAAGTTTTTTAAAAAGGTACATTTTTGAATGTGGTTTTTAAACAAGATATTGGTCAAAACAAATCATTTAAAAAAACTTTATTTGATAAGAAAAAAAATAAATACTTAAAAAAAATAAAAAATATTATAAATTATTTCTAATTTGTTTTCATTATTTTTTTAATGCAGTTTTTTTCAAAAAACATATTACTCAATGATAATCAATAATACAAATACAAAAACAAAACTGCTGAAGATCGAGAGAGAAAAATATATAATATTAAAGTATTTATTAACTTAAAAAATCAAAATAAATTATGATTTAAATTTTTGTAATATTTACATTTATAAATTCAGTTTCTTAGAGGCCAATCAATAAATCAGAATTTCCAAAAAATTTAGAATATCTGTTATAGTTCCAGAGAAAAAAAGAATTAAATGTGAAGAGTGTAAAATTCCCGTACAAATTTGTATGGAAAAAGTAAGACCTTAGAGGAACGGGTAAATGACCTCAGAAAAATGTTGGTCAGTAATTTCGTCTTTCGGCATAAACTTTCGATTGACGGGGTGTGCTATCCAAAAATATGAGTTTGGGAAATAACGGACACCCTAATGTATGTATAAAGAAATGCTTTCAAAACCACCTTTATTATTCCTGCTGATGTTCTTGTTGATTAAAGATTTAATCGTAGGGATCATGCTTTTCATTATTATTTTATTATTCTCTTTGTAATCAGATACGCCACGAGAATGTAATAGGTTTCATTGGAGCTTCTATTGACCATGGAGTTGTTCTTATTTTCACCCCCTATTGCGCACGTGGTAGCCTTGAAGATGTACTTGCAAACGAGGACCTGCACTTGGATCATATGTTCATATCGTCGTTAGTGAGCGATATCCTCAAGGGAATGATTTATTTACACGACTCGGACATTATATCCCATGGAAATTTAAGATCCAGCAACTGTCTGATTGATTCGCGATGGGTATGTCAAATATCCGACTTTGGTTTGCACGAATTTAAGGCGGGACAGGAAGATCCAAATAAGTA
Source organism: Melangyna quadrimaculata (assembly GCA_949320155.1). NCBI lineage: Eukaryota > Metazoa > Arthropoda > Insecta > Diptera > Syrphidae > Melangyna > Melangyna quadrimaculata. The sequence continues at coordinate 174,159,007 of OX439485.1, read as the reverse complement.
AGATGGATTTCTGTTGTACCTATATATACATATTTCTAAAAATATTACCAACCCATAACAAAATGTATATTTATACTTATTATTTGTTTATTTAATTTGTTGGTTAAAGGCGAGAAAAAGAGCTTAAACGTGCTCTTTGGATGGCTCCAGAGCTATTGCGAGATCCGGGGAGATTACCAAGAGGCTCACAAAAAGGCGACGTTTACTCTTTTGGAATTGTTCTTTATGAAATAATTGGCAGGAAGGGACCCTGGGGAGATACGGCTTACTCCAGCGAGGGTCAGTTGATTTCTTTGTTGATTTTTCTTTTTTATTTTTATTTTATTTGTAAGTATACAAATTTATAAATTGTCTTCTCTATAATGATGGTTTGAATTTCATGCTTAAGTTTTGCATTCCATGTCTGCGAGGTTTCACATTTTGATTAATTGAAATTTTAGCACATGGTTTAAATTTACCTACTTGAATAAAATGTATAGATGCCTATACATACCTTATTTAAATGCCCATGAAGAAGAAGAATATGTGATTTAAAGTATAATAAAAAATTACTTTATCGACCAAGTACAAGGAAGGCATAGGTATTTTCAAAACATGTTAATTAATTGTTTTGTTTTCTTAAAAAAGCCGTAGTGAGATGAAGTGCTTGTTGTCTTGTCATCCTAGCCATTGTTAAAGTCCTCGCCAGTTTCATTTATCTCCAGAATCGTAAAGTTTTCTCAAATTTTGAGTTCAGTGTTGTCTCTTTAAAGATAAGCCCATTTTAAATACATATCTAGAGTTTCATAAGAAAAATATTATATTTCACTTATTTTTTTAAATAAATACTAAGCGCACTATTCTGCTTTGATTTTAAGTTATGAATTTTTTTTTTTTTTTTTTAATTATCTATAATTAAAATTTCTTGTTTATTTTCATTGAAGAAATAATTTCACGTGTCAAAAACTCTGAAATGTACCGTCACGGTGTCTTTCGGCCACCAATAGCTTACCTCGAAGTGCCGGAATATGTTCGATTGTGTTTACGTTCATGTTGGGATGAAAATCCAGAAGACAGACCCGATATTCGTTTGGTACGAATTAAATTAAAAGAACTTCAAGCTGGATTGTAAGTTTAATATCTTATTATTATTTTAACATTATTTTTAAAATAATTATTTTTTTTTTACATTTTTTCGAAGTGTTTTTAAATTTTTGTAACTTTTTTTCATTTGTATTATAGGAAATCAAATATATTTGATAATATGTTGGCTATAATGGAAAAATATGCATATAATTTAGAGGCGCTTGTTCAAGAGCGTACAAATTTATTATACGAAGAAAAGAAAAAAACTGATTTATTATTAAATCAAATGCTTCCACGGTAAATATACAAATTTTGCGTAATTTTGTACAAGAATAATATTATAGCCGTGTTTTTTGAGAGAAGGACTAGCCACTCAGTAAAAGTTTTACTCGGAAAACACAAACCAAATTCTCTATAATTTTTTTTTATTGTTTTGCGTGTAAAAATTTTGCTGAGTTGCTAGTCACTCTCTTTTAAAAAAAACACGGCTTATATATAAGAAATATATATACATTTTTTTTAAAGATCCGTAGCAGAATCTCTTAAGCGAGGGGAGCCAGTCGAAGCCGAATGCTTTGATTGCGTTACAATATTTTTTAGTGATCTCGTTGGTTTTACTGAACTTTGCGCCAAAAGTACACCATTCGAAGTAATTGAAATGCTTAATGATTTATACACTTGTTGTGATTCAATTATATCGGGATATGATGTTTACAAGGTATGGTATAATTTTTGTTTGTTATAATTAAAAAAAAAAAAAACCCGAAAATGAATTATATAAACGAGTAGTTGGTTAGAAATTAATAGCTTTTTGTATAATACAGCATAAAAAATATTATACACCATTTTAGCTGCTCTTATAAGTATTTAAACATGAAATCATGAATGCACACTTATGAAAAGTCTGAAAATACCGATTTTCTTTTTAAAAAATGTTCTTTTGTTTCTCGGATTAAGATATGCTCTCAAGTGGCCGCCCCAATGATTTTTTTGTTTAACCTCAACTCAATCTGGCGCGCCAATTATGTGTTTTTTGAAATCTGGGACCAGGGCTGGCCACGAGACGAGAAAAGCCTCGATCTCGGTCTCGCATGACGAGACCGAGACGAGACTGGCTTTTAAGCAACCGAGACGAGACCGAGACGAGACTGTATATTTGGACCGAAATTTGCAGAGAGTCCAAAAAATTAAAAAATTCAATTTCAGTTAAATATTTATTTTCTTCTGCACGTATTCAAACTATAATCGAAAATATTTCGTTCCAATCATCACCAAGTTGGCCGGAAATCGTGTTTTTCGGGGACGAGACCGAGACGAGACTTAATTATACGAGACCGCGACGAGACTGAAAATTTTCGAATTTAACGAGACCAGGACGAGAACTACAAAAGTCTCGCAGAGTCTCGTCTCGTGGCCAGCCCTACCTGGGACCACCCTGAACTCGCCATGAAATAGAACTAGGTTTTTGGCTGGACCGAGTTGAGGTAACAAGTAAACTGGCATTAGTTGTGAAGTATTTGTTTTGTCGTAGATTCGTGTTTTGTAGGAAATAGTTTATTTTTGAAATAGAAACTGAAAGAATACGGCTCCTAACCTTTAGCACCTCATATATGGGATATTCGCAAAAAATGTAAGCCATCTAAAAGGCCAGTAATTGGACAAAAAGGTCAACTAGTTTCAGAAACGGTTAAAGTTTTTCAAGGTCACCGACTATTTTTGGCACCTCATTTATGGAATATTCGCAAAAAAGTGTACCATTCAAAAGGCCACCGACTTGTGATAAAAAGTCAGCTAGTTTCAGTAATTAGTCAGCCATAGGTTTTTTTTAATGAATTTTTAAAGTTTGTTTCAAGGTCATAGTGTAAGACTTTTAGCACCTCACTTGTAGAATTGAAAAAAAATGATTATGCTATCTAAAAGGTCAGTAATTGGTCAAAAAAGGTCAGCTACTTTCAGTAATTGGTCAGCCGTAGATTTTTTTTTAATAATTTTTTAAACATTTTCAAGGTTAAAACTATTTTTAGCACCTAATTTATGGGATATTCGAAAAAATATACACCATCTGAAAACTTACCTAGACCTCATAAAAGGTCAACTAATTTCAGTAATTGGTCAGCCATAGTTTTTGTTTAGTTGAATTTTTAAAATTTATTTTTTTAAGGTCGTATAAGACTTTTAGCGACTCATTTGTGGGACATTCGCAAAAGAAGTATACAATTTGAAAGGCCAAGGACTCGTGATAAAAGGTAAGCTTGTTTCAGTCATTGGTCAGTCATAGGTTTTTTTTTTAGTGAAGACTCTTATACTGTAACCTTGAAAAAATCTTTAAAATTTCATTAAAAAAAAACTATGGCTGACCAATTTCTGAAACATGTTGACCTTTTATGAGGATTTAATAACCTTTCAAATGGTATCTTGTTTTTGGAAAATTCGGTAAATGAGGTGTTAAAAGTCTTATACGGCCATGAAAAACAAAATAACTTCAAAAATTCATATAAAATAACCCATTATTGAATCTAGCTGACCTTTTATCACGAGTCGTTGGCCTTGCAAATGGTATTCTTCTTTTGCGAATATCCCACAAATGAGCTGCTAAAAGTCTTATACGACCTTGAAAAAATAAATTTTAAAAATTCAGTTAAACAAAAACTATGACTGAAATTAGTTGACCTTTTATGAGGTCTAGGTAACCTTTCAAATGGTGTATATTTTTTTTCGAATATCCCAAAAATGAGGTGCTAAAAATAGTTTTGACCTTGAAAATTTTTAAAAAAATTATTACACAAAAATATATGGCTGACCAATTACTGAAATTAGCTGACCTTTTTTGACCAATTACCGACCTTTCAGATGGCATACTCATTTTTTTTCTTTTCTAATTCTATAAATGAGGTGCTAAAAGTCTTATAATGTGACTTTGAAAAAAAACTTTAAAAATTCATTTAAAAAAACCTATGGCTGACCAATTACTGAAACTAGCTGACCTTGTATCACAAGTCGGTGGCCTTTCGAATAGTACACTTTTTTTGCGAATATCCCATAAATGAGGTGCCAAAAATAGTTGGTGACCTTGAAAAACATGAACCATTGTCCATTGATTCAAAATTTAATATGGCTGACCAATTTCTGAAACTAGTTGAACTTTTTTGACTAATTACTGACCTTTTAGATGGCATATTTTTTTGCGAATATCCCATGAGGTGCTAAAGGTTAGGAGCCAAAGAATACACTAATTAATTTGATAAATCGGTAGAAGTAGAATGGCCTGATCGTTCCACCTCATATGCACTTTAGAAGCGCCTGCAGGAGCCTTGTATGTTTATTGATAACGGAAATAACAGTTTTTTGACAACTCTATTAAAGCCATGAGATTTACTAAGCTTAAATCCAACTTTTCAAGGAAATTAATACGTAATTTAATCCTTTTGACTTATAACAGGTTTTGATGACAAACTGCAACCCATTCTTAAATTTGTGTTTGTATTTACACAAAATACTTCGCAGTTTTTAGCCGCCATACAATTTATTTCTGTGTGGACAACGGGTTTCCCGCAATTTATTACCAAACTTATTTTTTTTTTTTCAAATTTTTAGGCCGTTCTTTGACTTTGGTATAATTTTGTTTACAAAATCACGTTTTACAAATTCCAATAATTGGGTTTGATAATAAATAGCGGTAAAACCGTTTTCCGCACAGCAAACAAATTATAAGGCAGATAAAAACTGCTGTTTTTGTGTAAATACAAATCAAAATATTTTAAGAATCGGTTGGAACGAAAAAAAAAAAACAGAAAAACCGTTAATGTTCTCCCAAACCAACATTCGAACATTCGCTCTGCAGCGTGAATCATTAACAAAAATATTTTCAACCCTCAATTATAATACATATTATAAGAGTGGCTTTGGGGGTTGTTTTTTTGTTCATAAATTTAAATTTAAAGCCTTTAAAACAATGTTCATTTTTATTTTTGTAAATGAAAAAAATACGCACATTTTTCCTTTTTTTTAAAGCTGATTTTAAGACCAAAAGCATTATTGAAAACTCGATATTTTTTTTTTACAAAAATAAACTAAAACTATGTTTATTTTTGTTGTCAAAAAAAATTGATCTTCGCGAAAAACTCTTTTTATAAAATCTGGAAGTATTTTAAGGCCTAAGGGCCAATTTTTTTTTTAGTACTTATTCTTCGAATAAAACAAAAATGTATTCCTGTTGCTATAGTATTTATCCCACTGATAGTTTAACTGATGATTGAAAAATCGGCTCTAAAAATACTTAATTCCAAGAGATTGCACGAAAAAAGGAAATCGGGTCCACCCTTATGTTTATTGATACAAAAAAAATCCTTGAACTGTATCCATAGTTGAAATGGTAAATGTTCATGAATCTATTTTCGTCAGTTCTTTCGACCATTTATGTGCAACAAGAATAATTAAATTTAATTTGTTTTATGTCTCTAGCATTAAAAAATTAATTATGAGTATAAGCAAAATTATAAGAAATTAATATTTCATAAATTAATCGTTAAACTTATTAATAGGTTGAAACAATTGGAGATGCCTACATGGTAGTATCAGGCCTGCCAATACGCAACGGTAATAAACATGCTGGCGAAATTGCATCACTTGCTCTTCATCTCTTAGAACAAGTATCAAAATTAGAAATCCGTCACAGACCTGGAGAATCTTTACAATTTCGAATCGGTATTCATTCTGGACAGTGTGCAGCAGGAGTTGTAGGATTAAAGGTATGTTTTCACAAATGTCTCATCTTCTTCAAGTTTTCTCATTCTATAAACAAAATTCCAAGATGCCAAGGTATTGTTTATTCGGAGATACCGTTAATACAGCTTCTAGAATGGAAAGTAGTGGCGAAGCATTAAAAATACACATCTCTGAGAAAACATATAAACTGCTGGAGCAAGTTGGTGGGTATAATTGTTCTGAAAGAGGCATAACAAATGTCAAGGTAATTTCTTCAATCATCTTGTGAATACAAACAAATAATATTTTATATTTTTCTGTGATTTCATTTATCTTTTTAGGGAAAAGGGGAAATGCGAACGTACTGGCTTATAGGACAAGTTAAAACCTATGAACCGCAGATACCCTTCCGCAAAAGTGACATAACTCCAGATCTTATCAGTAACGTTGACAGCGACTCAATGGGCCCTTTGCGACTGTCAAATGAATGCAATTCAACGAGTCTTTCCAGTGTTCAATTACAATTGGGAAATCATCGTATCAATATACCAGTCCGTCCAAGTTCAGCACGTTTAGTATACCCGAAAACATACTGTGCCTGCCGAACAAAATGCATATTCGATCGAAAATCTGACGATAATGTTAATTTTTCTATAAATCGAAATTCTGAATTAAATCATTTTAACGGAAAAATGCCCCGACAACTTGATAGAAATTTCCTATGTGTTTGCAATTTAAGTTCGAATTTCAGCGACGGTGGACCAAGAGGACCGCGTTCTGCACCTCATATAATATTCCGTCAATAAAGAAGTGGCACATAAATAATATTATGTATGTACAGTACATATTATATGATCGGGAACTTAAGCCAATTAAAAACAAAAATTAAAAGTGTTGTGTCTGATAATTGAGGTTGTGGTTTGAAATGTAGCGTTAAGTTTAAATAGAAAACTTAAAATGGATACAAAAAATATTTATGGAAAATAATATTTACCATGAATATTTTATAAATGTGTGATGTTTAAAAAAATATATACAGAATGTTATATTGAATGTTAAAATAAAATATATAAATGTGTGGATGTATAAGAATACAATTAAGGTACTACTCAGTACATTGAATTGTTGAAAACTAAAAATGTTGACATACATACCTACACATAAATGTAGCATACAAAATTGACTGAATTTAAAAATAATCGAATAGAAAAAAAAACAACAGTATTTAACTTGCCCAAGGCAAGCACACAAATTTTTTTGGAATTTTTATGAAACACATATATTTATATTATACACTGACTAATGATAAAAAGATATAAATTATTAAATGATTTGTTTAAGAATAATGAAAATAATATTTTATGAACAAAATATTTGATGTTGCTAGGTATAATATGTATTAAGTTTATTTTGTTTTAAATAAAACTATGTCTATACTTACATAAATAAAAGAATTCTTTTTACTCTCAATCCAAATTACTTATCCTCGATTTTATAAAGCTTAAAATGACGTCAAAATGATAATACAAAATACGTCATTTAAAAATTTAAAAGCCAGTTAAATGTTTATGAAATTGGCCATTAGTTATAAAACTTAAAAGCAAATATGGCTACGTATATACACTTCAAAAATGAAGCGAGAAAAATACCAAAAGGCAAATACTCTACAAAATCCATAGCTAAGAATTTACATATATTCGAAGCTGTTTCTGAAAATGTAAACAAATCTGTCCGTGCAAAATCTTAACTAGCAAACCAATCGGAAATGATGAGATAAGAAAAATACACTTATTCATCTATCAATTATGATCTTAAAGGTTCCCTATTATGCACTGTAATGTATATATAGGGATAGAAAACTTATAAAAATGACCTATTAAAAGCTATCTGGCAAAACATTTGAATTCCTGTCAAAGCCTGATAAAAGTTTAATTTGATATCCGTCGAATTGTTATTCAGAATTGAAGACAGCGAACGAAGTTCAACCAACACTACACAAATAAAAATACTTCTCTTTTTGATAATTTTAATAATAATATTTTTAATAGTATGTTTAATTTATTTGATTATTAATATCGCATCTTAATTGTTTAATAAACGGAATGAAATATTATTTGTAAAACTTTCTTTTGTAACACGAATAAAATATAAAATCTAAATTAAAATTAAATCCAACTCACAAATTAAAAACACAGCAATACAATTTAATCGAAACTAATTAGTTCAGCTGTAGTTACTTCCTCTTTTGGTGATTCTTCAACTTTTTGCTGTTGTAGTGCAGCTGGTGGCTCTGTAATCGTATTTTCAACTGGAGCAACGGCCAGAGACTGCTGAACTGGGTGAGCTGTTGTCGTTTGAACGGGTGCTTGTTGTGGGTTCATATTTGGCATTGTAACAGGTCCAACTATTGGTGGTCCACTAACTGGAGGTTGTTGCATTGGATGAGCCATAGAAGGTGGAGCTTGAGTTGTTTGAATGATTCCAGTAGTAATTGGCGATTGATTTTGTACAACATTTTGTTGCTGGAGCATAACATGCGTCAATGGCGGATTCATTTGTGGATGTGGGTGTTGTTGGGGTGTACTTGGATTGGGAGCTAAAGAAAACAACGAAATTAATTTATTTCAACATCCAAGAGAGATAAACTTCGTATTTAATTACCATTCATATTTGCCATTCCATCAGCAGGATTTGGAAGTGGGCTCATATGCTGGCCAACAGTATTCGCACCAACCATTGGGCTGTGTGGCATGCCAGAAACCATCATTCCAGGGTGATTGGGTAATTGCACACCTGGCATTCCAGGCGTATACATTCCAGGCATAGGTGCAGTATTCATGTTTGTCTGATTATGTTGTGATACACCTTGGGGAGGAATAACTTGTCCAGGTTGTGGCACAACCTGCCCCTGTTGATGAAATTGTGGTTGTGGAACTTGGCCAGGCGAATTCGGATTGAATCCATAAGGATTATAAATATTGTTCATTTGATGGTTGGGTGAAGCATGTGCATTTGGATTTGGCATAAAAGGAAATGCAGTCTGACCCATTCGATACTGAGCCTTTTGTTGTTCCTGACGCATTTGCATTTCACGCTCTTGCTCTTGAATTCGCTGCAAGGCCAATTGTCTTTGATATTGCAAATATTCTTGTTTCTTCTTTCGCATTATTTCCAATTTCTGTGCCATTTGAATTTGACGTTGATGTTCCTGTTCTTCGGCTATGCGACGAAGTTTTTCAATATGTTCTTGGCGGAGGACATCGAGAGCAGCACGAGAATCCTTAATTTGGGCTAATTTATCTTGAAGCTGTTCATACCACATGCGTTTGTCGTCCATTTCTTTAATATAGGACAACTGATTCGAATGCAATGATGTCAAAGTCATGAAAAGAGTTTGAACGGAACTGTCATTGGAAATGCTTCGGCCACGACTTGAATTTGATTTCATGCGATTGACAAATATTTCAACTTGAGTTCTCATATTATTGGCAAATTCATCAATTTGAATTTCATCGGGTATCATCTGTAGTAAAAGAAAATTAAAATTAATAAACATATGATGTTGAAGCAAGAGTTGACTATGAATATTTAAATGCAAATGAAACGGAGGCCATAGAACTCTTTGAATATACACAAATTGAGATTACTCTTTCTTTGTTTTTAAAGTTTGACATTTAGCTTCACTTTTTCAGAGTCACAAAAATAAATGCAATACTAAAAACTATTTGATACTAATTCAAGAATAACATCAGCACTTATTGAAAGCAAAACAAAACTAAATTCACCTGGTTGCTAATTTACACACAATATTGATTATTCTAACACCCTTGCTTTTGAATACAAATTCTCCCATTGATTTTAAACTTTCAAACACACATTATTGCTTACCTTGTTACTTATAATAGGAGCTGCTGTCAGTTGAGGCATTGGACTGGGTGCTGATGGACTGGCTGGTGACTCATTTACTTTTCTTTGTTCCCAATAACTGCGATTTAGATACTTGGCCAAATCGGGATCTTCAACAACACCTGGAGTTGATGGTGGTGCTTCAGGACTTGGTGATCGTTGTAACATTCGATAAGTTGTCACTGCTGGCTAAAGTTGAAATATAAAAAGAAAAAAGAAATCGATTTTCAGTTAGTTAATCAAGTCATGAGAGTGGGAAAAATAATACTAATTAAAGAGCTACAAACTGAGTCACTTAATATACAAGGAAAATAAAAATGAGAGATAAAAATATTCGATTATAATTTCAATGACGCATTTACACTCAATTAACAAGAAATTATTTTGTTTGATAACAACAACAGAAAAAAAATACCTGTTTTTTCTTTAGTTCAGCTTCTGATTGACTGAGTGCCAGAGCTAATTGCAATTCCTCTTCTTCTTTTAGTTCTTGTTCGGTTTTTCGTGGTGGTGTCTGAAAATTGATAATGTAAATGGATAATTTTTTCTGCTTTGGGGGGGGGGGGGGGGTTGTATTGTGTATTATTCTGTTACCACCTGCACCTGCTGTGCCAGAGAACTATTAAGATATTCTGCTGGTAGGTCATTTTCAGTCGGACGAGGTTTTCCACTGGAGGGCTTTTGTAAACTTGTGAAACAACCATCACAAACACGTACCTGTAGAAATATTTTCTAAGTTTTGGTTAAAAATATTTACACATTTGCACTTACATCTTTTTCGATGCCATATTTTGGCAGAGGACATTGTTTTGTAGAACACTGACTGCAAAAGATCTGTCCACAATTTCTGCAATGGTGTTTACGTTGTGTAAATGAAAATTCAACGCGACAACGATGGCATACTTTCCCATCGGCCCAATCTGGCGCTGTATCAGCGGTAAACATTGCATCGGCTTCTTTTAATTCGGGGAATGTATGGCCTTTGGCTTTTAGAATTGTCATGGTATCCTGAAAAATGTAAATATATTGCATATATGAATAATTAAAATGATTGTTTTGTTTTGTCATTCAACCTTTTCTACACAAGACATTTTGAGAGACACACAAAACGAGACTGAAGCGCGTTTACTTTTGCAAACTATTACAATTAGATTAGTTTAGAAATTATAAAAGGTAGAGGTAGATCGGGCATTTGGCGGCAGGGTGTGCAGTGTGTTTTGCCATCAATTTGTAGTCATTTTTAAATTTAGTGTCGTTTGTGTTTCATGTTAGAAGGGTTAATATCATATACAAAATAGAAACAGAATTTTCACGCAAAGATCAGACAGCTGGTGTTTGTTCGAAAATGCATGAATAATGTATTCAACAATAAAATTCTTATTAGCTAATTTCTTTCAAAAATAAGTAGTATTAAATAGTAGTAGAAATAGTAGACATTTCATGATAAATGATTTTTATTTAAACAAAAAATTAATTTTGGTTATCGGTTGAGGTTTTTTTTTTACTTTGAGATTTGAGATTGAGATCTGTACGAAAAAATTAATGCATAAGGTCAACCTCTAAGCTTTTTCGCAGAAAAGCGAAAAAATTTTCGTTATTGCCGAAAACATTTATTTATTTTTCAAAAATAAATACATACACTCCAACTCACTCGTTTAAATACATATTTTTTTCAATAAACTTTTAACGATTTCTCTTTAACCTTTTATTATTATGACAAATCTAATTATAGAATTTATTAAGTGTAATATGAGGAATAAGATTCAGGACGCATTTTGAATCCTCCTATAAAATTGTTAGTATTATGGCTCTTTGAATAATTTTAGTCAAAAAATAGACCTTATTTTTTGTGTCATTTGTTTAAATACATCTTGAAAAACAACCAAGTAGCTCAGAAAATCGTTAAAAATAGTATGCAAAAAATGAAATAATCACCAGTTAAAGACATTTTCTCATGAATTTTACAATTTTGCCAAAAGGAAGTGTTCTAACAAATGCTCAAATTCGAGACTATCAGGACAATGGTCATAGCAGTCGATGTAAAGGTCACAACATTGGACTTAGTATGCAGCTATCTTTGATATAGGGAAAACGATGAAAAAACAACAAACCGGTAGCGAACATGGCTACATCACCTCAAGAAAGACAACACATACTCCGAAAAGTCTCAAATTCATCATTATCAGTTAGCAAAATCAATGGCAAAACCGTAGTTAAATCCACCAAAAATGCTTTTTTTTCAGATAGTCTGGGAAGCCACACATTTCAACCATCTGAAAATTTAAAAAGATCCACCCAAATCAGGCTGGAACAGATCTGTTTCGTGAGCTTTTAAAGTTGAGTTAAACTGGGTATTAATAGCATACTGCGCCTCATACCATTAAATGGCCTCCCTTCTTCTGTCTACTACCCAAGCCTATTTTTTCTTTTCTCATGTCATGGTAAGAACCACCTGATGCCATTATCTTTCACACCGTATTTTGTATTAAGGCGCAGTTTAACTCAACTTTTAAAGCTCACGAAACAGATATGTTCCAGTCTGATTTCGGTGGATCTTTTTAAATTTTCAGATGTTGAAATGTGTGGCTTCCCGGACTATCTGAGAAAAAACATTTTTGGTGGATTTAACTACGGTTTTACCATTGATTTTGCTAACTGATAATGTTGAATTTGAGACTTTTCGGAGTATGCGTTGTCTTTCTTGAGGTACTGTAGCCATATTCCCTAACGGTTTGTTGTTTTTTCAATGTTTTCCCTATATCAAAGGTAGCTGCATACTAAGTCCAATGTTGTGACCTTCACATCGACTGCTATGACCATTGTCCTGATAGTCTCGAATTTGAGCATTTTTCTCTTCGGTTAAAACACTTCCTTTTGGCAAAATTGTTAAATTCATGAGAAAATGTCTTTAACTGTTGATTATTTGATTTTTTGCATACTATTTTTAACGATTTTTTGAGCTATTTGGTTGTTTTTCAAGGTGTATTTAAACGAATCGCACAAAAAATAAGGTCAATTTTTTGACTAAATTTGTTCAAAGAGCCACAAGACTAACAATTTTATAGGAGGATTCAAAATTCGTCCTGAATCTCGATCCCCATATTACACTTAATAATTTCTAAATTTCTATAAATAGATTTGTCATAATTATAAAAGGTATAGAGAAATCGTTAAGTTTATTGAAAAAAAAAAAATCTGTATTTAAACGAGTGAATTGGAGTGTATATATGAGCTTTTTTTAGGTATGTTCCTTCTAATAATAAACTTTCAAAGTTTTTCGACCCAAGATAATATCTGTTTTTGCTTAAAATAAAATGCAAAGACGAAAATGCTTTTCGATAGTGACTTGAGTTGCTGGGACGCCAAGAACAACCAATGCAATTTCGAAATGGCCCAATAACCTGCATTTCCGCATTCGTCTGTGCTAACAAAATACTAACGGTCATACTAACGTTCATTCTGATTGATAAAATTGCAGATTAGATTTCTTTTTATCTCTCAGAGATAAATCTCACTGGTTGACCTTACCTAAAAGAAAAAAATAAAATAAAGGTTTCTCTCAGACCTTGACTGATATACATATTTGTTTGTTGAGAATAAAGGTTATTGTGTGACCTTGATTGAAAATGACAAAAAATAACAGTTATTCAAGAACCTTTCAAAAGGTTGAGATTTATATCTGATTTCTGATTATAAGTAATCACTCTAGCCAGTATTTGCAATTTTTTCGGACTAAAAAGCCATACTGTCTAAATGCAGAATTGAAATTAGTTTGTGTGAAACTTGAAGCTGTACCAAGAAATGTATGGTGTATGTAGTACAAATCTCAGCAAACTTCAACTTTCTGATTCAGCTTCAGCTTAACCATTCTGTTCAGGGGTTAAGTAGAAGTAGTAGTGCTTTTCTAAAAGAATTAAACATTTCCTTCTGTATGGGGCAGAAGCATGAATGAGAGCTTAAGTTTTAATAATATTTACATATTTAAAGTATGCAACCTGTGCATCGGACTATGTAGTTTTGTAGAAGGAACCTCACTCTATGTATAAATATAATCTTTACAACATTATATATCATTTTAACTTTGTCTCACCTTTATTGACTGATATTTTTCCGATGTACGGAATGCATAAGCCCAAGTCTGAACAAGTTCCAGCATTTTTTGCCGAACATTTTCATGCGGAGTTTGTTCAAGAAAAGTGCTAAACATTTCGCAGTTCTCCTTTGTAAAAACTTCTTCGTGAATAGGTTGTCCGCAATTCTTCACGACGCTCTCCAATACCAAGAGGGCATAACATGCTGAGTGTGGATTTGGAGAAGACATTTTCTTCTTAATAGCGAGGAAAGCCTGTTTTGGTCTAAAGAGAAGAGGTCAATGGGGGTCAAAATAATGAAAATAAATGAAGGGATACATACGTAACATCATTTTGCCGGATTGTATCGCAAATAAGAAGGATCGACGGCCAATCCGGTTCGAGACGTAAATGGCTTGTTGCATTTTCTTAAAAATAAAAAAAGAAAACAATAAAAGATCCAAATACACACAAAATAGTTAGGTATCAATTCATTTTTTATTTGCTAATAAGAATGCTAAATCCTCAAAGTTGACGACAAAGAATGAGTCACAATTTTTTGATAGATGGTAGAAAATAAATACTAAAAATTATTGTAAATGTGCATAAATCAAACTAAGAAACAAAAAACATGCAAGTGTAATATCTAAATTATATTTACCAAGCGTTTTCTCAAATGTTGATGAGCGAAACATTTCTATTTTCGTGTATTTTGTTGAAAGGCGAAAAAATTTCACAAAAAAATAAAACACAAAAGACGATTTTCACCGCTTGACGTTTACAGTTGACTACAAAAATGTTGTTGACATATAGAAAATAAATGTAACAGATTTATTTTTTATTGTGATAGGAAAACGTAATAAAATATTATGGCGATGGGTACAGCGGTTTATTTTTGTTTAAATTAGAAAGTTCGTTATTTTCATAAAAGTATAGTTTTTTTTATCAATAATTAATAAGCGATTGTTGTTGTTTAAAAATAAAGGAACTCTGAACAAAAACAATTTGCTTATCAGGCAACTTTTCTTCTTTTCTATTATAACCAATATCCAAAAGAAGGTAACTATTTTTCATTAAGTGCAACTAAAGCCTGATCCACATCTGTGTCGTGTGTTATGTTGTGGAGTCGTGTGTCGCTATCGCTACAATTTATTTCATATGCGTAGAACCATATTTGTCTCGTGTGTTGTGTTGCAGTGTGGCGCATAAAATATTGATATGGAATGACAGCGACACACGACTCCACAACACAACACACGACACAGATGTGGATCAGTGGCGATTCCTCTCAGTTAGCAGGTTTATCGCCGCTAAACCAAGAATTTAAATGAATGAATTATATGAAGTTCTTTTTATTTTCAAAAAGTAACAAATGGCAATCTTGAAATAATGATAATGATTTCTTGCAATAATCAATACCATAAAAACAAAACCTACCTACCTACGTATTTTCAAATCATATTTTCCTTCACACAACACAAAACTCCCATCTTCCTATCTGCCTAAGCGTTACAATATGCGATAACAAGACCAAATTCCCTACAAAGAGTATTGATATAATAGTAAAAAAAATATGTAAATAGATACCTACCTAACCTACCCACATTGTTCTCTTAAAATTATATTTTCCTGCAGACACACAACACAAAACTTTCATACAACAAGTCTCCCTTGAAACATTTTAGCTTGCAACATCTGCGCTGCACAATTTCATACAATTTTTAATAATATCTATACAAATTACAAATACAAACACAAATACAATACAATCTAGAATACAAGAGCGTTTTACTACACATGTCTAAGCAAAGCCCAGCTAAATAAATGAAAGCGTAAGCGTAAGTATGATGCGATAAAGCACGATACATCAGGTATTGGTATGCACTATGCAAGCAGCTCCAGACCAGGTATACCTACATTTTGGGTACGTTTTATGATTCTCTTTTTTTTACTTCCGTATATGTCCCGGTCTATATTGAACGATTTTTCCAGTGCCGATCTTTTGATCGTAGGTGAAAGGAGTGAAAAGTGAGGGGTAGGGATCAAATCGTTTGTACCACAAAACTCGAACGATTTTTCCAGTCTGTTTATGTTCTCTTTCGCCCTCTTTCCAGTTTTTTGTGTTTGTTCGGTGTCAGTGTGCCATTGGGTTGATGGTGTGAGTGAATATCAATGCAAAATGAAGAGCACAGAAATAAAAAAATGAAGAAGACAAAGAAAAAATCTCATGGAAAAAATCGTTCTGTGTGTACATTTCACACGATTTCTGGAAAAATCTTCGTGGAAATATCGGACAATGTAGATCGGGACTATGTTTCTAGGAAAATGCGGTATGAAGGATGAATGCGAGTGCTTATTGTTTTGTTATTAGTGTTCTTTGATTGATAAGAAGATCAAGAAATTTAAATATTAAAATATTGAAATTACTTCTGTTTTAAGTGGAGTGAATGAATAAAATTCAATTAAAAAGTACAAGTGACCTCAACTCCAGAAATTATTGTGTTTCGCCCAAGGTATAACAGTGGGCTCTTCAGTCAGTCTGTTATACCCTACTAAGACACAAATTTTGGTCGATGTTTACCGACTCTTATAAAAATCACAGCAAAAAGATACTGTGAATTTTATTATTCTAGGGGAATTTGTTTAAATTCGTGCACCCAGAAAATAAATACCCGTGGTCAGGTTTTTTATAATAAGAAGATGAAGAAATTTAAATATTAAAATATAGAAATTACTTCTGTTTTAAGTGGAGTGAATGAATAAAATTCAATTAAAAAGTACAAGTGACCTCAACTCCAGAAATTATTGTGTTTCGCCCAAGGTATAACAGTGGGCTCTTCAGTCAGTCTGTTATACCCTACTAAGACACAAATTTTGGTCGATGTTTACCGACTCTTATAAAAATCACAGCAAAAAGATACTGTGAATTTTATTATTCTAGGGGAATTTGTTTAAATTCGTGCACCCAGAAAATAAATACCCGTGGTCAGGTTTTTTATAATAAGAAGATGAAGAAATTTAAATATTAAAATATTGAAATTACTTCTGTTTTAAGTGGAGTGAATGAATAAAATTCAATTAAAAAGTACAAGTGACCTCAACTCCAGAAATTATTGTGTTTCGCCCAAGGTATAACAGTGGGCTCTTCAGTCAGTCTGTTATACCCTACTAAGACACAAATTTTGGTCGATGTTTACCGACTCTTATAAAAATCGCAGCAAAAAGATACTGTGAATTTTATTATTCTAGGGGAATTTGTTTAAATTCTTGCACCCAGAAAATAAATACCCGTGGTCAGGTTTTTTATAATAAGAAGATGAAGAAATTTAAATATTTAAATATTGAAATTACTTCTGTTTTAAGTGGAGTGAATGAATAAAATTCAATTAAAAAGTACAAGTGACCTCAACTCCAGAAATTATTGTGTTTCGCCCAAGGTATAACAGTGGGCTCTTCAGTCAGTCTGTAATACCCTACTAAGACACAAATTTTGGTCGATGTTTACCGACTCTTATAAAAATCACAGCAAAAAGATACTGTGAATTTTATTATTCTAGGGGAATTTGTTTAAATTCGTGCACCCAGAAAATAAATACCCGTGGTCAGGTTTTTTATAATAAGAAGATGAAGAAATTTAAATATTAAAATATTGAAATTACTTCTGTTTTAAGTGGAGTAAATGAATAAAATTCAATTAAAAAGTACAAGTGACCTCAACTCCAGAAATTATTGTGTTTCGCCCAAGGTATAACAGTGGGCTCTTCAGTCAGTCTGTTATACCCTACTAAGACACAAATTTTGGTCGATGTTTATCGACTCTTTTAAAAATCACAGCAAAAAGATACTGTGAATTTTATTATTCTAGGGGAATTTGTTTAAATTCGTGCACCCAGAAAATAAATACCCGTGGTCAGGTTTTTTATAATAAGAAGATGAAGAAATTTAAATATTAAAATATTGAAATTACTTCTGTTTTAAGTGGAGTGAATGAATAAAATTCAATTAAAAAGTACAAGTGACCTCAACTCCAGAAATTATTGTGTTTCGCCCAAGGTATAACAGTGGGCTCTTCAGTCAGTCTGTTATACCCTACTAAGACATAAATTTTGGTCGATGTTTACCGACTCTTATAAAAATCACAGCAAAAAGATACTGTGAATTTTATTATTCTAGGGGAATTTGTTTAAATTCGTGCACCCAGAAAATAAATACCCGTGGTCAGGTTTTTTATAATAAGAAGATGAAGAAATTTAAATATTAAAATATTGAAATTACTTCTGTTTTAAGTGGAGTGAATGAATAAAATTCAATTAAAAAGTACAAGTGACCTCAACTCCAGAAATTATTGTGTTTCGCCCAAGGTATAACAGTGGGCTCTTCAGTCAGTCTGTTATACCCTACTAAGACACAAATTTTGGTCGATGTTTATCGACTCTTATAAAAATCACAGCAAAAAGATACTGTGAATTTTATTATTCTAGGGGAATTTGTTTAAATTCGTGCACCCAGAAAATAAATACCCGTGGTCAGGTTTTTTATAATAAGAAGATGAAGAAATTTAAATATTAAAATATTGAAATTACTTCTGTTTTAAGTGGAGTGAATGAATAAAATTCAATTAAAAAGTACAAGTGACCTCAACTCCAGAAATTATTGTGTTTCGCCCAAGGTATAACAGTGGGCTCTTCAGTCAGTCTGTTATACCCTACTAAGACATAAATTTTGGTCGATGTTTACCGACTCTTATAAAAATCACAGCAAAAAGATACTGTGAATTTTATTATTCTAGGGGAATTTGTTTAAATTCGTGCACCCAGAAAATAAATACCCGTGGTCAGGTTTTTTATAATAAGAAGATGAAGAAATTTAAATATTAAAATATTGAAATTACTTCTGTTTTAAGTGGAGTGAATGAATAAAATTCAATTAAAAAGTACAAGTGACCTCAACTCCAGAAATTATTGTGTTTCGCCCAAGGTATAACAGTGGGCTCTTCAGTCAGTCTGTTATACCCTACTAAGACACAAATTTTGGTCGATGTTTACCGACTCTTATAAAAATCACAGCAAAAAGATACTGTGAATTTTATTATTCTAGGGGAATTTGTTTAAATTCGTGCACCCATAAAATAAATACCCGTGGTCAGGTTTTTTATAATAAGAAGATGAAGAAATTTAAATATTAAAATATTGAAATTACTTCTGTTTTAAGTGGAGTGAATGAATAAAATTCAATTAAAAAGTACAAGTGACCTCAACTCCAGAAATTATTGTGTTTCGCCCAAGGTATAACAGTGGGCTCTTCAGTCAGTCTGTTATACCCTACTAAGACACAAATTTTGGTCGATGTTTACCGACTCTTATAAAAATCACAGCCAAAACGCCAATTTTTATGGACTAAAGGCCGTTAAAAGCTACATTGAATCAATAATTCAACAAGTCCAATTAAATAATGCTAAGTCTTCTACTTGGCTGATGTATTTCAGTAGTATATAGAATTTGTATTATAAAAAACACTCATATATCATAAAATATAGTTATAATATTTACATCTTTTTTTTAAGCCAAGTGAACAATTTTCGGAACTTTTAAATTCAGTACCAAAGTTGCTTAAAAAAAGATATAAATATTATAACTATATTTTATTATTATAATTATTCCTTCTTCGTGACTTAGCAGCAAATATGGTCAACTCATTGAAAGGCAATTAACTTAAACTAAGAATTTATATTTAACTTGTTTTGTAGGTTAGAATTATTTTAAATATTTTGAATTATTATTCAAAATATAATAAATTTATAATAATTTCTTGTTTTGTAGGCTATAGGTCAATTGAAACAAATTAAGATAATAGCGATCTATTGTTTCGTCAAAAAAATCCAATCCAAATGAGTAAAACTTAAATTAACAAGTATATTGCCCAACCTAGAATAAATTCTAATAGAGTAAATGATGCCCAACAAATCATATATAGAAGTGCAGTATATATTCCAAATCTTGCGAACCGCCTATCAGCTGCACCTACTAGAAATAAATTGAAGACGCAAATTGCTTTCAAAACTTCAAACTCTCTTAAAACTAAAATCTTTTCAAGAATTAAAGATAATATCAAAAAGAAGAAAAATGCGATATTGTTTAGCAAATTAATTGTTTAGGTGGAGGGTTTCCATGTTCTTCAGTATGTAGGAACATCCAAACAAACATTAAAAAATAGAATTGCTGGACACAAATATAGATAGATATCAGACACGGTGACCATCAAAAAACTGCATTTTAGTATCGCATTGCGTAGAACAAAACCATAGAGCCGATTTAAATTTGCCAACATTAAAATTTTAGAAGTTGAAAAAAACTATTCAAAAAGAATGCTGATATATACAGCTGCATATACAGAAAAATAATAATGCTGTTAACAGACGTTCGGATTGCGATCGCTTAAGCAGCATATATATCCAACTTGCGAAAAAATAAAATTTAAGTGATTTAACTTAATTTTTAACTTGTTTTTTTTTAAATTAAATTAATGTAGCTTTTGTTTTCAATAATTTTCTAAATTTAAAATTAAATATTATTCGATATCATACACATGTATGTACAAATTTGAGGCTCAATTAATTGTAAGTATTTATAATTTGTATTTTAGTTAATTAATAATGTATTTATTTTAACAAAGGCCTGATGAATGGTATAAACATACCCGAAACGTCGAAATAAAAAATCAAAATTTGTTTCAATTGACCTATAGCCTACAAAACAAGAAATTATTATCATTTATAAAAGGTCACAATCATAATTAAGGAATTTATAATAAATTTAGTTTGAAATATTTATTATTATTCATACTTTTGATTTAAAAAAACGCCTTTTTCAAGACATTTCTTAATATTGAAAAGAACAATAATTATTGTATTCAAAACCGAAAATACAACCAAAAGAGGATTAAACCTTCATATTATTTTTATAAGCAACAAATTTGTAAGTACATATTCTATAATTTCTAAAAATTGAAGCTATAAAATATTAGTAACTATGTTTTAGAGACCTGAAGAAAAACGTAACCACGTTTGAAACGTCCGTCGTCTGATGTAGATACTTAGATACAAATATAGACCTGCAGCCCATTTAGAATTTTAACATATATTTTATGATAGTTAAGGGTTCAAACTACGTGTACAAAAATCAGTGCCAACTTAAGTGTCCTACTTTGACCACAACAAAGTCGGCGAAAATTTTGTTTCCGTCGAACGACGAAGCGAATCTACTTTTATTTTATACCTGTTATTTATTAACGTTTTTTGATTAATTGTCGTTATCAATAAAATTAAAAAAAAATATGATTTTTTTTTTTATTTTAACCTTCCCCAGACCACGTAGCTAAACCAATACTAAGGACCAGGAATCGCCACTGATGTGGATCAGGCTTAATTTACGTCAATTAAAACTTGCTAAGTAAGCGTCTGATGGCCTCATTTGTGAACTGATTATGGAATTCGATACGAATCATTTACTTTTTATTTTCGCCTCGCTTTGATTAGTTCAATCATCAAGTTCTTACACTGTCTTTCCATTGAAAATAATTAATGGTAATCCATTGTTTTGGCGATTTCAATACCCAAATAAAAGGCCAATAACAAATAACAAGCAATAACTAGGCAACAAAAATTGCAATAGCCTTGTTATTTCCGTTATCAAAGCGTCTATTAGCAAAATTCAAGATTTCAAGCCATGCTTGATGTAGAGTTGTTAGGTAAGCAAATACATATTCCAACCTTTTAAGGCAAATTGCATCCACGGCCACGCGAGTGAAATGTTATATAGAAACCGCTTTCATTTTGAGGGTAGTAGCCCGTAGCGTAATGGTTAGTGCGATGGACTGTCACGCTGGAGGTCTGGGTTCACCTCCCAGCCTCGTCCACCTAAAAACTAAAAAGTTTTTTTCAGGGCTACTGCCTCTTGCTAGGAATTGACAAATCCTCCAAGAGTATTGCCATGTATAAGTGCTTCTCGACTAGCCGTTCGGATTCGGCATAAAATTGTAGGTCCCTTCCATTTCTGTCGACACATGCACACAAGAATCGTTGCGAGTTGTTAGTTCTGGTTCTTCATGAGCCCCATTTATTTATTTTAATTTTTTTTTTTTAATTTTGATGTGATACGCCCAATACGAATATAAGAGTTTTGATTTAAAAAGATTTGCAAAAAAAAATCAAATAAAACACACAAGTCTTTATGAAGTTCATATAGTAATTAATAAACTTCTCTTTAATAATAAATATAAAATTCCAAATTGGCAACAATAGGCATGCACTTAATTTGTATACCAAATTAATTGTAAATGTTTCATAAAATCGCATGAAACCTTATTAACTATTACATCATTATCTTAAAGCTAAATATCACACTCCACAATAATATTTTGTGCATTTTTTTTACTTTTAAATTGGAAAAAAGCTATTTACATGTACATAAATTATATCCCTATTATTTTACTAAATTATTTGTTTGTGTATCATTGAGCGTATAGTTTTCTGCGTAGTGTGAAATATGCCAAACACTTGAAAGTAACCAATTGCAGAAAGAGCATTGTGACATTGAAACCATAGTTGGCTTCTGACATTCCGAGATTTTTGAGAATAATATCTGCGCTTCTGTAAAATAAAAAGAATACAGTTACATAAGGTCCTCAGTAATATAAAATCATAATCAAATCATTGGCCTTGAGTAATAAACGAATTGAGAGTCGAACCAAGCTTATATTAGATTTTTTGTATGGATTAATTTCGACCTTATGATAAATTCGACTCCAAATTCGTTTATTTACAAGGGTCAATCTTTTTTGGGTTAGTTCAGAAAAATGTCAATCTGTCAAAAATAATGAGGAAGAAAATCCGTTCATGATTTTTGACTTTTTTTTCGTAGTTTACTTGGAAAGTCCTTGTAACTTACTTAAAATGACAGTACATGACATCCGGTGGGCACTTCATGTCAGCTCGTCCGTTATCATAAACTGAAAGTATCATACTTTCCAAGGCATATCGATGAGCTGAGGTATACGAAACTGCTCTCATAATTGATGACATATGAGTGAAAAGAATAAGAAATCCGGAGTAAATAACCATAAAGCAAGTCATAACGGCACCAACAAATGTTCCATTCTGTAAACAAAAGAATACACATTCTTAATTATTTTATAAAAACTATAAGGACTGTATCTAATATGCGTCCAAGAAATTACTTTGTGAATTTATAACAAAACGCTTATTTTATATGGTTTGTTATTGGTTTAAATTATGTTCAGTTCCTATAAATTTTCTGTCAAAACGCATAGTAAAATTCATAGTATATCAATGTACCGTTATGTAAGTGATCAATTGGAACAATTTTTTAAATAAGCTTTTGGTTGTATCATTAAAAATAATAGGGGTATTCACGATCCGATGCAACTGATATAGTATGATTGCAAAAGTGTTAAATTGAAAAATTTTCTTCCAAACTGACAACGACACCAGGCAAATTTTACACTCCATGTTGCAATGGGGTTAGGGTATAGCAAAAATGCAAAACTGTTGCAAGATTTAAGGCAGTGTTGATGTTATAGAGCAAGAGGATTTTTGAATTTTAAACTTTTGCAATGATACTAGACCAGTTGCATCGGATCGTGAATACCCCTAATGTATTTCTTTGTTAACTTTAATAAATTCAATTATACTTACAACTGGATCTAGGACAGTTCCAAGTAAGACCCCAAATCCATCAGCAACTATTGTCACCGTAATTAATGTTAGGACGAATTTAACAAATCTTTCCAATTCAAATGGTTGATCAGTCATTAAATACAGTATCGTTGAAAAAACTGATGAGAATATTATCTGAAAAGTTAATAAAATCGAAATTGAAAATCTTAATTATAAAAAATATTAAGAACATCATTTTATTGGATTTTCATAAGTAAAAAAAGAATGCATCAAAACTTAAATTACTTACATGAACAGGTGTTGAGGTAATGAGAGTTGCCAGGTAGTAGGTTTTTAGTTTGTACCAACTATTAAAAGTTTCCTTTTTAATCGTTTCGATTTCCAATGGAACTAAAATGACATATAAACATGATAAAGTTTAAATAAAAAACGACTTCATTTTAATTTTTTGTTGAACAAAAAGCGCGCCGCAGATCGCTTTTATTTATGATATTGTAATTTCCTATTTCAAATGCATCATTTCGCTATCCATTTTGTGCTTGAAAAGCCATATGAGGCGAATAAATAAATAAGTTCTGTTTTAGTGGTGTGATCGAATATAATTTAACTAAAAGTTCAAGCGACCTCAACTCCATGTGTTTCGTCTAAATATGATGACAGTTAAGCTCTTCATTAAGATGCTTTCATAATGATAGGCATAACCGTATCTTCTTTTGGTCTTTCAAAATTACGAAGCAATTTTTCTAAGATCTCAGAAACTTTATCTGGAAATATGACCTGCACCACTATCTTCAACTTCCAACTTTATATACATATTACAAAGCAATATTTCTTCCAAAGTTGAAAATTCCATTTCAAATAAAATGAACGCAAATGCAATTTAATTTTCTTATTTGACAAATTCCCGGATGGAAAAATGTCCAGTTTCAGTCTAGTTTCAACGTGGCACTAGTCAGTTTTCTTTAGGGAAAATCTAGACGAGGAAAACTTGTCAAATATACGTCAAGCTCTTGCAAGATTTCACTAAGTAAAATTTAGACGAGGAAAATGTATCATACTCTCGTGAGGTTATCGCTAGTAAGAACTTGTTGGACATTTTCTGCATCCTATCAGACTGAGCACGTTCGTTATTGATACATATGCAAAATTTTAACTAAATAAATTGAATCGATGAATCGAAAAATACAAATTTTAACTTTTATTATAATTGATCAGTTTTGGTTTCGAAAAAAAAAGTTAAAAATTGTACGGTCTTGCAAATCCTGTCAAGATAATGATATAGGTGTTTACTTTCGGGAAGCTCCATTTTCGCACCCCCGCCAAAGGCTTTTTGAACTTTTCATTAAAATTAATCAAAAATTATAATTAACTGTCTTAAACTGTATTTACTTAATTCCAGATGGTTCATCTCAAGTGGTTCATATCGGTTGTTTTTGTGGTGGGATGAAGTTTAGATTAAGCGCATTTTTGTACACGATACTTAATCAAATAATATGATAATAAAAGTATTTTACAAAAATACTTAGTATCATACTAAATTTGCTTTAATATCGTATTAAATTCATAAAAATTTGCGCTATTATTTTTATTATTCAGGTTTTTATTTTTGATCGAGTTAATACTATCGGATCACAACGTTTCTCATCACAAATGTTTCTAGCTAAAATATGAACAAATCATAATCGACAAGGCCCTAGTTTTGGCCATTACTCAGCCATGCTAGGGCCTTGCCAGAATCTATTTAAAACTCTCTAAAGCCATTTCGAAAACTAGAATGGTTTTTTGCGCGGTTTATTTCATAAATAATTTTTTAGTTCTGCTTAGTTCGATGATGAGAAAGAATGTTCACAAAAACGTTTAGTTATAATAAAAATTAACTTTGTACGAGAAAAAGAAGTTCTTTTGTTTAATTACTAAAATTAAAAAACTCGTGCAGTAGTTCCACAACGTAATTTCTTACGTGTCTACAATATATAAATTATTACTATAAATTAATATAATATTTTTTTAATGGCTTAACGGATAGAGCTCAAAAAA
This sequence comes from Melangyna quadrimaculata, assembly GCA_949320155.1. Taxonomy (NCBI): domain Eukaryota; kingdom Metazoa; phylum Arthropoda; class Insecta; order Diptera; family Syrphidae; genus Melangyna; species Melangyna quadrimaculata. The sequence continues at coordinate 174,133,531 of OX439485.1, read as the reverse complement.
AAGTATGCTATCTGATTTGCTTGATAAATATGAATTTATGAAAAAAAAAAAATTCAAAAATTGTTAGGGCGTTTTTTTTTTTTTTTTTTAATTTTGTATATATAAAAATTCTTGAAAATTTAAAAAAATTAAATTTGGTATGCCAACTTTTAGTATTTAATAAAATACAATTTTTCATAAAATTTGAAAAAAAATCATCAACCCATTTTCAAGATATTGAATTTTCAAAAAAAAAAAAAATTTATATTTTTTTAAAAATCCAAAAAAAAATTTTTTTCAAACATTTTATATTCAAAATTGTTAAAATTGTAAAGGACCTATTACACCAAAAATTTGGTTGAAATCGGTTTAGCCGTTAACGAGAAATTTGAAAACCAAAAAATCGGTTCTATGACAGGTACCGTTAAAACCGAATTTGCACGAATCCTAAACTTGCCCCATACTACGTATATCGCAAGTAAAAATTACGTATACGCCACAGTACACAGTTTAAATTTTTTTGTAAATTATTCAAAAATTAAGGTACTTAGTAATAGTAACTGCCGTCAATAATTTCTGTATTTATCTATTTCTATTGTATGCATACAGCTATACGAGTTTTTTCCATACTCATTACTAATTTCTTTATTTTATCTGCAAAAGACAAACAAAAGGTATACTGGAGTTGTACAATTTGCTTCTGTTAAACGTTTTAAATAAAAAATAGCTATTGAGTGACAGAAAAACAGAACTACATACATACCCGGCTGTCAAGTTTGGGCAAAATGCCCTAGTAAGTTTTCAGTAACAAAAATCTAGACAAAGAAAACTTTTACCAATCATTTAGACGAGGCAAACTTTTCAAACATTCGTGAGGCCCTCCTTAGTAAAAACTAGTTGGGCATGTATCGGTACCCCATCAGAAATGTCTCTTGTACACCAAAAACACAAATTTTATAAGCACCATGCAATTTCAGCATCATACGACACTTTCTTCTCCCTTTCCTTTGACTTCTAGCCTTTGCTAAATTTTGCTAATGCCTTGCAAGAATCTATATATAAATAGCCTTAAAAAAAGTTTGTGGTACCATTTGCTCAAAAAGTATCCATCCGATTTAGATAAATTGTATATGGTTCGAAAGCTATAGGTGCGGAGATGTGCAGAATAGAGACACGCTTTAACACACTGTGGGCCATTTTTCGTTTTGCACTGCCGATCACTGTGCGTATTAAAAAAAAAATTAAAACTAAAAAAAATATTTTGTGATTTAATTTTCAAACAAAAAGTTTGATTCTAGAGTCTGTGAATGTGAGTTTTGGGTGGACGAATTTCAGCCAGTGGGGAAATACTAGTCTATGTAAAACTCTCTAGTGCCTTGTCATTCTGCGCGGGTGTATTACCGTTTAAATAAAGTAAACAAAACTGCAAAAGAGTGCAAAGAATGCAAAAAAGAATGTATACTAGTAATAAAATTGTATTCTTTTAAATTACAATCAAAATAAAAACTGCATTCTTACAGTTTTCTGCATTCTTATAATGTCGTGATTATGCCACCTCGATGTCTCCTCTGGTAGCTTTACAAAAAGTTGAGCACCACGTCAACAGACTCTACGCCTTCTACAGGAAATGAGGCATCCGGATAAACATCTCCAAATCGGAGCTTGTTTGCTTCCGGAGACCCAGTAGAGGTAGTTGCAGCGCAGCCAAATGCAGAAGTCTGGTTCTGAAACTTCCGGACGGATCTACAATAGCAGCCAAAAAGAACGTGAAGTACCTAGGCATCCACTTCAACGAGTTATTAAGGTTCAACCCACACTCACGAAACGTGCTCAAAAAAGCCAACTGGGCCTTCCACCGACTCCACCAATTGATGAGATGCAGAAACGGACTAAGCCAGAAGACGAAGCTTCTTATGTACAAGCAGCTCCTGCGGCCCGTAATCAGCTATTCCTTCCCAGTCAGGTTCTTCATCTCGAAGACGGCCATGAAGGAACTCCAAATGTTCGAAAGAAAGCTACTAAGGATTTGTACCAGACTCCATATTTCGACCGGCAGCGAATGAGACATCACAGCAACGAGCGTGTTTACACAGAAGCGAGCATCATCCCCCTGGACAGGTAGCTACTGCTTCAAGGAAAGAAGTTTATAGGACTCACCAACAGTCACAGAATTCAACTGATGAGAAGAATGGCCACACAGCAACGACATCCCGAACGGAGATATCTCAGTACAATGGGCATCCTGGACGGCAACATCACAACGGACAACGAGCAAACAGTTTCGCTCTCTGCTGACACAGGGTCAGCATATCACCGAGGCTAAATGCCAACCAATGCCCCCACTTAAACCACAACTTGACAACCGGGACGGAACACCCCGAGGACGATAAAGTCAACCGACTTTTAGAATTAATTTTTTGACATATATTTTTATTTTTATAATCCTTTAAAATTAAGACAAAGTACAAAATTAGGCCCCCTATGTGCCAATAAATGTATAATATCATCGTATCTAACTAGTTATAAGTCAAATTGTAAATATTATTTTGTTCAATAAATCTTAACTTAACTTAACTATAATGTCGTGATACCTAGCCTAGGTAGCAAAACATTTTTATCAAATGCAAAAATACAAGAGCATTAATCACTTTTAACTGAGTAGTTATTTAATGATATTTTAATAATAATGTAAGCATAATAAATTACTAAGTTTAGTAATGAGAATCGGATGTGATCACATAATTTGCAACAATTCAATTACATATTATACTATTGATGTTTTCGTGACAAGATAATGATAGTCGGTAGATGCCTGCATTCATATTTTCCTAGCTGGGAAAATGAGCTTGTCTGAATCATTTCTTGCGACAGTATAGTTCTTCAAATAAATATAGCTGACAAATTAATAAGAAGCAATCTCTATGATGAAACAGCAGACTCTATTGCCTATTATCTTATGACATTTATTTCGTTTGTCATTCTGACAACAACAACTGCAAACGCGTGACTGACTCATATAATTTACATATATATTTTGCATTCAAAACTAATTGTTTGTAATGAATAACCTGCCCTTGAACTGATTTAATACAATCATCTTATTGCAGATGCAGTTAACTCTTTTAATATGAAATTTACAATTCTATAAATTAAAATACAAAAATGATCACATAATGTCACAATATTGAAAGGGTGCATTTATATTGTTTTTGTGTTTCTAAAATTGAACACGTTGCGTCGTTTAAACTTGACACTCGACACATTGGCTCATTTGTCAGTTTTGACAGCACAATATAAGTTAATTTTTCATAGCCGGCTTCTTGGAATGCATCGTGCAAATAGTTGAGAAGAGAGATAAAAATAGAGATAAGTCACTAAAAGATTTATTAGACACTTTAAAAATTGGTAAGCGAATCCAATTTTTGTTCCTTAGCATTTGAGAGAAAATTTCTGAGATTGCAGTGAATTCATTTTTCCGAACTTGCCTATTTCTAATTGTCTACCTTTTTTAATTCTCTGTTCATTGAACACAATTTCAATCATTGAATTAATAAATTGGTTTAATAAAAAGAGAAAACACCTTTAAATTGAATAGTTCAAAAGTACATAATATAAAATCAAAATATTTAAAAAAAAAAAACTCTTACACTTTAAGACTCCAGGCATCATTGTCGTATACCATAGGTAGGCAATTCCAAAAATAAAAAGTCCAACATTCGAAATGGCCTTTGTTGCATTTGATCCTGAATCTCCATATAATATCCCAATAAGCAACGCACACATTATATGCATAGCCAATTTCAAGTACGTTACCGTCTAAAACAAACAAAGTATTTACATATATTTGAATTTTTTTTTTTATAATGATCTTACCCAATCTCTAAAGAACTGAACATGACATCTTCCAATAAGTAACCATAATTTAACCCATTCCGGAGGTGGATAAATATGTTTTGTTGATTCAATTGATGGCCATCGTCTTTGAACAGATTGAACGGCTTCATTCATCTTAACCAGTTGAACACTGTCCATGGTTTCGGCATCCTCATTTGCTTCGTATCGCCAAATTTTATTTTGTGCTGATTCAATAAGTTTTTCCGAAAAATCTCCATATTCACCGGAAACAACCTCAAGTACTGAAAAACATTATTATTTTCTTATTATGATGTTGAAAAAAAGAAATTATTGTATACTTACAGTAATCTGCAGGATTATGATATTCGGGACATTTCAAATCTAAAGTTCGAAGGTATTGTACTGTATTTTGAGGTGAGCCTTGATAGGCACATTTACCCTTGTCTAAGACATAAATATGTTTAAAAATATTATAAACAGTTGATGAGGGTTGATGAATTGTGCAAACTATTGTGCGTCCTTCGCTGGCTAGCTCATCCAAAAGGCTTATTGTATCAAATGATGATGAACTATCTAGACCTCTGTAAATAGAGATTAAGTTAGGTATGCGATAAAATGACAGAGGTGATATGGCTTATTAAATAATATATTTCTTTTTTATTGTTAATGTCAAAGATTAGAAAATCATTTTAATTTCCCTAGATCATAATAAAGGTAATAAAACTATTATAATGAGATACATTTTACCAACAATGGCATTAGCTAGTTGGCCGAGGTTTTTTTTTGCAAAAGTTTGCCACTCAGATTTTATGGCATAACTGGTACATTGAGTATAAACAAACATTGGCGGCACTGCAAGTATTATGCTTCAACCGGCATTGGCATAGTGGATATAGCGTTTGACTGCTAACCTGGAGGTGTGTGTTCGAGCCCCAGTCTAGGTAGCATTATTTTCTATATATTCCCCAGTTTCAACTGGATGCCACCCTTATTCTTATTCCACTGTGCCAACAAAAATCTTTCCTCTACTTCTATTTCTTGTAATGTGCCGTGCATTGCATTTAAAAGACATAAGGTCTTACAAGCATACCCAACTAACAATTAAGCTTGTAGTAGGTCCGATTTTCATAATTTGGGAAGATATTGCTTATATATAATTTGCACAAGGCTTAGTTATGCAAATCAAACATTTTTGTTGGTATTTTTACCCAAAACAATTTCCTTAAGGCCTTTTAGAACAAGTTATATAGCAGTAAACGAGGTTTAACTTTCATAAGGCATCTTAAAGATCTGCCAACATTGGTAAGATAAAGCGCGAAAATAAATAGTTTGTATATAGCATTCTGCTGCAAGCCCAATACAAATCATGTCACGTGGATTTGCATATAGCGAACTACTACAAGCTATAGCTTATGCATTTCTTCCTTATGCAAATGTGCAGGTTTTTGCGGTTTTGCAGTTTTTGGCGGTTTGCATATATAGTAAAAATTATTATTATTATTATTATTATTATTGACTTTACTTTTGATGGCGCTCACAGCCCAGGATGGGCTTCGGCCTCAACTAACAAGCCCCTCCAGCCAGCTCTGTCCCTACCTAGCCGCTTCCAGTTGCGCACACCGAGTGCTTCCTCTGCTGCGTACCCCATCGGGGTTGGATGCGAAGACCCGTCGGGCAGGTGCATTGCTGTCCATACGCTCCACGTGCCCCAGCCATCTCAGCCACTGTATTTTCAGCTTCTTGACCAGGTCAACGTCGCTGTATAGCCCGTATAGCCCGTATAGCCCGTTGAATCTTCTCCTCCATACGCCTTCGATACACATACATACATACAGACATGTGCGTTGCCTACAATGGCTTCAAGAACGATGTTGAATAGGTTGCATGATAACGCGTCGCCTTGTCTCAATCCTTTCTCAACATCAAAGGAATCGGTGGTGTTCTTACCAATTTTGACGGAGCAGCGAGATTTCTCCATCGTCATCCTGCACAGGCGGACGAGTTTGGCAGGGATGCCGAGACTCGACATGGCTCTGTATAATTCGTCCCTTTTCAAGCTATCATACGCGACTTTAAAATCGATAAAAAGGTGGTGTGTATCGATCTGGAATTACCGGGATTTTTCTAAAATCGGTCGGAGTGAAAACATTTGATCGACGGTTGACTTGCCTGGCCTAAAACCACACTAATAGGGTCCGATCAGATCGTTGACAAAAGGTTTTAAGTGGTCTTACAAAATAGCCGACAAGATTTTATAAGCGATGTTTAGGAGACTAATTTCTCTGTAGTTGGTACATTTCAGAACATCTCCCTTTTTATGGATGTGGCACACTATACCGAGATTCCATTCATCGGGCATACTTTCATCCGACCAAATTTTGCAGATGAGCTGGTGTATGCTCCTAGCCAATTCATCTCCCGCTGATTTAAATAGTTCGGCTTGTAAGCCATCGTACGACTTAAGTTTGGATATCGCCAGCCGCATTTCGGTTAGGTCGGGTGGACAGAACTCTTGGCCATCATCGTCCAAGTTGAATGGAGCGTTCTGTCTATTAGCGGCATCTTGGCTGTCTTCGCCACTACTTCGTGAACACACTTAGTGAACACCTTATATGGGCTACTACGACGACATATTTGTAATTATTATTATTAGCCGTGTTTTTTTAATACTCTTCTTTTTCTTCTTCTTCTTCTTCTTCTTCTTCTTCTTCTTCTTCTTCTTCTTCTTCTTCTTCTTCTTCTTCTTCTTCTTCTTCTTCTTCTTCTTCTTCTTTATGCTCATAGAAAACCCACCTACCAATTTCAGTTATAAAATCGTTTTTGACCGACTCGCCTAATGTTGTGTTTAATATAAACAGTTATGAAATCTAAAGTAACGTCAAGTTCAAAATGTCATTTGGTTTTAGATTAACAAAAAAAAACTTACACCTTCAGTGTAATATGTGTGAATTTACAAAAATAAAACTATTTTAGCGAGAAAAAGCCAACAAAAAATGCTTTCCTTTCTATTCCTTCTTTCTTGTGACGTGCATTCCATTTTAAAGATCTTTTTAAGTCTTACAGACATTGTTAAAATTATTTAAAAAAAAGAGGATTTATCAATGTATGTAATGCATAAAAGTACTAAGCTTAAATGTTTGTATTACTTACGTTGTTGGTTCATCCAAAAACAGTACTGGTGGATTATCAATTAATTCTAAGGCAATAGACAATCGCTTTTTCTGTCCACCGGATAATTTTGCACATTTAGTTTGTTTGGCACCAGTGAGATTTAACATATCTAACAGATGCTCTATCTGAAAAGATTAAGAAGTATTTTATCACATTTTGTTTTTTTAATTAAATCGTGTACTTATAAAACTCTATGATAAAGAAATTTAAAAAAGATTTAAATGGAAAATAAGTTAGCAGTAAAAGTAAACTCTTGCTGTATGAAGCTAACTTCTTTCATATGCAAATATTCCATTTTCCTAAGGGCCAGTTTTTCAGTGTGGGGTTAAAGATAAACCCGAGTTAACTGACCAAATATAGTGAGCTAGCTCTGGATTAACTCAACAAAGGCATTTGATATTTATCTCTCTTGTTTTCTAAGACTTTCTGCATTCGCCTTTAACTTAAAAACTGGAATTTTGGGTAGTTGTAGACAAATCTTTTCCAGAGCTAACTAACTCTTGTTTATTTCACCACTGAAAAATTTAGCCTAAGGGACCGTTTTTTAATCATTAAGAGCCAATTTTTCAATAGCCAGTTAAACTTATACTAGCCGTGTTTTTTGAGAGAGTGACTAGCCACTGAGTAAAAGTAAACACAAACAAAATTCTCTATATAAATTTGTTTTGTCATTGTTTTGCGTGTAAACATTTTGCTGAGTTGCTAGTCACTCTCTCAAAAAACGCGGCTACTATACTAAACTTGTACTCATTCTTCGAATAAAGCAAACATTTGTTCTTGTTGTTCTGATTGAAAAATCGGTTCTAAATCTAACAAAAAGCAAAGGAACAAATAGGAACAAATGTTTGCTTTATCTGAAGAACAAGTACTACCTGACTTTTAAACTGGCTATTGAAAAATTAGCTCATAGGTCATAGCTTTTGTTGTTTTTCATAATAAAATAAAATTTACTGTTTTTAAAAATGAAATTTAAAAAAAACTTACAAGCAAATGCTTTTCTTTGAGATTCATTGAATTATTTGATATTTTTAATGTAGCTGCTAATATCATAGCCTCTTCTACTGTAAACCATGGGAAAAAGTGATCATCTTGAAGAATATAACAACACACTTTTCGTGATTTTGAAGAACTTCCAAATGATACATCACCACTGACTCCAGATTTTCTGTTAAAAGATTTTTTTAATATTAAACAAATAAGAATCGAATATTAAATAATAAATATTTTAAAAGAACAAAAATATGTGCTATACATAAATTAAACTCACACAAAACCAGTTAAAATATTCATCAGACTTGATTTACCAGCTCCAGATGGACCCATTATAGCAGTTAGCTCACCAGATTTGAATGTACCTGATATTGATTTAAGTACATCTTTCTTAGCTAAAAAATGAATTAAAAAAATGATTGTTTTTTTTTTATTTTCTAAATACAACATAAATTGTAGGTGAAAAAAAAGTTAAATTTAAATTATTAATTTTGTATGGACAAAAATATGCTTAACAAAACTTCATTGAATGTGAACTTTTGAAAGTAGGTTTTATGAAAATATTGCCTTTGGTTTGGCATAAGTAATGCGTATCGTAGTTAACGAATTAACATTTATTTATTTTTTATTTATTTATTTACAAGTTAACTAATTACTAGCTATAAAAGTTTAATGTACAATTTATGTGTTTAAAAAAAGGGGATTTAAATTTTTTAGAAAAATTTACATTTTGATTAAACAAATTTATATATATATTATTGAAATCATTTAATAAATAAAACATTTTGTTTAAACGAGAAAAACGTTCATAATTGGTCCGATAGTTAGAAATATGTATACATTCGGACAAATTCCTTAAGTTTCTTTGCGGAATATTAAAGTGGACACGGGAAAGAAGGTGCAAAGAGTCTATTTTCCCGTTTATTAATTTTACAATAAAAGCAAAACACAAATAAGAACGTCTGCTCTCAAGACTAGGCATGTCAATAAGTTTCAGTCTATTATGGTAAGGTGGGAGATCGTAAGGATTTACGCAACCTAAGCCTCTGAGCGCAAACCTAAAGAATCTTTTTTGCACTTGTTCTATTCTAGCTTTATGACAGTCGTAGTGGAGTGACCAAACTTGACAAGCATATTCAAGAATGGGACGAACAAATGTTATAAAAAACTGCTTTGTAACAAAAGGATCGGAAAATTGTTTCGACTCTCTTTTTATCCAACCAAGAATAGAATTGGCTTTATTAGTTATTGAATTGATGTGTGATATATATTCAAGTTTTTGATCACACAAGACACCAAGGACAGACATATCGCTTACGCGTGATAAAAGGACACCATCGTCTGCATAAAAAGGCAGTTTGAAAATTTCAGCACAGACGGTAAATCATTTATAAATAAAATGAAAAGAACTGGGCCTAAATGGCTACCCTGTGGTATTCCAGAATTAACAGTGAACTTATTTGATTCGAAGCCGTTGAAAATTACAGAGTAAGATCTATCCAGTAAATACGATTGAAGCCACATAACAAAATGTTCGCTAAATCCTAACTTCTTTAATTTTAATAACAAAACTCGATGTGAGAGTCTATTTCACAACGAATTCAACATATTCATTAATGAGTGGTAGAAAGTTTTGAAACACCCTGCAAAATAACTTTTCTGCTCCATTTTTCTAATATTATTCCATGTGAAATGGTTAAACATTTCAAATATTTTCGATTAACTAATAGAAGACAAATAAAGTTTCTTAGTTACAAAGTCATCTCTATGCCGATTGGATTTTGCTCACCAAGTCTAGGATGGGTAAATTATTTTATTAATATGGCTTTAAGCTGTCTGTTTAACACCCAAAAAATAAATGCACTTAAAGCAGTCAGACGTTTTTAATAAATAAAAAATTATTATATTCAATGGATACAATCTAATTGTATTGGTAATGGTTTGAGTAATATCCGATTTTTTTTTCAGAAACCTTTTTACCCAAAAACTATAAGGAACAAGTTTATTATAAACTATTTAGTAAATGAGAAAATAAATGGCAAAATATTGTTATTATAGGCTAGTTAAAAAGAAGAGTAATTAAATACTTAATATGACTGAGTAAATACATACATACATACAGTACAGATGTATAACCTACATAATTTGATACTTTGTTATTATAAACACTACACAAGATGAATATTAATTTTTAATCAACACTTTTTCACTAAGGAGGTCTCTATTAACAATAATTAAAACATTATAATTAGCTAAATATAATTGGTTTTAAAATTAATATGAATAGCGTGTTCTAGCTGTCTGTCAAAAATATCACACGCAATTACAGACATAAAAATGATGAATTTTAGACTATTTAGCTAGCATGCTCATTTTATTTAAAACGAAGAATACAACGTTACCAGGTATCTTAAAATTATTTCCGTTTTGTATACATATTTCCGGTATTATACAAACAAAATGTAAAATATTATTAACAGATAGGTAACGTAATGAGGAGTCTCACATTTTATCCAAAATTATGGTTAATTAATCATCTGCTCAATTTTCTTCATTATTATTTTTTTTTTTAATTTTCTTGTTGATATTTTTTAAAATTCTTTTTTTTTCGTTTCCACTTTTGTTTATTTACGAGTCCAAACGCAAAATAGTTGGACTACCTATGATAAAAAACAAAGATTCCATCGGCAATAAACTCAATATTTTGGTATTTTTCTTTAGATATATTTATTTTAGAAAGAAATAAGTAACAAAAACAAAATGAGCAGTCTTAAAAAATAAAATAACGATTGATACATTTTTTTAAACGCAAAATAGTTGGCCTACGCGTCTTAATTTTTATTTTACCATGGTGCTACCTCGCTTCTGGCCTTGATAACTGCTTCTATGCGTCGTAGTATTGTGTCAACTAATTTTTGACATTCTTGGGTACCAAAAGATTCCCAAATATTTATAATTTTAGCTTTTAGGTCTTGAAGAGCCCGACTTGGTTCTTTTCGGAGGTTTTGCTTCATTTTATGCCAGACAGTTTCAATTGGCGAAAGGTCAGGGCTGCTGGAAGGCCATTCCAGTAAAGGAATTGCTTCAGCAGATAACCACGCCATTGTAGACGTTGCTGTATTGCAGGAAGCACTATCCTGTTGGAAAATGAAAACTCCATCACTAGTTTGAAGTCGTGGTATTGATGGGAGTAGCTCATTTTCCAGAATATCCCGGTACGTGGTAGCATTGACAGTTCCATTTACAAAATGTAAATTGCCCAAACCTCGCCCAGACATGCATCCCCATATAATTAGAGGTGCTGGAAACTTGACTGTTTTTTTAAGGCAATCTTTGTGAAAGGCCTCTTTGGAGTTTCTTATGACACGTTTTTGTTCGTCGCCAACGCAAACTTCAACCTCGACTCATGACTCCAAATAACGGACCGCCATTGACTTAAAGTCGAGTTCATACGTTGCTTGGCCCACTCTAGGTGCCTTTTCTTTTGTTTAGGTGTTAAAAGTGGTTTTTCTTCGGCCTATGTTTTAACAAATTAAAATAGCTCTAATTTAAATAAATCTAAAACAAACCTTATAAAATTTATATCCAATTTTTTTCATTGTCCACTTACAAGTGTCGACTGAAACACTTTTTTGGATTCTTATTCTCCATTGAACAGTTATTGCAGCGGCAGTTTGACGTCGATTTTCCTTTATTATTTTTTTTAAGACTCGGCAATCTAGAGGTTTCACAATTGGTGGGCGTCCCGTTTTTTCACCAACCTCCATGTTTCCAATTGATGAGCGCGGTAAATTAAATTGGTTTGCTATTTTGTAGCTCGACAATCCCGTTTCGAAGGCTTTAACTATGGATTCCCTAAGGTCTCGTGATAATGCAACACCACGCACCATGATGGACACTAAACTCTTGCTGGCTTACTTAAAACAAGAGATCAATAAACAACAAAACAAGTGCATGTCATTTTTTTAATAACGGTTAACTGAACCTAAATCGTCATAGGCCAACTTATTTGCATCCCATTGAGAGTCCAACTACTATGCTCTTATCTTTGTTTAAGAGAATGCAACCTGAAGCCATGTGTGTTTTCTCAAGTTAAGTTCTGTTTGGTCTTATTTACTCATTAAATGTAATTTATTACATTGACAAAAAAAAATTTAATCAACAACTGCTTGGGACAGAAAATGAAGGTATATAAAGAGGATTAATGTGTTAGTTGATGAGTAGGCCAACTATTTTGCGTTTGGGTCGTATATAGTTTTTGTATTAATTGAGGTGAGGTAGTTAAGTTAAATCTTAATGTATGCAATTGTAATAACCAACATTACTCTTTAATGATTCAATAATAGCATTACAAGAATTATTTATTTTAAATTAACATTTTCTACAAACATTATTTATGAAGTGAGGCCAGACATATTTAAACAAATACCTAAATAGTTTAAAAGGTGGTAACTGGTATAATGAAGGACTTTATTTGCATAGTTCTTGAAAGCCGACATTATTTCACCGTATTTTATTTATATGGTTGGGAGATTATTCACGAGTATAGTATAGGCAAATATTTAAATCTTCTAAGAACTAAGATTATTTACATAACTGAAGATGGTTAACTAAAACTATCATTAAATATTTATTCATTTGAGCAAACAATAGAGCGCCACGGCTATTTACACAGCTTGACTGATGTGTACTAACGCAATCTAAATACGTAATACATACATAACTATATCTATCTATGCATTTACTGTACATCACTACTCGTAATTAACAGTTAAAATGTTTTTTTGTTTTCATTTTTAAATTGAATCTTAGTGACATACCTACTACTTTTATTGTTGTGCAATGAATAGTTTTGTTTACGGTTATTTGTTATAAGAATTTAAGTTTCTAGTAATGTGCAACGGAGTAACAATACTGCTGTCATTTATGACATCTTTAACATGACAAGAAATAATGATGTGTTCATTTAATTATTCTCATCAGATTACAAAAAAATTAATTGATAAACATTATTCCTATGCACATATTTGTATACATAATGAGGCATATTCATAGTCGCAGATAGACCCAGGTTTAACTAAACTACAGTTTAAGACAATTTTGGCTCAATGACTACAGACCGATTTTAATTACAAATTGTTGGTTTTATATTTGTATAAGATAATTAACTTAGTATACTACACTAATAGCTTGAAATATGTTGAAATGATAAACTTAAAAAAATAGAATTAACGTCCAAAAATTCAACTAAAGCTATGTTTAACTTAGACCCAGGTCTAAAATGACTATGAATACGCCCCAATGTATGTAATGCATGTAGGTTATTAGACAGAAAAATTTGTAATGAACAAAATTAATTTTGATGTATGTAGGTCTTGTGATTATTTAATTAGTAATATGTACTCTAAATATTTTTTAATGAGTGCCTTTAAGTTTTTTTTTCACAATTTGTATTGAGGGTTCATGTTAAATAAGTTGAGACTTTGAACAATTCTAAAAAAATTGCACTAAATTTGATTTTTTTTCTTAATATTTGGCGCGCGCTAAAGGGGTTGTGACTACCCTTAAAGTGATAAACACAGCACGAGCGATTAGGTAGGTTGGAGGGGATTTAAAAGGAGAAACCGATGCACAATGATTTTGAATGTCTGTAGATCACAATGGGAGGGAAAAATTGAGCTGGGTTGATCATTCCAAATTCATGTAGTGCGACTGAAGAAAGAATCTCTGTACTTAACAGTACGTCCGAAGTTGGGCTCAAGGATAAACTGGTGGGCATTCCTAGAAAAGCGAGTATTACGGTTGAATTAAGGGGAGGAATGCAACTGGTTATTTCACTAGAGAACTGTTTGTTAAAATAACGGTAAAATAGCGAAAGATGTAAACGTTTCCGTTATAGTTCTTTCACCAATCATTTTAAGAGCTCTCTTTTGAATTCTATCCAATAGACTCAAGTAGGTTGTTGCAGCACCTGCCCAAATATGGGAGTTGTACTCAAATTTTGGACGAATAAAGGCTTTGTAGATCACAGCCAGATCAGAAGGGGCGAAAAATTTCTTGCATCGACGGAAAAAACCTTAACACCTAGCAGTATTTTTAGCGCTGTCAAATATTTGGTCATTCCACAAAAGGTGGTCTGTGACACACATACCGAGGACTGAAAGCTGTTCAGTTTCCTCAATGCAAGTGCCGCTCATGGATAGCAGCATAGGGGGTGGGTTTCGCTTTAACGACAGGAGACAGCATTGAGTTTTGGAAGCATTAAATTATACTCGGTTTTTGATTCCCCACTGGACAATGCTGTCGAGATCAGAATTTAACGAGATTATCATACGCTGCTGCTGCAGTTCCACATCTGAAGGACATGGATATGAATCTAGAAACGAATAGAAAAAGCTGAGGGTACTGTCATCAGCAAAATAGTTTAAAGAATTAGAAGTTTCAGATAAAAGATCGTTTATAATAAGAAAAAGGGTCAGAGACAAAACGGAGCCCTGGGGCACACCAGCATTTATGTTGTAGATATCAGACTTAAAACCGTCCAACTCAACTTGTATTGAGCGGTCCGAAAAGCAATTTCTAATCGAACAAAGAAGAGATTCATCAATACCATTGTATATAAAACCTATAGTACTATTAATGAGTCGATTTGCAGGACAACAGTCTACGCCTATAGGTGGTGTATTATCGCTAGAGAGATTTAATGGATGTCGGCTTTTTGTGTGCACAAACCAATTTCTTAAAGGATATTTATTTATTATATTATTCCTTTTTGTTATTGAGTAACCATGACAATTTTCATTATTTCGTGTTGATTTGAAAAATGTTTGTAGGTATGTATTTTTCTTTAGTAGTATGGGTTGTATTTTTATTTTTGTTGACATATATCTATACATGATTTTCAAGCTACGCTGAAGATGTTTTTTTACATATTAAAATATAGAGAAAACTGTTCAAGGATAAGTTTGTTTATTATATGTGTAAAAACGGAAAAAGACTATATTAGTTTTTAGTCTAGAGATGGTTTGTCGATTATGATTATTCTTATCAAAAATAGAAGTTCAGTTTTTTTTTTCTTTTTTGCATATTTTCTGAAAAAGATATTTTTGCTTTCAGATATGTAGGTATTTAAGTATCGATACTAATGCAGTATAATAAGTTCTGTAACGGTTTATTACTGCAATTCATACAGGAGCACAATGTTTGAACGTTTAGATTTTTATATTCGTCTAAAATATTGTTAAGGCATGAAATTTTATGAACAAAGTAACGTGGTTGGGGCTGACCAGTTTACATTTTATGTAAATTTTTTCTAAGCCCTAAGGTTGGGGCTAAAGCCTGAAGCGAATTGGACAACAAATCAAGTTGGGGCTATGAATAATGGACATGTTTCATCCAACGACAATTTCCCCTTAAGACAAAACTCAGAAAATTGGGTTGAAAAAAAAGCTTGTGACTATTAAGGTCTGAGAATATTGGACAAAAACGACGCCAGGGTTAAACAAATAACTCCCTAAAAACTAACATTCTTATTCTAGAGAGTCTTGGGTGCTTAAGTCTGGGGACTGGCAAAGTCCGAAGTTGGGGCTAAAGCTTGAAGAAATAATTTAAAAAAAACATGGTTGGGGCTTAACATTAACATATCAAATTCAACAACAGTTTACACCAAAAACTAAGATAATTTAACGAAAGAAACGCAGTTGAGGCTACAACAATAAAAAGGGGTGTCAAGCTAAATGTGTTTAATACAACAGGAATAGTTTCTTACGGCTTTGGGTTAGAGAGTATCGGGGCTTAGTTTTCAAAATTTCAAAGGTCCAAGACAATTATTGTACATACAAAACATTTTTTGGACTAAGCAGTTACATAGAAATTCTCTAGTCAATGAGCCAAATTCCAAAAGCGTGAGTTTTCTCTGTGGACTCAGAAAATCATGCAGGTGCACGTGCACAGGAATATTTGCAATCCCTATATAGACTCTAGAGTGACGTGCAAATTTATGGAAACAATTTTTTGAGTAGCAATGGAAAGGGTATATTCAGCGTACCCGAATAATTCATTCACGCTTACAGAAGTGGGCCGCAGGTTATTTTTTTGAGCAGCTTTCTCTTATGTCCGACTAAAAGTCTTGATGTTTTTATATTTTATTTTTCCAGCGGCTTTTCTGGGCTTAACAGTGACAGTTTGAAAAAAAACAGGTAGGTACTCTACTCGTTGATTTGGCTGATCCAGCAAAATAAGATCTCAGAGAACTCATGATACTGTCAAAGCACATATATAAGCTTTTGCAACAAGACCACTAAAATATCATTTTCATTTTTCTGATTAGCCAACTATAAACAGGTTTCAAATCTTGTCAAAAATATGAAGTTTAAAACCTACCCACAGCAATTTTAAAAATATACCTAGATAAGATAGATACTTAATACATTTTTAAACAACATAAATTAACGAATTTGTTCGTGTGGTTTAGGGCTATATGGCTTAAAATTTAACTAAGAGAATAAGCTATGATTATAAGTAGTCTATTACTGTACGTATAGTCTATTACTGTATGTACATAGTTTATTACTGTGCGTAGTCTATTACTGTACTATACCATCTTTTGGTGCGCCTTTTATTGGCTTTATTATGTTCAATTGTACATGTACTTGTACAATACATCTACATACAGGGTTCCCCGTAAAGAATAGATAACCCTAAAGTGCCTCATAGTAGACTTTATGGCCGTCCTGAAAACTGATAACAAAAGTTCTATCCCAACCACAACAAAAGATAAATGCATTTTTATGTTCAGTGCATTATTTTTTGCCTAACTTTACATTTTTGAATACCACGACTACAAGTGAATGAATTCCACCGTTTTTGTTTCGTAGCAATATTTAACATTATTTGTGCCAGAACATTAGTAGAAGAAAATTATAATAACTGTTAGACTTCTTAGAGAAAAAAATTATTTAACTTTGATTTTCAATGCAAAATGTGAAAGAAAATAATTTTTGAAAAAGTTAAATCATCTCCGGTATAAAAAAAATGCATGAATACCTAAGTAGCCAACTTTTTCAAAAATATGCGCGTAAAATGTGAATTTCAAATTGGTATAGCTTGTTATTGTAAATAGACTCAATAGCAAGTTATTGGTAAAAACCTGCAATACTAGAGGCAATTTAACAAAAACAAGTTTTAAAAATTGGCACAGTAAACGTAAAAATAATTTAATGCGCTGAACATGGTAGATTTTTGATTGATTGCCTGTTTTTATGATATTGTCATTATGATAAATCCAAGCTTTTAACTTCTAGGCCGAGTGCAACATTACTAAAAATGTCAACAAAGTGCAAAAAACGGTTGAATTTTTAAGGTTGTTTTGAGTTATACCTCTTTAATTGGGCTTTAACAAAACCATTAAATATTTTGTTGGTTGCAATTAGTTCATTTGTTATTAGATATTTCCTAAAAAAATATAAAAATATAAAAAATATATGTATAATATAAAAAAATGCCCATCAGTTTACCCTTGAGCCCAACTTCGGACGTACTATTAAGTACAGAGATTCTTTCTTTAGTCGCACTACACGAATGTGGAATGCTCTACCCAGGCCAATTTTCGCCTCCCATTGTGATTTACAGGCATTCAAAACCAATGAGCATCGGTGACTCCTTTTAAATCCCCTCCAACCACCTAATCGCTCGTGCTGTGTATTAACATTTTAAGGGTAGTCACAACCCTTTTAGCACGCGCTAAATATAACAAAAAAAATAATAATTGCAGCCAATTTTCAATTGTCCTTGGCCACTAAGTTAAAAAAAAAAACTAATCACCATTTCTTATTTAATATCAAAGCACTTGATAAGTGTTTTCGACCACTCTAGTGCAGAATGGCGGATGCTCCCCCGAATAAATGATTGTCAAGGTTTCGCTAGGATATTTAGTAATTCAGCTGCCTGCTCCAGATTCCACATCCCCTTTAAGAAGCTGCTTGGTTTGCTGTATTCGATGAAACGCCTAGAAAACAAATTAATGTTTGCGGCTACATAACTACATATATACAACCATCTTTCTCTTTATACGGTTACGTAATCAATTATACATATTTGAAGACCTTAAATTTAAAGATATTTAAAGTTATTGTATAGTTTTTGTTTTATTTTATTTAGAATTTTATTTTATTAAAATTTACTATAAAAAGTTATAATTGTTAATTACTCTTTCAGTCTCAGCGATTGAAAACTTTTTACAACGACTAGCCTCCCCTCACCCCTAGGTCCAGAATAAAAATTATTTGTTAAATATAGCCTCATACTCCGCATTTTAAGACCTTAACCTCAAAGATCAGATGAGCCAAACATTTTTTTTTTTAATCAGTTTAATTTTATTTTTTCATATTCAATTTGTAAACATTAGTCATATAATAAAATTACAATAAAGATTTTATAGATTATTAAAAATCACACAATATTATCAATAATAGTACCTAAGTGTTTTCCAGTTAAAAAAGAAAAAATTGAAGAAAAGATACACTCTGTTGTTCTATAAGAAGTGTCGAGTGCATCTTTGTATATACATATAATACCTATAACATTAACTGAAGTTAGCGGTATACTAACATTAACATATCATAGCAATTCAGCTTTCTTTTTCTAAAAATCTATACAACATACCTAGGTAGCCCCTGTTTTGAATTTTAATTCGAATTGAAGGAAATTTATTTTATCCACAAATAATTCAAAATAAATTCTAAATCTCTGCAATACACAACTACATATGTTTCCATACGTAGAAACATACAAATTCTGAATTTAATTAAATACCAACACAACATCGTTTCCATAGAAACTTATAAAAATAAACAAACAAAAAATAATTTCCTTTCGAATACACTATCCTAGTCTACGCATATAGGTGGTGTATTATCGCTAGAGAGATTTAATGCGATTTTCAATGTATTTTTCCTACAGAGCAAATGCCCTCCCAGGCCAGTGGCACCGCCACCGTCGTTTTCGTTTTTTGATAGTACTATAGATATTTATATACAATGCTTAATATGTTTTTAATTTTGCATTTAAAAAAGCAAAACAGAAAAACTCCACTATATGAAAACTATTGATTTTATTTTTTTTCTTGCAGCTCATTATCGGTTTTTTGAATTAACTGCTAAGACTGAGCAAATCTGATATGCGTGGGTTCGAATCCTATGGTGTGCATAAAAAGTTTTTCAAATAAAATTGGATTAAAGCTCAGCACCACAAAAAAGGAGACTGATGAGTGCAAAAGTGGCAAAGCACGAAATAGCTATATATCCAGCCAAACAATTGGTGGTAGCGCCTTTAAGTTGTTGTTGTTGTTCAAAAAATTCAATTGACGGAATAAAGAATGGCTAAGCCTAATAAGCTGACATTCTAGTACGAATAGTACAATAATAACAATAATGAATTAACTTTAATTAATTAATTTTCCATATAGAGCTATACTATAAATTGTTTGTTTTGAAATAAATTAAAGTGGGCGTTTCTGTGTGTATATGTATTACCAAGAGGTAAATATTTTCCATTAAACAAAACGGGATTTTCCACTAAGGAAAGAAAAAAATGAAAACAGAAAACTGGATTTAAAATTAAAAAAAAAAAAAAATTGTTTTGCGTGCCGAAAAACTTAATTTATTCATACACGTGGGACAGCGCGCAGACATAGCATAAATCTTGTTATGCGTCACTTATATTCGCATACAAACAAATTTAAATATACAAACAATTGTATTAAGTTGAAATTACCATCCAACAGATTATTGGAAGATTCAAGTTCAAGATTGAACTTATTCAATAAATTAAAAAAAAAAAATTAAAAAAAAACATGTGTAAAGGGTGTTTTTTCCGATAATTTGTTTAATTATGTAAATTTAACTTGTTATTATTTTTATTTTTTTACAAAGATTTTAAAGGCTGTGTGAAAAATAAAATAATTGGGGATTATGAAATTACATGACAATAAACTTAATATTCGAATTTTCAAGGGATTTACAAGACATTAACACTTTTGGCATTTAAAAATACCAGAAAGAGTATGGTTTAAATGTTATTTGTAAAATAGCATTTTTCATTTTTCAAAAAGTCTGCAAATTTTAAAACAAATCTTTTGATTTTTAATGCATCACTTTGTAAATGCTTTGCTCTTTTATCTCACAGAGTATAATTTCTCAGGAAAAATTGTTCTGGGTGATTAATATTCACCGCAAATAGTTTTAAAAATGTATCCAGATTTTGGCGCAATTGGCACACGGACAAAGTGCCATAAAATTATAATTTGAATGCAAAATACATTTACTACATTTCGTTTGTTTCATATAAATTCAAAAGACACTTATACAATAAATAAATTATTATGAACACAATTTTTACTTACTTCCAACATCAGCTGAATCGACAGTGTATTTTAAATTTGAAAATGTTATATCCACAGAACGAATTTTCTTCTCCATTTTAGCCATATTTTATTTTTCGGTTCGTAATATTTCTTGTTTCCTTTTCCGATGTTCACCTTATCTAAATGCTCATATCTATTTTAGTTCAATGAACACGAAGTATTTTTTTTTTTATTCTGAAAGTAAACAAACAAAAAAAAAACACTTAATTTTCATCGTTATCAGTGTTACCTATATATGTATGTATGTTAGTCATCCAAGGAAAGTATGTATCTAAAATTTTATATATCGATCGATAATTGATATAAATGCGCAGCAGAAAATTTCATTTTCATTCAGAAACCACAACACAAAACGAGAGAAAAAAGCTATTTTATTTTTATTTTAACTAAATCACCATCTTCCGCAATAGAAAAGGAAAGTTTATTTTATATCAATTGGAATGAAAAGAAAATCAGCGACATAATACGTTAAATAATATACTTTAGCAACATTATGACAATATAGTGAAATTTGAACAAATTCATTTTTAAAAATACAAAGTGAACCTGGCTATTTTTTTTTTTTAATTAGATAATACATTTTTGTTTGTATGAGGCTACTCGAGGTTGAGAATAATTTAGTATTATTTATTTTATTTGACCATGTCAACTTGAACTTAAATTAATTTTCAGATTACTTTTTTGTATTGTATTTTTACATAATGTCCATGTCCAATTATTGTCCGTAAAAAAAAAACAATCAAACAAATCCAATTTAATTATGACACAGATTATGTAGGTGTATAAGTATTATACAAAAATTAATGTCACAGCGTTCTACAACGCTGCACCAGATTGTGACTAATAACTTTGCGTAGAAGTTGATGAACACATTTTCTTAATGAGTTCATTCAACAAGTTGGTGGATGGTTAACGTAGCTCTATTCGCAATCAACTGCGGAAAGTCTAGGCATCATTATGACAAACAAGCCACTTTACTAGTACCTACTAAATATTTCTATAGGAAACAAAATATAAGATTCAAACGTAATACGGAAACACACACAACGCGTTGTTAGAGTCTATTTTACAAACCGCTTTTCTGAGTGGTTTGAGAGACTCACAAACCGGGCATTAAAGTTTGATGGAATAAGTAATTTAAAAAAAATAATTGCAAATTCAAGGTAAATTATACAATGCCAAAGGAATAAATACATAGTAGAGGATTGTTTTAATAGACTCACTTGAATTCGAAAATTAACTTGATAAATTTAAAGGCGTTTCGTTTACTTGAACCTATTTCATGACGCTTTATAATTATAATAAAAATAATAAAAGGTAACAAATGTTTGTTTTCTATTGATAGGTACGACCAAAAATAGTTGTAGCTGCCATAAGTATTTTCATAGCCACTTAGGAAAATATTGTTTTTATCAAAAACTACTTCTACGATTTCGATAAGAAAAAATTAAATAAAATGGACGACTGGATAGCACTAATTTGCTCCAGTGTCTAAAAACTAGAATGTAGCTAAACATTGAAGGTGTTAAGTAATGTTTTTTTTTTTTTTTATTTAATTAATACAAAAGAAATATGGAAAAAAAAGTTAAAATTAAAAAAAAAAAAATTTTATTTGATTTTATTTTTCGTAAGAACCTTATTTATACAAATTTTAAATGCAATATTTTTTGACTAACTCCAAACTACCGAAATGCAAAATCATGAAAAAATGAAGCAACCCATTGACGAGATATAAAAAAAGGGCACTTTGCTCAAAAACAAAACCCAAAACCCGTTCTTTGAATTTTCTTAGCAACAATTTGGAAAGCATAATAGTATTCTTCAAACTGATCTAGAAATTATATATTTACGAAATTTAATAAAAACCGTTAAGAGCCGTTTTTGAGAAAACTTGATAAAACCGAAATCGTTGCATCACAACTACCCGTTATAAATTAGCAAAAACAGAATTTTGAATTTTTCCTCTAGGGAATCACACAAAAATGCTTCGCACTAAATTTAATAGTATATTCCCACTGTGCCCGAAATTGCGAAATTTCGTGACTTCAATTTCAAAATTACCCAAAGTGCCCACACTGGCAACTGAGACAATTTCGTTTGACAGTTTGTCAAAAAGAGGGCTGTTTTTTGGAGCTCCTTGCAGCTGGTCTATTTTTTCTTCCAGCTGGAGAAGAATTCCATGATTTTTTTGTATATATTTTCTTTTTGATATATTTTTTTATAAATTTATTAATTTAAAAGGAACCAAAGCAGAGAAATCCAAAAATCACTTTTTTTTTGACAGCACAAATAAACAGTAACAGTAAAATGTTGCTGTCAGCACGTGAGCTCTCTTTCAATTTCATACGCAATTTCATGGAAATTGAGGTGATTTGAGATGATTTCGAAATTACGATATTGTATGGGAAATTGTGCAATTTCGAAGATGAGTTCGGCAAAATGATTTAAAATTGCGCAATTTCGTTCAGTGGGAACATAGTATAAAGCAAGTTCTTCCATTCGCTAAGGTTCTAACTCGATGTATATAAGGACGTACAGGCAAACAGATCGACGCGACGAATGTCTTGACGAAAATCACTTTTTGCCTTCTTTTACCATACAAATTAAGAAACCCGCTTGGAAAATCTGTTTTTTCCAACAACTTTTATACAAAAAAAAAAATCTTTAATTATTGCAATCTACTTTAATAACAAGAAAAAAACTATAAAGTACCTACATTCCTACATTTTTGACTTTCTTGGAAAAACGCTTCTAAAAGGTTTTAATAATACATAATTCATAACAAAATATCCATTTTTTTTTAAATCCATTTTTCAAAAACGAGTTGATGACAGCGTCAATGTCTAGCTTGATTCTAGTAGTTAACTACAAGATCAAGTTCGTGCGATCCAGTCGTGTATTTAAATTATTGCGAATCCATAGTTTTGCCTAAAGTACATACATTTTTTTTTTTTTTTTGTTGAAATTTGGCCAAACTAACCGTGTCGGTTGTAGCGAAACAAGCGGACAGGCAGACAGAATTAGGTGATATCAGGTTTGATACAAATTTTGATTTCAGAAGTTTTTACGAATGCTTAAGTTCTTCATAAACAAATACATCTACCTACAAACCTATGTAAGTAAAAAATTTAGTTGAACTTGATAGAACCTTTCACTTCGAATTCTATCTCTACCCGTTAGTTAAGTTGGTTGTATTACAAAGTTAAAGCAGTCTGCTAAAAAACTTCTTGCCTTGCCTGAACAATATCACTTTAGCAATACACCTCCATAATTTATTCCTATGTTCATTGGCATATAAGTATGAAGATATGTACATATAATCAAATCACCTGACAGAGACACCAAGTAATAAAATATATGCCTATAGCTTACTTTTGTTTATAATATCAAGTTTAAACAAAATTTGCCGTTTATTACTCATGCTAATTATGTTGTTTCTCCTTCAAATATCAACGCAAAATTAAACCGAATACTAAATCTTTTAATAGCATTGACCTACCGGTTTTATTAATTTAAAAACAAATAATTTTAGCGATACCGCCGCTGGCTAGCGTTGATGCACTGTATATGAATGCTAATTTTGTAGCTGTCACTGTCACTAAGACTGTGTCCATTTAGAAAAAAAATTATTAAAACAAACATAAAAAAAAAAAAATGGGTGACCCTGTAAACTTTTCGTTCACTGTGTATATTTTTGCACAAAAAAGATAGAAACCTACAACCGTGGAGTTGGATCCCGCAACCGTGTTTAAATCTTTTTCAACTGAAGCTTTATAATGATACAAGTTTGCAGAGGAAAATCCGGTTTGCTTTCCGTGAATGAACTTTTAAATAACAGATCATTGCCCGGCATGTTGGTCTTGAAAAGACGATATACACATAATCTATGTACATACAATCAAACGTCACTGCAAATGAGATACAAAACAAAACAAAGAATTATTGTTTTGATTGCAGATTGTACGGATTTCTTGTAATAATCAAGAGCCCGCACTATAGCCGAAGTCAAGGTCTTTTGATAAAGAGTTTATAACTTTGAAATGTTTTCAACATAATATAGGTATACGATACCTATACCTATATTTCAACTTTTAAGCAACAAGTTTTTATTTCGATGTCACGGCAAAAAGAACATTATCGTAACTTGAAAAGCAAAATTTGAAGTACTGTTAGTGAAGGTTAAATGGCGAATAAAAATGTGCGGAAAGTATGAAAAGTTTTATAAAAATAGATAGCTGACTAGGTACTTGCTTAGAGACTTGTTTTGAAAGGAATATTCTTACTTAATAAATTTACTTACATTTGCTATGTTATTAGAATAATAAGGATTATAATTTATAAGTAACGGTTGAGTAAAATATTTAAGAGATTATTTTATTATGTATATTATAGTAAGTTAAGGACCTATTATTCGAATTTAAGATAAAGTTTCACAGTGAAAACACTTACTTGAATAAGTTCCATTTAAATTCATATTGATACTATGATGGACATTTTTGCAGTCTAAGCTATTGGGGACCTAAGTGCAACTTATTTAGACAAGTTTGAGAAAATATTGCTTCGTATACCACTTTACATAAGTTCCAATTCGGTGGCTGTGAAACTAGCCCTTAACGTTTAAAATACAAATAAATGTTCTTCATTTTACTTCTAGGACAGTGGGCAGTTTTTTTTTTTTGCAAAAGAAAACCGCTCAAAATATACCTTTTATTTAAATAAGTTGTCTCTGAGTATAAAAAAATCGTCGTGACTGAATCGTACTCGAGATATAAGTTAAAACGCGTTTTTAAAAATGGCGGCTGAAGCGCAATACTTACAGCCGCGCCTATGTTTTGAAACTCATAGATACCCTATCTACCAATTTCAATCATAAAATTTGAGCGGTATTTTTTACGAATAATTTTTGTCTCTGCCGAATGGCCTATTTTATTGGCGGTGCCTCGCTCCAGTTTGATGTTGAGAATAGGATCATAAATTGGGATTGAGATGTGATTCTGAGTTGTCACTATCACACTATTTGGTAAAGTAAAACCCTTGCCAAGTTTCCATAAACAGGGTGTTTTATTTTTTCTATGGGTTTTTGAATTTTCAGCTAGATTTGAAAGTTTTCACTTTTTCAATGCGAAAAAAGTCCGAAAGCCAAAGTTCTGCACTTATATCATGAAGTAAAGTGAAATGTTGTCGAATTTCAACATTCAGCTTAATTTCACCCTGCTTTATTTCATGACCCCCAACGATTTTTTTCATTGATTGTATGCGATATACAAACACAAAAGAAAAAATATGTTACGACAATATTTCATTCAAAATTAAAAATTAAATGCACAGGAA
Organism: Melangyna quadrimaculata; assembly: GCA_949320155.1. NCBI lineage: Eukaryota > Metazoa > Arthropoda > Insecta > Diptera > Syrphidae > Melangyna > Melangyna quadrimaculata. The sequence goes on along the minus strand of OX439485.1, from coordinate 174,107,784 downwards.
ATATTTTAGATCTTAGAGGCATTCAGCTAAAATTATATTTAGTAAAAAAAAATTATCAACAACCAATAAAAAACACTTTGCATGTTAAAAAAAAAATCATACAAATATCATTATTTGTATAAGATTGCTGTAATAATAAAGCCCACTTATTTCAAATTACATTTAAATACGTACGAGGTACCACACAAGTTTAATATCTAAGGAATTAAAAACGTATTCTAAAAACAAAAACCAGTTCTGTTTGATACTCTCATGTTGTCATATTGGATATTAAGCGCTTTAAAAAATACTGGTCTTAGAGCCAAATGAATAATAAAATTTGTCCTAAAAAACAGCTATAAAGAAACGATGCGAGATTTTTTCTCGCATTTGCTGGTCTGACATTAAATTTTGTATTAATTTGTTGTGATAATAAGGACTGCTGTTTAACTTTAATGGGAAAATATTCACATTTTTATGAAAATATGAGCTTATTCCTCACTTTTCTTGCAACCATATTTCATATTTCAACCTTATCTCAGATACGAAGTTTAATCAACATTTTAAGGATAAATTCCATATTTGAATTTATTTGAAAATCCTTAAAAAAAAACTGTCGATAAGATCTGCCCGTTTTAGAAGTCATTAAAGGCTTAAACAAAAATGCAGTAAATTACACAAAAGACTTTATACCTACCATCTACCGAATTTCAAGCCAGTCCGTAAATTAGTTATAAGGCTGTAGACTGAGTTCGATGCTCAAATACATTCACGTCAAACAGGTCGACAGACGCTCGATATTCCAAAAACGTCTATAGGAAAAAAGGCCAATAACCGCAACGTTATTATTTTATTATTTACCTACCTATATGCATTTAAAATTAACAAATATGTACCTACAATATTCGAAAAAGAAGATATCAAAATGCAAAATTAGCATTCCTCTTGTTTTTTTTTTAAATAAATAAATAAATACCTACTCAAAAGGTTCATTAAACTAAATATTTAACCTGAAAGCGGTAGGATGCACTCAAACATTGACCTTCAAAATGTTGCTAAGGTACAAAATATAGGTACCAATTTCTAGTTATAACTATATGTATATGTATAGAAAGATACTTCCGACAACACACTTGTAGAAAAGATAAATACAAACGAAATAAAACAGCTGTTTTAAATTATAGCTATGTACCTGTTGCAAAATGATATAGATACCTACTTACTCTTCGTTTTTCTCATTCGCTCTTTTTATCTTAAAATATTTTCTCACTCACAATAATTGACAATTCCAATTTATATATATTAAAACAAGTACGTATAGTTCGCTATTTTGTTGCTTATCAATTAATTGTTAAATTTTTATTCATTTACTCATGTTTTAAGAATCAGAAATACTTTTATTTATATCACTTAGAGGTACAGAAGCCGAACTGAAAACTGAATGTTATCAACTAAATGCATGAAACAACTACTGTGCAGCTGCAACTGACATTTGAACACTTGAATATAAAAAAAAGCACAGATAGTCAATTGTTGAAGGGAACAAAAATGGAAGTTTATATAAAACGCACTTTCAAAGAAAAGCTAAATAATTTTGTCAAATCAATATTGGCAAAGCACTCGTGTTACACAGCGTTTATTATGAAATGTTGGTTGGTATGTATTGTACTATAAACATACGTATGTAAGTGTTAAGTGTAGAGGTATATTTGGGAACAATGAACAAAAATAAAATAATAATATTTTTTGATGAAATCGAAATTTTGTTAGCATCAGCATTATTATTTCGAAAGGAAAAACAATCGTGTTAAATTTCAAAATAAAGTTCGCAACCATGAGAAAATTTTGTTAATGTTTTATTTTGGAATTGCTCTAAAGGTAAATTATTGGTTTCTTGTATAATAAAATCAAGGTACATACCTATTAACAAAATGAATAATTATAACAATAATAACGTCATATACCTAATGTTTTAAAATGGAAACTGCATTTTACGGTTTAAACTTAAGGTAAAATGTTTATAAACGTTACTTAGCCTCGATTGAAGAATGTTAACCCACAGATTTTAGTGGATTAACCGAGACCTAACTTTAAAAAATTATAACATAGATAAATCATTTTTAATTTATGTATGTCTGAGTTTTTTTTTTTTCATAAATATTTAATTTGAACAGTAAGGCTTGTTTCACACACATTCAGTTCGGTCTCTATTCGGTTTGTATCAGGCTGTGCCTGATATGTGTGAAACGATAAAACGCCAAAAATAAAGACCTAATAGAAACCGTAGAGCCCCGTTTTATCGTTTCACACATATCAGGCACAGCCGAATACAGACCGAATAGAGACCGAACCGAATGAAACCGAATGTGTGTGAAACGAGCCTAACGCTTATGTTCTACTTTTTCATCAGCATAAACTGTCACATAAGTTCTTATGTTGAACTTAAGTACCTACCTACTTAAGTTACGTTTTAGCAAATGCAACTTAGTCAACGGAAACGATTCACTCAACATTGACTTAAAGTGAAGTTTAATTTAATTAAAAAAAATAACTTCTGCCTTTGACATGAGCAGCGAACTGCGAATAGGATTGTTCAGCGAGGAAATAGTCAGATCAGAACAGAACAGCACAGATTCGTGAGAAACTTCAGACAAAGCTAGAATAGAAAAACTTGTGCTAAGCTGTTCTACCTAAAAAGCAAGTACAGGAAATCCTGTTCTATTCTGTTCCAAAGTGCTCGGAACAACGTCGCTGAGAAAAGCTAATGTGAATTGGGAATGGTCATAAATTTTGACGTTTCATGTACATGAGTGTTCGCTGGGCTATGAATTCTGATGCAACATAAACAAGTAAAATAAGGAATTGAGGCTAAATTCGAGCGAATTATTTATTCGCAAGTTTGTGGAACGCGTCCTGTTGTTGTGGATTTTGAATTTACAATATCGTAAGAGTTTGTTTTTTAACACATATTTCATCTTAAATTTTGTAAATCAGATAATTTATTAACTTTGTCGAAAAGTAAAACAAAACTACGATAATCTTTTCTCTTATCATTGCTTTAAAAAGATTTATTTGTTGTTCATAACTCATGTGAAAGGAACTTTACTAAGATACTGGCGCTGTAACTAAGACCCTGTTTAGATTGTGACTGCTCACTACGTAGTGAGCAGTCACTGCCTTTCTACATTCTTGTAGTTTTTTACTCATGTTTATCTCTGAACTCTCATAGAATATATGGGAATTATGAACTAATTGGAACAAAATGCAGCATTTTGGAAACGAAACATGACTGCTCACTCGAATCCTTATGTTTTCTCCTTCACTGCCGCCTTCGTTTTCCCCTCGCCGATTTCACCTTCAAACTGCCGTCACTACGCACTATGCAGTCACAATCTAAACAGAGTATAAGATACTGACGCAGTCAACCGTACCAATCAACTAGTCAAACGTTTATGAAAATCTAAAAACAAATCTTTCTTTCATATTATATTCGACATATGATTGCTTTAGAAGTTTATCAGAGTTGAACTCATCGAGTTCTCTCTATGGTTTTTAGTTATGAGAGTTTCAAAATCTGTACGCTGAATTAAACCCAATATTCTATTCTATTATCACTTCTGGTATCTAAATCATGATTTTTATTTTATACGAATTTTTTTTAGCAATCAAGTCCCTATGACCGAGTTTCTTGGTTTTCTAATGTTGTTTTTTTTTTATATATATATTTTGTAATTTTCTCAAGGTTTAATGTTCATGAACTTAAATTTTATGAAAAATTTCCACAGAAGTGTAATGTTACACACAAATTCAATTTTTTGTACAGAAATTAAATGTATGGCTTAGTGAAGGAAGGCGAATAATGCTTTATCAGCACACTTTGATTTAATGAAAATATTCTATGGGATTAACTTATTAAAGTTTTTTTTGTGTGAATATTGAAACCTTGAAAGGTTATAGGCATAATAATTTCAGCTTGTTATCATGTTATTTTTTTTTTTAATTTTTCAGGGGCAAAACTGGGAAAGATTTTCCATTAGTAATAATCTATGAATTATTATGTTTATGGTCTGTCAAATTTACTAGCGAAGATTTGTTCTAGTAATAAATTTAGATTGTTAAATATAAAACCTCTTTCAAATTATTGTTGGTCTTATCTCGACAATAATCGGTAGTCAATTGTAAACCTTTCATGAAAAAAGAATAAGATAGTATAGAATAATCTTGAATTGATATAGGGCAAGAAAATCACGATTAGGTTCTTAATGTCAAATATTTATGAATTACAAGTATACTACAGTGTTGAAAACTAAAAACAATTTTTCACTATCATCAGTTATTTCCAACTAAACATAAACCGACATTTTTATATATCAATGTTGAGAAACTTAATGAAAGTTTCTATGGTAGTTTGTATGATAAATGTGAGAACGAAAGTGTTGTAACCGATTTGTTTATGATAAGGATAACATTGATTTGGCTTTAAATCAAACCAAAATAATATTTCTTTTTCTACTTGTTAAGGGTTTTCCAATAGGGACGGGTTGATTTTGACAGCTCGTGGCGGCCATATTGTTTCTTTTACTTTCTGTCAAAATATCAGTTACTAAAGACAAATCATCATGGTTAGTTACAGCGTCCAGCAACACATGTAAATGATAAAAAAATTGGGTTTTGGAGCAGTTGGAAGTTGATCCCGATTTTGATCGACAAATCATCTTTAGCGATGAGGCCCATTTTTTGATGAATGGGTACGTGAATAAGCAAAATTGCTGGATTTGGGACGACACCAATCCACGCGAGATTCACGAGGTGCCAATGCATCCAAATAAAGTTACTGATTAGTGTGGATTTTGAGCTGGAGACGTCATCGGACCATCCTTCTTCGAAAATTATGCTGGCCAGGCCATCACCGTCAACGGCGATCGCTATAGGTCGATGATCACCAACTTCTTGTGGCCTGAATTGGATGATATGGACACCGAATACATATGGCTTCAACAGGATGTCGCTACGTGCCGCACAGCTCAAGACACAATCGATATTCTGCACGAGCGGTTTCATGGCATGGTAATCTCGCGCCGAGACGACGTGAATTGGCCACCAAGATCGTGTGATTTGACCCCTTTGGACCTTCTTTTGTGTGACTTTCTTAAGTCCACCGTGGTCCTCAAAGACAACATAATCGATGCCATCGGTCAAATTCAGTCTGATTTATGCGCCAAAGTTATCGAAAAGTGAACCTTTCGAATCCGCGCCACCCAGCGAAGCCGCGGCGGCCATTTGAACAATGTTATATTTCACGCATAATGTCATTGATAGGGCTTTCAAAGATAAAACCTTATTGATATCTCATATACAACTCTTGTTTTATTCAATTTTAAAATCCACCCGCCCTTAATGGAAAACCATTTATATATTTATACATAATTCTCTGGGGCGATTCGTTCCTGAACGAACGATGCTGCTTCACATCGGCTGAAATTCAATAATATTTATTCTACAGGGTCTGTAAAATTACAAGCATACATTAATCAATTTTTTTAATTAAGCTTCTTAAAATCATTTGAATTATCTGAAATTTTTGTTTGAAACTTGAAATATTCCTGTTTTAATGCTTAACTTGCTGGGTTTTTTTATTGATCAACAATTACTGGACCACATTTAAATTAATTTTGTTTAAATATATCTTTAACATAATAAGACAACAAACAAACACATTATTCAGAATTTAAATTTAAGATAATGTCAGAGATATGTCAGGAATGAAGTTGAATTTTACATGAAATACTCTTTTCCACCCTAAAGAAGACTAAATCAAAAATATAAACCTAATCGTATAATTTTATTACACCTAGCTTTTAAGTTCAGCGAATATGGTTTTCAAATTAAGTATTCTAAAGTAGTTCGATACCCAGTACTTATACAAAATTATCGAATTGTGGTTTGAATTTTAATTATTTATTCTATCAATATTCTTGGTTAATGATTACGAAGTAACTGGAAATTTACACTATTAATAAAATCGTTTTTTATTGCTGTATAAGTGTATAATTGCAATTTATTTTTGGTAAATTTAATTGTTTCCAAATATTTTTGAGTCACAGTACAGCACACAAAAATAAAAACAATTGAAATAAAAAGATCGATATAGTAAAATAGTACCTTCATCATCTATTTATATAGTAAAGTTCCTATGTTATATACATATGTACATAATGTACAAGGTACCTACATACAACCTTGTATTTTTCTTTTTAATATCTAATACAATAATTATTTTATTAAGTATGAAAATATTTTAAATAAAAAGTGCAAAATGTTTTCAATTAATTGGTATACCTATAATCACCATCGTGATGGCTGTTATAGTAGTTTTTAATTACAAGTTATTCAATGTGAACAATCATAAGGAAATTATTTTAATAGAAGGTTATAATTCCATGGATAATCAAAGTTCAAGTTCTTTTGCTTCCGAATTTAAAGAAAAAACTATTTCTAGCCTAAAGTCGTTGTTGTAGGTAGAAGAGTATACGTATGCAAAGTATGCAAAGTTGGGCGTTAGATATTAAAAGATTATGTACCTATGAATAGCTTGATACTAAAGTAAGTACGCATGAAATACTAAAGCAAAAACAACTACTTAGATAGTTTGAAGCTCAAAATAAATAACAACGAATTGATAGAAATATTAATTTATACAGACATAAACCAAACAATTTTAGAGCAAGTTTTGACAAATTTAGAGATATAGGAGTAACCAAAAGAAAAAAACATTAATTTTCGAAAACACTTTATACTGTTGTGTATTCAAACATTTTAATTTTTTAATTCAAATATAATAATTGAGATGTAAAAGTGTATTTAAAATTGTATTTTTAATTCAGAATTTCTAAACTTCTTTTAAATAAAACTCATAGCGTTTAAACTTCTTCTAAGTTGTTTCCCACGATTGACAGTTAAAGTTTATGAAGAAAATTGGTTTAGTTTAATACTAGTTACAAAATATTTAAAACTTAGAAACTTTTAATAAACTGTTTTTATATTTAAAAAAAATTCATACTAAAACCATAATATTAGGCAATTTTAAATGTTGTGCTAAAAATTGCCGGTCTTTTAAATTTAATGGAATTGCACGGCACTATAGTTTGATAAAATAGAATGATAGAAACTAATTTCTGTTAAACATTATACTTTTTGTATAAGGTAATTTTTGATAAATCTTGTAATAAACAAAAACATTTAAATCATTTTTTTTGTTTATAAAATTAATTAATTCACATTAAACTCTATTTTTCCATTCAAAATTATATAGACCAAGAGCCCACAGCAAATTTAGGTGTGTAAAAGTGAACCAACAAAAAAGTATATGACTCGAAAGGTGTGGTACTGCTTATGAAAGAAATGCAAGTCTTGCAGTCCCTGGAGGCGGCTTAAGATGCGTTATAGCAATTTGAAAACCTTGAAAAATCAACTTCGAGGATGATTGTATGAACCAAAAAAAATGTTTATCCATCCCTAAGTATTGAGCCCCTGATTACAGATCCGTGTGTCCAAAACCGATTGGAGGCGGCATTTACCCTGCCAGACCGTTTGAAAACCCGTAAAAATCAACTTTGAGGATGATTGTATGAACCAACAAATTTTTTGACCATTCCTAGGTATTGATCCCCTGATTACAGATCCGTATGTCTAAGAACGTTTGGAGGCGGCATTTACCCTGCCAGACCGTTTGAAAAACCCTAAAAATCAACTTTGAGGATGATTGTATGAACCAGAAAATTTTTTACCCATTCCTAGGTATTGAGCCCCTGATTACAGATCCGTATGTCCAAGACCGTTTGGAGGCGGCATTTGCCCTGCCAGACCGTTTATAGAACCCGAAAAATTTAAAAGAAATGGGTAAACAAATTATTAAAAAAACAACGGTTAGAACTAAAATGCCCTTTTATTTTTGTATGTAAAGTCAGAAGCCCCTTGTATCATTTCCTTTTTAAATAAAGTTCTTTCAATGGACAGTTTTTGAAATATTAATTTTCAAACTAAAAATTTTGATAAAAAAAATAAAAATAAATGTTCAAAATACTTTTTTTCAAAATTTCACGTAATTATGTACTATTTTTACTTTCAAAATTACATGCTCCTACCAAATCATAGTCAAATACTGAAAACCGGATGGTTCTAGGACTTTTACTTTTCAAGATATTAAAAAAACTTTCTCATAAAACTAAGAAGAATGCAGATAAATGAACATTTTAACTACCTTGATTATCATGAACTTCGTTTTTTCCTGTTTTTACTAAGAAGTTTGTTTCTTTATTTTGTAATATCTTGAAAAGTAAAAGTCCTAGAACCATGCGGTTTTCAGTATTTGACTATGATTTAATAAGAGCATGTAATTTTGAAAGTAAAAACAGTAGTTAATTACATGAAATTTTGAAAAAAAGTATTTTGAACATTTATTTTTATTTTTTTTTTATCAAAATTTTAAGTTTGAAAATTATTATTTCAAAAACTGTTCACTGAAAGAACTTTATTTAAAAAGGAAATGATAGAAGGGGCTTCTGACTTTACATACAAAAATAAGAGGGCATTTTAGTTCTTACCGTTGTTTTTAAATAATTTTTTTACACATTTCTTTTAATTTTGCGGGTTCTATAAACGGTCTGGCAGGGCAAATGCCGCCTCCAAACGGCCTTGGACATACGGATCTGTAACCAGGGGCTCAATACCTAGGAATGGGTACAAAATTTTCTGGTTGATACAATCATCCTCAAAGTTGATTTTTAGGGTTTTTCAAACGGTCTGGCCGCCTCCAATCGGTCTTGGACATACGGATCTGTAATCAGGGGCTCAATACCTAGGGATGGATAAACATTTTTTTTGGTTCATACAATCATTCTCGAAGTTGATTTTTTAAGGTTTTCAAATTGATATAACGCATCTTAAGCCGCCTCCAGGGACTGCAAGACTTGCATTTCTTTCATAAGCATTACCACACCTTTCAACTCATATACTTTTTTGTTGGTTCACTTTCACATCCCTAAATTTACTGTGGGCTCTTAGACTAATAACAAAAAGCAATTCTAAAAACATGGTGGAATAAATTTAATTTTAAACTTTTTAAAAACATTAAAATAATTTAAACTAATTTAAAATGTTGCCGAACATGATCTGCAATCTTAATGGATATAGAAGTTTGATTATGTACCAACAAAATGTGACAGAGGAAAGAGGGGTTTTCTATGGGTATCTAGGTCAAATTTGTGTCACGTATGTGTAGCGTATTATAGAAGACCCCTTATTTGGCATCTGTGTGGTTGTTTTTTTTTAATTATTCAATTGAATTTAGTACAGATAATATTGTACATTATATAAAAATAATCATACGAATAAATAAATTCTACGTAATCACTTAATGTTTGCACTCGACTTTTTATACCTCGGGCTATTTTTAGGTAGTCTAGTGTTAATCAAATCCGCCTGTTATTCTTATAACCATAATTATAAATTTTTAAAATATTACACTTGTATGTAAATAACCAATTTTACAATGAAGAATAATTATGATAATATAAGAATAGAATGTATGTATGTGAGTTATGAAAAATACGAAAATACTATGTACATATATTTGTGTCAAATTGAAAACCAGACTTTGCGTAATTAATCACTTTGTATATACAAATAATTTCAGACACACTGGAATATGTGTCATAAAACAAGTTTCAAACTTGATTTCACAAGGCAATCAAATGTGAGGTTCTCGTTATTAAAAAGAAAATAATACAGAAGAAAACGATCTTAAGAATTAAATGACTTTTTTTTAAAGAACATTAAAAAGAAATTGGTAATAAAAACATAACTGGATCGTACTTATAGTACGAGAGCTGGTGAACATTTACTCCAAGTGTTTTATTACCGCTTCAAATTTCGTGGCCATGTCGTTTGTATCAGTGCAAGCTGAATTTCATCGGTCTGGCAGCGATATCGCGGCTCCCACACCACTAAAATGCACTTTCAAAGTACATTAATAAAAATAATCCCTCTAAAAGAGCTTTATACGGCTCCAAATTTTTATCACTTAATCCTTGTGCCTATTCTTACCAGAATCCATCAGTCTGGCAGCAATACCACAGACCAATGACCACAAAAATTCATTTTGAATGTGCATTTTGAAATTATATTTTAGTTAGGTCCACGGTATCGCTGCCACACCGATGAAAATTTGGAGCCGTATAAAGCTCTTTTAAATTGATTACTTTTGTTGTTGCACTTTGAAAGTGAATTTAAGTGGTTTTGGGGCCGCGATATTGCTGCCAGACTGATGACATGTAGCTTGCACTGATACAAACGATATGGCGACAAAATTTGAAGCGGTACTATCTCGGACTATTACTTCATAAATATGTATTTGCCTTCATATAATTCAAGGTTATAAATTGGCTAAGCATTGCAAATAAAACGTATTTTTTTCTTTAAAAAAATAACTTTAAAAGTTTGTACATTATATTCTACATAATATATTTTTCTTATTTTATATAGTAACTGATTTTCTTAAAATTTAGTAGGTACGCAACAATACTTGGGATTTTTCGAGGTACATATGTAGGTACCTTTTTAAGAAATTTAAACAAATCACTGGAAACATTTTTGAGAAAAAAAGGGATTACAAAAATTTTATCCATTTCCGTTTGTAAATTTATAGCCAAATTTGACACACATCAGTTTTAATCATGACAAGTAACCAAAAAGCTATATCTAACTTTGGATTTCTCCATAATCTTAATTTTAACTTAGAATCTGCACTTTTTTGTTAACTCAACGAATAATTTACCAACAGAGCAAATCAAAATTAATTATTAATTACGGGTCCGCAAAATATAGTGTTCTAGAAATTCAGTTTTAGAATTCTTCGTTCTCAATCCGGTTTCAAATAACGAAAAAAAATTCAACAAATATAATAAACAATAAAATAAATTAATTAATTTGTGTATTAACTTTTGTAGTAAAGTATTTAAGATTCATTTTTTGTGATCGCCGTACTTGCAATTATTCAATTCTGTCCGATATGTGATTTTCCTCCTTCCTTATTCTTATCAAATGCATTTAAATATTAAGAGCAGATATAAGAATAAGCAAACAACTCGCTATCTAGAAAATATATATTAATTTGATCGTCCTATAATGTCCATAAATGTATAGGTGGTATGGAAAATTGTTCACTCAAATTTAAACGAACGAATAGGTTCAAGTACTGTTCAAAACTGCGAATTTCTTTTCATTTTAGAGGATATTTTATACTGTCAAATCCTGTTTGCGTATACGCGAGCATTTTTGTTTTTACAGATGAGAGCTCTAACGAGAGAGTTCAATTCTCCTTCCTAAGAATTTCAGTCCATGAAATTACTTTGAGTAAAAATGTGTGACTTCTATAAAAATCCAGTTGGACGTCTTATAACGAAAATAAATCAAAATATAACCTGTTGATTTAATGTTGCCACATTGTTAATTTGTTTTTATTTCAATTTTGGGAAGTGGGTGTTTCCAAGCAAACCGGTCCTCAACTTATAAATACAAAATATTATGACGTTTACTACACTCCTGCTTAAATTTAATGCACAGATTTCAATTTTTTGATGCAGTTGTATTTTTTCAAAATATTTTTTTTTTATTACAAAACAAAATCTTTTTTTTAATATTTTAGTTCGAACATTAATTTTTCAAAAACTATGCATTCGAATTACTTTTTTTTAAACTTTAAAATGTACGTATTTTGAAAATGTATGTATTTCTGGCTTTTAAAAAAGCTATGAAATTTAAATTCAGGGATTGCAGTTCATCTTTATAATTGTTTTCGATTATAAGTCAATTATTAAGAAAAATGCCCCGCCCCCCTGAAAGGGGGAACATAGACACCCCTTACAAGAAAATTGCATACTTTTCTTTCAACCCAACCTACACGGGCTAGTATTTTGCTACCTATGTAAATCTATAACTATTAGAAGATGTTAAATTTATTTTCTGTAATGATCTACAACTCTGAAGCGTGCCAAAAAGATTATTTTTCTATTTAATTACAAAAGCAATACAAGAAAAATCATCACAACGTTTTATGATAGGTTCAAACAAAAACTTAGAGAAGGTGATTGCAGCTAAAATTCTTTTTTTTTTCCTACGCATCTAATTATTATTTTTTTAGTATAAAAATAAGAAATAATTAATTTATATTTTGCATTATTAACTAAATATAGATTTTTTTGTGTATGACGGTATGAATAACCAACAAATATACAACTGAACTACTTTAATTAATTTATTAAAAAGTCAAAAGTGCAATGTATTTTTTTTTTTTGTTACTTGGTGTCTAGTATGGTGTGAATTTTAATTGATGTCTCAATAAAGAAATTGTTTTCCAGTCATTATTAAGTTATATTAGATACTTAACATCACATATTGAATAAATTAAAGTAAATGATGTGTGATTTTTACACAACTTGTATGAGTGCTTATATAATTTTAGTTTTAATTACCGTACATTTAAGAAGTAGTAAATGGTTGATTGTTACAATTTGAATCTCCTTTCCAGTAAGCTCAAAATTGCTGTCTCCAAAAGAGTGAATGTCAGTAGAGAAAATCTCACAAATTTTGAATTTTCAGAGCACAATTAAATATTAAAAATTAAATAAAGACGAAGTTAAATCAAAACGAAAATCATCAAAACAAAACAAAAGCAAATTATTTAAAAAAAAAGAGCCACAATTCAAATTCAGAATGATCGAGTGATAAAAAGTGGGATACCATAAGTAGGTACATATGGCCATTTCCAAAATATTTTCTTTGTGTCCCTAGCTTTAAGTGAACGCCTTTGGATTTTATGAGATATTCTTAAACACATTTAGCAAATAAAAATAATTCCCTTTTTCCTTTTTTCTTAAGTTACGTGCGTGGAATATTTTAAATTATTACAAAAATAAACATTACTTACAAAAACATGGTAATGGTGAGTAAGCTGCAATACCTCGCGAATCCTACAGTTATAGGTTTTCAGACGTCACAGATGTAATTGTCATTTATTAAATGCTAACTAAAATTTACAAGATATGTATGTATATTAAAAAAAATCATTGAAGCACATTCTTCCTATTAGATATATGTATCAACTAATGTGGTTTTCGGTTGGAGGTTCGGAGTTACTCCTTTTTGACTCCGCTTACTCCAAAAATTCGATTGGCTGTTCTGAGTAATGTTTTTGGAGTATTTTTCTGTTTCAGAAATAATAAAGGAGTAGACCCGGAACACGCATATACATACAAACCCTTTCATCGGATTATTTGTCAAATTAATTTTAGTCGACTGAACGTGCAAAATATACATAGATATCAGACAATTTACGCACAAACACATAAATATTTCACAAATTAGTCTCGGAACAATAGAAAATAATTCGATTGAAATCAAAAAGGAGTAGTACTCTTCCGAAATCCAATCGAAAACGACATAAGTACTTAGGAGCAAAAAAGGAGATTGCTCGATACATATCTCAAAAGCCTTCGAAAATATCATGCACGATGGTTTGAAGTTTAAATAAGGACAGGTTTATCTCGATCATTCCACTTTTTTGAAAAAGACAGTGATGATTTTGGTTCTGAAAAAATAAATTATCGGTGACATCGTCGAAACGAAATACTAATTCTTGGGAACTAAGAACCATTAAAAGCTATTTCGGCTCAATAATTCAACAAGTCCAGTTAAATATTACTAACTCTTCTACTTGTTTGAATATTTCCATACAGTAGGGACATTATATGTATATACATACATATATTTATAATGTAAATTATAATTTTAATAATTTATTTTTCATAACTGACTTCTAATTATGTTAACGTATTTTAAGTGTATACATACATGCAAAGCAAAAACTAGAAACATTTTCCAACAAAAACTGAATACATAATTAGTTTTAAATTGGCTAAAAACTGCCCCAAGTCATTAAAAAAAAAAATCGAAAAAAAACAATACGAAAATCACCGTGTTATCTTGATCATTAATCATAACTCATAATTTACCCAAAAATAATAATTCAAATAGATTTTGTTTTAAGAGAAAGTACAACGTGATACATAGTCGCGGATTTTTGTATTCAATCGAAAATGTAAATGTTTTTTTTCGTAAGTTATATTTTAAATGACGAAAACATCTTAATCTTATTGTTTTCCACAAACTATATATGGGTACCTATCAATATATTACAAATTTCGCTCGGATCTAAAAAATAATTGGCATTATAAACGAGATGACGAATATTTTTGTCAGCAGGATTAAAAACATCTTATCTAACTATTTAGAAGCTTTCAATCAATTAAGAATTATTATAATGAAGCTATAACTTGTTTTTCGCGACGAACACAAATATATTAATATTAAGAACACGTGTGATAGAATAGAGACGAACACCATAAATAACCTTAAGTAACACTTCTTTTTAGAAATATTTTATTATATAATTTCTTATCAGTATATTCTTTTTATTATATTAAGTTTAATGCATTTTCAACTTTTTAACATAGTTATTTTTTTATTCATAATTCTATTTCATTTCTAGGCCATCGCAATCATAAATTTTATGTGGGTCGTGACCCGTCTGCCAAAAATATATAGAACACCTCGTTGCCTACATTTCACTTGACCACCACTTGTTTTATTTGTAAACAAAAATTATTTCATTTGTATTAAATAAAATAAAATTTTTGTTGTTGAAAAAAATGTGTGTTTTTGGATGAAAACTATTTTTTATTTATAAGCAAATAAGTAATTAAAGATTAATTACCTCCGTCTTGTTATAAACCAGAATTGCTTTATGTTAAATAAACTGTGTAGGTATATTAACAACTGTGTAATGATAAATAGTTGATATTAAAAATTGATATATTATCGATTTATAAATATTATTTTTAGCTATTTTTTTTTTCTTATAAAATTCTGGGAAAAATGTTTCAACGAGTAAATGTAAATTATGTTCGTCATAAAAAATGTCAAGGTATCACTTTACCAATAATTGAAATTAAGTTAGATAACGTGAACGTAAAAACTATTTGTCAGCTTATTTAACTCGCCAATACAATTTTTGGATCCGCAATTGCTTAGACATGAGCAGGGAAAGGATTTTCCTGACTTTGCCTATTTTTTTTTGCGTGATCGTAAGAAAGCATCGACTTTATACAAACACGATTCATATCCTCCTGATTCAAAATATGTGTATTTTATTTTACCCGTTAGTGTCTTTTTTGTCAATTTGGAATTGCTTGCTTTTTTTTATCAAAGTTAAACGAATAAATCTTCAAAATAGTTCTAAAAATACAAGCTGCATGTAGTTTTTCCATTTCCAATTGAGATTATTTCACTTAAAAACATGATCCTAACACAATCTAAAGCGAACAGAACACAAATTTGCTTGCCATAAACACACAAGAAAAAGAAAGTTGCTAGTGCAGACTGTTAGATAGAGTTACTATGATTTTTTCTCAATAAAATTTCTTATCCTATTTTTGTTTTTTTTTTACTCATAAAAACTAGATCTTTGCATTGCTCTATGAATGATCGTGCATTTCTTTGCACTCCAAATATCAATAAAAATTTGAAAAAATCGAAAGGGCCAATAATTACAAATGAAGTGTTGAAAAAGTTTACTACGGTTTTTAATGTAAATCGTGGACTTAAAACTGTTGAACAAATGCTGAAGTAAATGCCGACGTCAACTCCACACTTTCCGAAAACGTTGCGGTGAATGATGTAGAGACTAGAGAGTTTAAAATGGGATCCACTCGTTTCTGTTCAAGTAGAAAGATCCTTTAGCTCATTTAAGATGGTTCTAAGAGACAATCGTAGAAGGCTGTTACCTGAGAACTTCAAAAAGCTGTTTGTAGTTCAATGCTTTTTTAATTAGACGTTAAGTTATGTTTAAATTCTCTTTATATTTAATAAATGCCTTTTTTGCCTTTTTAAGAATTTTTGTTTGCCTTTTTTGATTTTTGTAGGTCAGCAAAATCCTTTCTCTGGACATGAGTTATAACTTTCATTGAAAACCATCATTAAAACACAAATCAGTGAAAGTTTGTAATAAATTTGACTTGTCAAGATGTTTAAAACAATCATTTAAAATTTCTTGCATTCAAAAGTCATTCAACTATGAGGTTAAGCTTTCATTTAAAGTCATCATTGAAACAGAAATTAGTGGGACGATTTTTTTTTTTGACAATCTGGTTATAGCAATCATTGAAAATTTCTTTCGTCGAAAAGTACAGTGCCCATTCAAAATCAAATTTGTGGTTAGTAGAGTTGATCATTGAAAGAAATTCTGAAGAGGAAGAGAAACCAACACATCTCATTGGAACGATTGTGGTCCACTTTTGGGAATAAAATGTTAGCTGTTCATTGAAAACGTTTAAGGTCATTGCAAAAATAAGATAGATTTTATAAAAATGTGGTAAAGCAAATTATTTGTTTTTAATTTTAGTACCAAATCGCCTTGAGTTTTATTTTGTTTAGTGCTTCAAACTTGAAAGACAACAGTTTCAATTAATGCTTTAACTGGCGCCTTAAATGTGAACAGTTTCCTTTCATTAAAATAAAATGCTGGTTGGGACTGAGACCAGGGACTGAGATTTTTCATAGTTTTTGCACCAAAAACATAGTAACTTTTTAATTGACTTAAGTAAAAAAAGGTTTATACCTATTGTGGTTTCACTAGGCCTATAAAATAGCGCTAAGAAATTTGTCTGCTTTCACACAAAATTTGTGCGTAAACCCATGCCAGGGTACGGAAAAACTGAGTGGACGTTCCACGTTTTTTTTCACAAAAATTCCTTACAACTGACAAACATAACGGGCGCCATGAACGTTCACTATTATGAGTTGAAAAAATTTGAAACTTCACTACATATACCATATCTGAAACTTCGATCGGTACCGTAAGTTATCGAATTTTTTGACTGTTTCAATCTTCCAGGGGACTGATAAGAAAGCCGAGGAACAAAATTTAATTATTCTTTCATAGTAAAATTGATTTAAATACTTCATAAAAAAAATCTATTATTCAAAGTCATTAATTTGGTGTTTATTTTTGTGTGAAGCCAAAGGTAAAAGAACAGTTGTTTTTTTTCCTTGTAAAACATGTCGGGGTGATGATAAGACACTTTGAAGAATTTTTAGAATAATGAAAATGTATCAGATCTTGATGGGTATCGACTAGATAGACTTATAAAAAAATCAGATTGATTGGTTAAACCATTTTCAAAATATTAGCGTGAGCATAGAAAATTCCGTAATTTGTAGAATCACCCAAATAATACATGTTATTAACATATTGAGGTATGATACCGGCAAAATATGCAATTCAAGTATTCCATAGAATGGAAGTTTTTTCCCTTCAATGTATGAATTATTTTATTGAAAGCAATTTTTAAATTCTTTACATAGATTGGTTAACATTTCCTGTTTTGTTTTTTATAAAATCTTAAGTCTCGAAGTTGATAGAAAGTCTTATCTCTAAAGAAAAATGTTTTCAGTTAAAATATCGAATTTGGCTAAGTTTTCGAGCTATTCGTAAATAATATAAGAGTGACAGTGTATATATGGCTGGCCGCGAGACGAAAGTCTCGGTCTTGCATTACGAGACCGAGACGAGACTGGCTTTTAAGCAACCGAGACGAGGCTGTAAATTTGGACCAAAATTTACAGAGAGTCTAATAAATAAAAAATCCAATTTCAGTTAAATATTTATTTTCTTAGCCGTGTTTTTTTTTTTTTTTGCAGGTTCAGATAGAATTTGACGAAACAAACAACATCTGAACTAAGGAATTTACATGTAAAATACAAAAACAACTGAAGTCCATATGAACCTAGCTAGGTTAGGTTAGGTAAGGTTGATGGGCTGCCGGTAGATCTTGTTCCCGTCACACTTAGATCAATGTTGATCCCTTGTGATACCCCGATAGTTTGGTCCATCCCTATAAAATATATAACCTATGAAATCTTATGGAGTATCGAGCCATTTGGACGCGTTGATGAAGTTCATTAAATTTATAAACTTAGCTAAGTCCAGATAATTATCCGTTCTTAACTTAAGTTTTTTTGTTTAATTAACGATCGGAATAATTTTCTATACGAGATTTCTTTTTATTTGAATGTATTTTATTTTTATTTTTAGTGATGGCGGTTTCTGAGTTTCGTGATAGTGCTGGTCATTTTTGCTTCGATGAGTTTGCTATGTTCGGATGTCGTTTTTTTCGACAATATTAATTATTTCGGAGACGAGACCGAGACAAGACTTAATTATACGAGACCGAGACGAGACTGAAAGTTTTCGATTTTAACGAGACCGATACGAGACCTAGGCTAGGCGCATATTGAAGCTCGTTCGACGTGAGTGACACGACACAGCACAGCACGAGTTTTTGTAAAAAAAAAATCAATAGAGCGACACATATTGATATAGCGGCACGACATGACCTGACACGCGTTTTTTGAAAATCGCGTGACACAGTGATCGAAACACAGTTTTCCTTGCGAAACCGGAACCTGTTCGTTTTTTTTTCGTCAAAAATTAAATGAAAAACTGTCGTTGGTTTTGAAAATAAAAAATAGTTTGCTTTTTTAGAAATTGCTTGTTTTTGTTTTAAGTTTATTTAAATAATCAATATATCAGACGATTTTTGCTTCAATTAATATGTATTTTGAGTGACACGAGAAACGCGAATCAATATGCGGAGAACGGCATGACACGTTTCTATAAACGTGTCGTGCGACACTCGTCAGGTCACGTCACACGCTTCGGACGCGGCTCAATATGCGCCTAGCCTTACAAAAGTCTCGCAGAGTCTCGTCTTGTGGCCAGGCCTACAAGTGTGGGACATGCTCTCTTAAATGCTTGGGTGAATTTGGGCTAATTTTCTGTTTAAACAAAGGTTCCACACAAATGTATGTATTCAATAATAGCACAATTGTTCATTTCTTTCTTTTACATTATATTCCATCTGGTATATTCAATAGCCTATCAATTAAATTTTACGAAATAAAGGGCGTCTTTTGTCTTCAAAACAAAAAATGCACTATATCTCTCTGGTTTGCGTGATTAAATGTTCAATAAACGTAGGTTCTGTGCAATAATACGTATATTTAATTGAATATTAAACAAAAAGAATTAATCAAGTCACTTAAACTTGATATATTGCAATCATATGCTTTACACTCAAAACAATAGATTAAATGTAACGCAAATTACAAATAGAAATATCACCAATATACCTACATATGCATACAAATACATATTAAAAAAATAAGAAAGACACATTAAAGTTCACTCCATCACAGAGTCAACAGGTTAAATGTTCACTTAATATGTTATCGACAAATAGTATAGTTGTTGTTATTCTATTCTAAAAAAAAAAACTGCAATGCAAAATGATGAACTGTCATGATTATATTTATTTCGATTTAATAAATTTCTTGATTTTGCAATCGGTTGTAGACACCTCCTTTATTATAAGAATTACAAAAATAAATTTAATCTTATCGCATTACATGAGTCTATAAGCGTTTATTTCTAATTTGTTAGGTCATTCGACCGAAAGCAAATCAAACTACATTGGGGTCTTAAGAGCTCTATAATGTTAAATAATTTATTCTATTTTGTTACGGCTGGTAAAAAGTATTTTTAAATACAAATGAAAACTTTTTTATAATATGTTCATATGTTGGCACACCTTTCGCCGCGCGCCGCACCGGTCGTAATTTAAACTTTATTTCAGTTTTTTACCTAAACTATACTCAGAATATTCATCAATTTAAAATGGAATACCATATTTAAATATTTACAAACAAAATTGTCGCATAAACAATGCGATTTCTACGCTATTTATATAATTTTACTTTTAGAATTGTGTATGTGCACATTGTACAATGTGCAATGTGTGTTTCTCTTTTCGCTTTTAGTTTTACAAAATTACAAAAATTAACGTTTTCATTATTGAAAAATATGTTGTATCTAACTTTACCATTACCATACATTCGTACCTATACACAATTTTTGCTTATATGTGTGTACGTCTCAACAAACTTCCAAGAAAAGATAAACATTTTTTTGCATGAGCTCTGTGTTCTGTGAGTAATGTACAAAAAATAAGTAGAAACGAACGTAATATGGTCTAAGAGCCGACAGCAAATTTTGGGAGTAGAGGTATAACCAAAATTAGAGTACGAGGGTTTAAAGGGGCATATTTTTGTGTATCGAAATCAAAAGTCTGGAAGATTTTATTCTCAGCCTTATAAGGTGTATTATCACCTTAATTATTTTTTAAAAAAATAAATCATGATTCATGATGTTCTGTCGTTTGCCCTTTATCTTGGTAATCTGACTAATAGAACAAAACAAAGGGCGAGTTCGTAATCGCAGAAATCTGCGACAGATCTGCCGCAGCTCTGCTTAGCTTCTGCGTATTGATTTGATTTTTCTTCTGCCCGCAGAAAGTAAGCAGGTGGCAGTTTTTGAATAAATTTGTATTCGTAAGCATAGAAGCGTAGAAAATTATTTGTAAGAAATCGCTATTAAAACAAAAATGTTAAGATTAAATTTTCGCGCGTTAAAAGATGAGTTTGGGGCTTTTGGGTGACATTTGGAAAGAAATATGCTGTGATAGACAAATATCCTGATGAAATATGTATGTACTTTGAAGCCATTTCATATACAGGGTGGGCCAAATATAAGTTTCTTTTTAAAAATGCAATAATATTGTTGTTGGCATAACATCGGTCCTCTGCGGTTCCCAACAAAAAAAAAAGTTCAGAGGGGTCAAATCGCAGCTCCGAGGCGGCCAATTGACATCGCAAAGACGGCTGCTAACACGATTTTGGAATTTGGTGCGCAAATGATCGATTGTGGATTGGCCTGTGTGGCATAGGGCACCATCCTGTATGAACCAGAGGTTGTCCAAATGCATGCCTTTAATTTTAGTAAAAAAAAAAGTTGGTTTACATGGCTCTGTAACGACCATTGTTGACCGAAACGTTGTTCCCAGCCTCATTTTCGAAGAAAAATGGTCCAATGATGCCACCACTCCACAATCCGCACCAAACTGTCACTCTATGTGGATGCATTTTGGCTTATGCATTTTGGCTTATGCATTTTGGCTTCTCGACAGTAACCTGCGGGTTTGTTAACGAAGCCGCCGAGATGAAATGGAGGTATAATACTGACATTATGTCAAGATTTCGATTGGAAAACAGCTGTCAGTGTCAATTCTTTTAATTCAAAAAGAAACCTCTAGATGGCCTACCTACATGTTATCCTGTTTTTATTTCAATTTTTGTTTTCAGTACAAATTACTTTTTTCAGCAGAATATTTTTTTATCTGCACAAACTGCTCGATGCCGACTTGATTTCTGCGTTCTTTTTTTGTTTACGAACGTAATTTGTTTTGCAGGACTACTGAAGTCAGATTTCAATTTTTGTTTACGAACACAAACTTTGCAGATCTAAGTTAGTCAGACGATTACGAATTCGCTCAAAGTCTTCAAAAAAAAAAGACGATTAAGGTTCGCTTAACAAAACTTATATCTTATTCGGGCTTAAGGAAAATCACAAAGCACCATGGTTTATTAAAAAAAAAAATATTACAGTGCTAATACCCCTGATAAGAAATTTAGAAAAACTCTATTTTCAGCACCCGCCCCCGCCAATGGCTGAAAAGAAAACCTGCCAGACTTTTACTCAGATTTTGGTTATACATCCACTCCCATCAATATTTGCTGTCTGCTCTAGTACTAGGTATAACTTTATGTCCGTGGCCATGAACAAATTTATACGTAACAACTTTCAAATTTATCAAGTAAAAGATTCATGCATCGTGTCTTAAAATTTTTTTTTAAACCGCCAAAAATTCACATCTAGAGTCATTTCTTTATATTTTAAATCTATACAGTTGGTCATTTATTTAATTTAGAAACTAAATCAAAAGTTCGTATACACCAGAGTGTACGCAATCTCGAATTTAATTTGAAAATTCAAATTTTGATAATTCAAGCAGAACAAAATTTGGTTAACCAAGGCCCATTCGCTGATACGAAATTTAAGCATTTAAGTTCAACATATAAGAACTTATGTGACAGTTTGCCCTTAGAAAATAGGAAAAGTAGAACATAAGCACTTATGTTGAACTTAAACATTTATGTTTCGTATTAGCAACCGGGCCTAAGAGAATAAGTAGTGTAATGTGTGCTTCAGATGAATTAAGGTTTACTGTTGAATAGTTAATGAAGACAAAATTTCAAAAATAACTAAGCTTATTTTTTTTGATTTAAAGTTCAAGACAAAATTTGAACGAGTGCTACAGAAATTACCGTACCCGTGAATTTGTTTTTTTTTTAATTAGTTTTTCTTTTCTAACATTTTCAAAATTATCATGGAACCTAGATATAAATTAGTAAAAAGAGAATCCATAACTTATCCATGAATTTTGTGTCTGTTTCGATGCCCGAATATTCGGCCACTGGCGAAGCTAGTTATCTTTAATCAATGATTTTGATTTTAATCGTAACTGGTCGATAATCATCGCAAGTGATTCTTAACTTAAATCACAAAGAATCCATAGTTCGAGTTGTTAATCATCGAAATAACTAATCATCCGATTTCAGTTCGATTAGCGTGGCGCTAAATAGAACCTGTGAAAGTCTTTTTACTAATTTAACCTACTATATAAACAAATTTATGGGCCCTAGATGTAAATTAAATCGCGCAATTACTTACATACACACTTAAATTGTAACTGTTACATTATGTTCGCTAAAATAAAATTGATTCAAATAAAATTATTTTTTATATTGATGTATTAGATTAGAATCGAATTGTGTGTGTTTCTTTGACAAAAGAGAAGAAAAAAAAACAATCAGACGAATAAAATCAATTCATAGGTTTTTTTTTAGCTTTGAATGAATACGATCAAAATTAAATTTAAAATGGTTTAAGAGTTTAAGTTAAACGTCAATTTAGCACGTTCACTATATAGCTTATATATGTCAATCGATTGTGGTTAATTTAATCATTTATTTCAAGTTTATATTTTTTATTTAAGTTGTAAACTGTATAGATTTGTAAGCGAACTATCGATTTATTTAAAAATTTTAGTACCTACTTCATAATGATCTCATTTGTAGCCTAAATTCATTTAATCTATAGAAACCATTTTGCATATTATTACATTACATTTTAAAGATGTTTTTAAAATATCAACATTTTCTGTTAAAAGAATCCTTCAAAATTCGAAGCCACTAAAAGGATGCATAGAATTAGAGAGACGAGTATTTAATTAAATCAGAAAAGTAACTTTTCCATAGTATAACGAACCTTATTTTTGTTATGATTCACTATAGCTCCGAAAGTTCATCTACGTTGTTGGCGGGCTTTCTATCAAAAATTTCTATTCTGATTTTTAAATTAATTAATAACAATTAGATTTGTTTTCGATTCACACTTGGTCTAATAACACAACCCCGTTTAATTAAATGTGTAACTATTTTACAATTTAGATTTTTTATAAGGAACAATTTTATTTTAATTTAAATGTTGCAATTTTGTTTAAGTATTTTGTTTTAATTTAAATATTTGATATTAATTGGTACAAATAAAATACAAACTAACGCCGCGCTTATTTTTTTTTATTATTCGCGAATTTGAATAAATTTTCAACAATGCCGCGTTGCTCTGTTTGAAAGCCATTCGCTACTCAGACTGAATTTAGTTGCGTATATCGACTTGAACGCGAGCTAAGTTATCGCGTAAATTCTGAAATCTAAATGAAACGTCATCGACAACAACAACAACAACACCAGCAGTGCGCTGCCGGTCGTTCGTTCGTTTTGGTGGCACCATATAGAGCTAGTTTTCCTTTATTTACAAAATTTAGTATTTTGTTATTGTAAAAGCGAATCATGCTTCTATAGGGTAAAGGGCTATTATAGCTGTTTGTTGGAAAGTACATACATATTTAGTGTAACAGAATAGATTTGATTTGTTGACGAGTTGATAATGTTATAATAATGTGAAAAATTTTTTTTTTTTCATTTTAAGGTGAAACTTAATGGAAGAGAGAATTGAGTTTGACAGACATCTTTAATTACATGTTATCATTGTGTTGTGCCTTAATTGGTTATAATAACGAAATAGGTATACATTCCTCCAATTTACTGTTAATTAATATCTTTATTTATTTTGCCACTACACCGCTAGGAGTAAAGTATTAAGTGCAAGAACAGAAGAAAATTTTGAGCTATGGTCGTAGTTTTTATATGGATCATACTTCTGAATGTAAAATTCTATAGTAAAACAAAATTCTGATGTAGGTAGGTATTTTGAAATGCTTAAAAAATGTACGCGATTGTTCAGAAACTTTTCTTAAACAAAATGAACAGGACACGACTAAGTCGAACAAACTTTTAAGTGGATTAGAATTTTAAAGAATTGTATATTTGACATTAATGTCGTTTTCGGTTGGAGGTTCGGAGTTACTCCTTTTTGACTCCGCTTACTCCAAAATAATTCGATTGGCTGCTCCGAGTAAGGTTTTCGGAGTATTTTTCTGTTCTGGAATTAATAAAGGAGTAGACCCGGAACACAAATATACATATAAACCCTTTCATCGGACTATTTGTCAAATTAATTTTGATCAACTGAACGTGCAAAATATACATAAATATCAGACAATTTACGCACACACACAATAGCAAATAATTCGATTGGAATCAAAAAGGAGTAGTACTGTTCCAAAATCCAATCGAAAACGACATAAATTAGCATTCGGTTTGTTCAACGAACATGAAAAAAATATAAGGCACTTGACTTTTTATAAATATTAGTTTGTGTTATTTTTTTTGGCATGACACCACCCCCCCTCTCAAGAATTAAAGCTGTATACGCCCCTGTTTTCTGTTCTAAACTGTTCTGATTTGCTATTCAATGAGTCTGTTCCGAACCGTTTAGAACAGAATAAAACAGGATTTTCTGTAGGTACTTGCTTTTTAGGTAGACCAACTTAGAACAGGTTATCTGTTTGTTCTGTTTTGATCTGACTTTTACCTCACTGAACAATACTATTGTGATTTCTGACCCAGTCAAGAATGCAAGTAAATGCTGGAAAAAATACTTCCGCAGGAATGATATTCAATTTTATTTCTAGATTACGTTCATACATACATAGGTACGACAATTAGCCAAAATTACCCCGACCATCAATATTAATGGAATGCTTTTAAACAATTTTATTTGCGTGCTGACAATTGGCCAGTTACTGTTTTCTATACGAAAAAGATTTTAACGTAGATACATGCGAAGAAATGGTTTTGATTTCTAATTCCTTAGTTTATTTTACAGGTTGATTATACAATAAAATGTAAATGCATTTCAAGTCTTTTTTAAAACCTCTTTATGTACATACATGTAGGAAGGTATACATTCGCCATTATTGATAAACTTGCTTTAGATTTATGCTAGCTAAACCTTAGTTTAAAATAAACAACCAAATTGTAAAATAATACTTTAATTTCAAACTTAATGATTACATTCAACCAAATAAGGAAATTTATGTACACACATATGTACCTACTTTATTGTCTTTACTTTTTTCAGTTACCTGTATTTCTTGACCTTAAAAATGAAGCAAACACAAACTTACAATAAACTTAAATTGTCTTTATGTTGAAATCATGGTGTGTAAATTTAGTTTTTTGTTATTTATGAATGTGTTACATGGCTACCATTAAAACTCAACTGATGTACCATACATACATAATTATCGCATTGCAACTTTATTTGACGACATTTTTTATCTTCCTCGCTTAAATTTAATGATGTTTTAAAAGATGTTTGTTTTTTGCCAAGATGAAAGAAACCGGCTTCCTTTTTTAACACTTTTTTCTTCTGTTACACTTATTTAACAATTTTGTTTTCTTTTTTGTAAAATGATGAAATTAAAAATTTTCCACTCTTGTTTACTTCCTGTCTTCTTGTTTTTATAGTGTTTTTTTTTTATTATTGTTTCTTTGGAATCTGTTAAATATATTAATTTTTGCAATGGTAAAAAATTAAATTTTATTATAAATAATACCAGTAGAGTATTAAATTTACACTCTGATATTGGATCAGGGGTGTAGCTGCCACAGTTTTAATACCCCCGAGTGCCGAGCTTTAAAGGCTCCGACTTTTGTAAGAAAAGGATGATTGAGAAAAATGTGTGCCAAAATGTCACAATAATTGAAAATGAGTTATTTCAAATAGGGGATAGGTAACTTGGCTTGAATTAATAAAAACAATTTTCTTATTTTTCAATTTTCTGTCTCTAACCCTTGCAGGGCCTATTTCGATGACAAATCCATTCCTTATGTTCTTCTATTTGGGTTATTCTCATAAATCTCCTTAATTGCGGGCTTAATTTTGTTAATATTTTACAAATGTACACGCAGGATTCATATTCGTTCAAGTAATACTGCATTTAAAAGTATTTGATTTTTGCTTTTTTTTTAGGTACATATTTGTTTATTTGTTTGTGATAGATATTGTACGAGCTTATGACACTGATGTAAGTTATTTCTGCTTTTTGTTTTCAAAGGCAAGCTTCCTATTTAAAAATAACCAGTTTTTTAATAGTCGAACGAAACTAATTTTGCTGAAGAACATCACTGGTAAATGCAATCATGTGACAACACAATGATTCTTATCGAATTATTATCCACGCAGAATATCAGTGGAATATTTGCAACTTTTGTCGATTTGTTTACATTTGTTGTACAAGGTCTTGTAAGTCTATGCGTTCAGTGCACTATTTATGAAAAAAAAATATTATATAAGTATGTGATTATAGAGGAATTAAGTTTTCTGGAGGAAACTGCATACAAAACTGGAAATCCATGTATTTATATATGTTCACATATATGATATTCTTACTTTATAGCAAACAATTAAAATATTGCTGTGCACCACATTTGCAGTTTACCATGATCTTGATGTGATCAACACATAATGTCACAACACGTGACATTATAAGAGGTCAGGTACGTTGATAAATTGTTTTTAATTGAGTGATAATAGCTACATTTTATGTACGTCTAGGAGGTATGTATGGTTTTGAAAAATTAACAAAAGAAGGTGATTCAATTACTTTTGAATACGTTTTATTAGTAATTCGATCTGAATGGGCCACACACAAGCTCAATTTTGAGCTGAACCAATAGACCAAGAGCCAACGACATAAAAAGTCAAGTCATTTGCGTAATGTTGAAACCCATACCAATACATAGCTTTGGAAGGGTAAACCAGGATTACCTTGTCTGCCTGCCCATACCCTTGACGAAAGGGGGGGGGGGTTGAAAATGGACATTTTCTTAATTGTGTATCCTTTTTAACCGGGGTATTATCACTTCAATTAATTTTTTGCAAATATATCATGATGCTCTGTCATTTTCCTAACTTCTAACACCTTGATTTTGATGATCCGACTAGTAGAACTCAAGTTATAAGCTTTTTAAACGAACCATAATCTACTTTTTTGAAGACTTTGTGTTGTTGATTTTTTGCGTTTTAAAAATCTCCAAAAAAAAACAAGTATAAGGTTCGCCTAAAAAGCTTATTTCTTGAGTTCTACCAGTCGGATCATCAAAATCAAGGTGCTTAGAGGTAAGGAAAATGACAGAGCATCATGATATATTTTCAAAAAATTCATTAAAGTGATAATACCCCTGATAAAGTTTTTAGAAAATCTACGTGTAAATTCACAAACGCATCACTGCACATGATGCGCAATCACTTTCTACAAAACATTTATAAAAAGCATCAAACCGGCATCATTTTTTGTATAGGTGTTCATAGCTCTATTTAGATTGTGAATTTTTACTTCGATACGAAAATTGATGTCCATTTGATATATTTTATGAATGTTTTGAAGAAACTGACTGCGCATCATTTGCGCTGTGATGCGTTTGTGAATTTACACTACATTTTCAACCCCCCACCGCTTAATCAATGGTATGGGCAGGCAGACAAGGTAATCCTGGTTTAACCCTTCCAGAGCTATGTATTGGCATGGGTTTCAACATTACGCAAATGACTTGACTTTTTATGTCATTGCCTCTTTCACTAAAAAGCCAGACTTACTTTTCCTTCATTCGCACACGGGCTGAGCAAAGCTGGCTGAAAATTCTGTGTATATAAACCGGCTTTAATTGTTTTAGTACTTTCAGTTTGAGATTCGAAAAAAAAAAACAAATTAACAAAACAAATTTGTTTATTTTGCCTAGAAACGAACAACTGTGTATGTGTTAGTAATTATACTTTGTTAGTCCGCTTGAAACTAGGATGAACATTTTAGTCCTTTCATTCCTCACTCTTCACCTCCCATGCCAACAAACTTTCATTTCCCCAGTTTAGTCCGGTTTGAAATTGAGCCCGTGTGTGAAGGCCCAATTGTAATTATTTATACTTGTATATTATATAAACAAATTCATCTATGTTCGTAATTCTCCAAACGTGAACAACGACTAAACTTCGTACAGGGTTTATACGCAACTAAAACTAAAAATCCCTAAACTCAGTTAATGCCAGTGGCGTGACAAAGTAAAACCAGGATTTCATATAACTCTAATAATAGAAACTGCCCAGTTTCATTCACTTGTATTGTTTAATGAACTTTTAACCGGTAGTCCAGGCAATTAGTGAATTAACGTTGGCAAAATTGCAACAGAAGATTTTTAAATTGAATTTTGATCAGTAACCACTACTGAACATCATATCCAAAATCGGACAAAATCGGTCCATGAGAACACCCCGAAAAACGGGTTTCAAAATGGCGGATTTATTGGAATGTTGTTTTTGCTTGTAATTTTTATAACGTTGCGATTTTTTTTTTTTAACTATGTTATCACTGTTGGATCCTAGGAGTGACCACAAAAGTTTTAAATTCATCCATAATATATTTTTGTTGCAATCTAACCATAAACAAAAAAAAAAATTAAAAACTGAGTACTTCGGGAGCACTCAAGAAACAGGTAAGAAATCGTGCAATTCTGTTAAAAATTTGGAATCAAATACCCTAGAGTATTTCAAGACAAAATTCTAAAATCCGTCCCAAATCAGTCTTATAGTTTTGGTTAGAAACATGATTTTAACTAAGTGCATCGAGCAATATTTGCATCATTGATGTGGTCAAATCAGGACAATTAAGTTGGCACTGATTTTTATACACATAACTTGGAACACTTAACTATCATCAAATATCATATCATTTTGAAACCCGTTATTCGGGGTGTTCCCATGGACCGATTTTGTCCGATTTCGGATATGTTGTTAAGTAAAGTTTACTGATCAAAAATCAATTAAAAAAGCTTCTGTTGCAATTTTGCCCACGTTTATTAATTAATCCATTTTAATCTTAATTTGCCTGTACTACGGATATAAACTAAACTGGTAGAAACTTGAAATTTTGGATTAGTAAAAAAACAAAAATCATTTAAGCTTTCATCGGATAATGTCACAAAACTGGCAAAATAATTTCATTTCAGCACTTTTTTTTGTTCCAATATTGGAGGCAATAAATTGACACATTCGTTGCCATTTCTTTGAATACTGCCAATGGAAACACTTTGGCAAAGGTATTATCGCCCGTTAGAGGAAAGGTAATAATTGCTTTCCATCGTCGAAGCAATCAATTTTGACTTTTCCCTTATTTTGGAAAAATAGGAACAAAATTGAGTGAATTAATATTTTATATTAGCAAAAACAGAACTGAAATTTCCTGGCAGTGAAATGTCCAGACAAGCAGTAAAGTCCTATTGCAATGGTAATTGCTGTTGCCTTAAATATTCCCAATGGAGCCCCAGCGCAAGAAATCATATTAAGCTTTAAGTTATGGCAGGACCCTTATAATCCCACCACTTTGACTTCTTATTTCCATGAAAGAACTTTAACCCCTTTCACACAAGGAAACCAGTTGCTGGAGATTTTTTTTGACGTTTTCCTTTAATTTCCTTGTACCTTTCAAACAAAAAAACAAAAGTTGCCGAAAATTTTCGTTTGTTTCCATATAAAGTCTATTGGCTGAACGCACATTACGTACAATGTGACAAGGAATGTGATAAAAATCTCCTCAAACCATGACCGGGGAGATTTTTTTCATTCCCCTTGCTTCTTGCCTTTCTCGCCTACAATCTCCCAGTTTCCAACAACTCAGTTTACTTGTGTGAAAGCAGTCAAAGACACCTTTATCATACCTTCACACTTCAATTTATTCTACCATCCCCAGCAAAGCAATGATCATATTTCAATAAGAGGCGCTTATAAGTGATAATTGGATTTTCACAGCCATTTTTATTGAACAAATAACATAAAGATGATCGAAAATAAATCAATTGATGAAAGTCTCACATTTGCTTCTGTCGGTAATTAGTTTTTATTGAAACAGTCATTAAACTCCTAAAAAAGTAGACAATATAAAAAAATGTTGATTCACAAATTGATTTTAAATCAAACAAAAGTGCCACAAACATTCAGTTACAAGGTACATAAATATACGTCAGAACAAACATGGCATGTTTTCTGAGTAGAATTTTATGGTAGGTCAACATCACTTTACTACTTCTTTATCTACACACCGTGGTCATATCTCATATGTAGTCTTTTGCATTAGAGTAAAAGTGATATGAATGACCAAATGAATGATAAATTGTGATACGGTTATTGAATTTATCGTTGCTTTGATTCAAAATTATTTGGCCTTATACTCATTATATTCATATCGTATATGGGTAGATAATAATAATTATGCTCAGCTTTAATTAAACATGTCACGTGCAATGGCTTGCTCGAATTGTGCTTCATTATAATTCTATTTGTATGTTTTCTGCTTATATTTGTAATTTGAGTAGGTAAGGTATCTCTCTTAAGCAGTGATTCTTACTTGTTGTTAACAGTAAATACTAAAAACTTTTAAAGTAATAGAAAAAAACACGATCTTTTTTAAAATTAGGCACTAAATTACTTATTTTAATTGGATGAGTTCTAATTTTGGCTTGGCGAAACAAAACTAGTTCAAACGTTGTATACTCGTTTAGTTAAAGTTCTTTTATGATCCATAATTTGCACAATTAAACCTTTATAACTTAGTCATCTCACGGTCAGAATTTCGTTCCCGATGTCCATGTTTAGTGGTGAGTAATAAGGTTTTTATTTCAGAGCCTAGAAAACTGTATGTTTAAGTTTAGTGTGTGCTAAACGGCTAAGCCAAAAACTCATCTAGAATCGAGTCAGAGTGATTTGCGTTAATGTTGGCGCTGTGGTAGAGTTATAAGAAATTATGTATTTATGGAGCAAAAAATGAGTTATATTCACATATACATATGTACATTATGTACATACACATACATATGTATACACGAATATGTTGGTCTAGAGTCAACAAAGATTTATGTTCTCTCTGAAATCGATGATAAAATAGAGTGGTACACTTGGGCGTATACGCAATTTTTGTATTTAATTTATTTTTAACTAAATACAATACACTTGTATCTTATGCAAGTTAAGTTAACGTAGGTCGTGTAAATCAAAAAAATGTAAAAATGACTTTTATACTGTAGGTTAAACATTATAGAATAAAGTTTACGTGAGTTTTTTGCCCGGTGGGCCCCTGGGTGAGCAAGAAGTACATAAGAGCATCTGCACCACTTTTTTTCCTAACGGAAAAAGTTTCTCATAAAATTTGTATTTTGATCCAAAGGTATCTTGGGAGGCCCATTCTATGGCTCTGTTTGAGGCCCCTTACCTTAACTTCTATCCAATTAGGTACCCTAGGCACTAGAGATATGTTGGAGGTATCTACAGCCAATTTGAGGCCTTTTATCTCAGTTGCCGGTTTCTATACCTTTCTTGAAAGAGCCTAGAGCTCTGTTGAAGGCCAGTACAGCACAGTTGGAGGCCCTACCACCTTTTTTGAAGAACCCTAGATCTCTATTGGAGGCCTACACTCTACAGCTCTGTTGGAGCTTTGAGGCCCAAAAGCGCTGTCGGAGGTCCCTAAAGCCCGTTTAGAGGACCTACAATAATGAATATTGAGAACCCAAGAGTGGCCCCACAAATTTCTTAGATAATTTAAACTAAAAGCGTAGTTTTGATGTTAACTCTACTTCCTCCACAAAAGGCTTGGACATTTCTGAAATGCCACTATAAAAAAATTATTTTGACCGCAAAAATTAAGCAAAACATAATATACAGATTTATTCCTGATATCTTAAAAAAGATATTAAGAAAAGTATATCCATGTCTCACTAAAAAGAGACACATGAACCTCAAAATCTGCAGCTCAATATCCAGAACTTTCTCAGAAAAATCCCAACTTTAACATTGAACTCACTTCGTTTTACTAGTACTCCAAATCAACCAATACAAATCTCTCAACAAATTTTGTTCGGCGCCTTATTTCGATTGAGAGTTTCCTTAAATTTCATAAATTACCATTTCCCACAGCTTAAAATTCCAAAACATAAGAAGACAGCACTAGAAAATGGGAGCCTGTTTGTTTTCTTATTTTTTTTATTTTGTTGCGTTTTGGGTCTGTACGCCAGCTAAATCATGGAATATTATTTAAAGTTCAGGATATTTCACTATGCACATGTATTACAAATTAATATTTCAATTGATTGAAAAAAGTCTGCCACGTTAATCCAGCATTAATGGTTTAACTATTGCCGAAGTAATGGTTGAAGAAAAGAGTGAAGAAATAATGTTTAACAAAACTTGGTTTTATAAAATTCTGCAAAAAAATTCAATAACTTTTTTCTTATTAGTTGCAGAATTTAGTACAACCAGAATTATGTAACCCAGATAATTCTTAAAGGACGGTTTTAAAAGACGAATTTTGACCCAGATAGAATCCTAAAATTCAATGGCCCTTAATAATAAACGAATTAACAGTCGAATTAAGCCTAAAGTCGAGTTTGTCCAATACAAAAAAATTGAATTTAAGTTAGATTCAACTTAAAATTCGTTAATTACTTAGGTACTTAAGTTTTGAAAAGTGAGGCCATATATCGATTTTGAAAAGTATGAGATATGATCATACCGTCGCAAACCATAAACGTAACGTGCAATGTTATTAAAAGCAAACATTAAGTCTTCGCTTGTGTTCATAATCACAGATCGCAAATATTTCATAACCAAAAAGAATTATAGGAGTAAGTGAAGTCTTGGCAAGTAATTTTTTTTCTAATAAGAGTGATGTATTGGGTTGTCCAAATAAATAACTAACAATGGACCTTAGATTGATCCTTGAGGAACACCCATCATTACAGGAAGAAAATTCTGAAATCTGCCGCTCAGATATGAAGATATCAGATTGCAGGGGATTGAGAGAAATTGTACTGACAGTTTCTACCAGTTTTATTATTTATTTTATTTTATTTAACATTTACAAGCTTTCAGCTTACAGATTTGGTTTTGATTTCTGTCA
The DNA here is from genome assembly GCA_949320155.1 of Melangyna quadrimaculata. Classification (NCBI taxonomy): domain Eukaryota; kingdom Metazoa; phylum Arthropoda; class Insecta; order Diptera; family Syrphidae; genus Melangyna; species Melangyna quadrimaculata. Next base: position 174,074,269 of record OX439485.1, on the reverse strand, counting down.
AAACAAAACAAAAAAAAAACTATTATTTGACTTTGTGTAAGTGTAGGCAATGAATTTATACATTTATTTGCAATTTTGAAGTTTTCTAACGATTTTGTCACTCGTGTATACCTCCCTAAGTAGCATTACACAAACAATTTAGTTTGTATGTAATAAATTCAATGGACAGAAAAAAGAAGTCTCACTGTTGGGACCTATCGCTAACAATAAATTGAAAATCAATAGAAAACTATATCCCTTATACACTTACTCCTTCATAAACACACCAACCTAAGCATTCAAATACTACATTCGAGTTTATTATAAATCATTCAGATTACTATCATTCAAGGTTATCTCTTTCCATTCATAGTATGCGGTGATTTTAATATTTTGTTTATAAGGCATAATTCCGATCCCCTTCTGTCGAAAGCAAAATAATAATTGGGCTTTGATTACTTTTTAATATTTTAAAAATTTATTTTTTGCTTAACGAATCACTTTCGTAATAAATATAAAAAAAAAATTTATTATTATGCTACCCTCATTAACTTCTATTGACCTGACGTTAAACTTTTTTGAGAATTTTAAATAACGATCACTTAGCTTTTAAATTTTTTGTAAACAAAAATATATTTTTAATCAGGTCATAGCTAACTTAAAAAAAATTGCATATCACATATAGAGAAATTAATGAACCAAAGTTTTATCGATCGTTGACAATTTATTTATGAGAGTAACAAAAGTCAGCCGTAAAAAGCAGTGATATCTAAAAGTACTCCAAGTTCTATGTTCATTAATGTTAAATATATCAAATATTTAAAGTAGAGTCCCTACCTAATATCGAAGAACATACAAATTATCAGAGAAATATGTTATTTAATGATTACGGACTTGAATTGGGTTGGTTTACTAGTCAAGTTTTCAATTCAAAACTGAGTAATAAGGTAATAAAAGAAAACTTGCCAAGTAAACCCAATTTAAGTCAGTATTCATTAAATAACAGATTTCTCTGATATTTTTAGGTTCTCACTTTAATTAAAATTTTTGCTAACTTGGCTTCGTTTTTAACACCACAAGTCCTACCGTTGTACAAAATTACAAGATTCTACGACGTCGGGAAATTTTGATGAACTGTCAGCCAGTCAGTTACGGTTTTTGTGATTTTTGCAGTCTTATATATCGGGAACCCAGGTGCTAAATGATGCTGGTGAGCTGAGCAAATACTGCGAGTTTGAAGTTTCTGATTTTATTTGTTCTGAAGTTAGAGGGGACGAAAATCGCCTGAGTTTGATCCTGTAATGATCAAAAAATGTCAATGACTTATTCTTACGTAATAAAAAAAATTAATTTATGTCGTTTACTTACTCACATGTGTACTTTCTCTAGTCATTTTGAATAGAGCTCTTTACGAAACTGTCAAACTCTCAAAATCGACACCTATCATTTTATGGGTTCTGTCAGATGCATAGGTGGTCATTAACACATCCCCACAAAATGATGATTTTTAAGGTTGTGGAAAAACGGTGGATTGAAAGTTTCGTTCATCGAATGATTCGCGTTGGTTTGGGAGAGAGAAATCAATATGTGATGTTGTTAAATATTATGTTAAAAAGAACAATGAAAATGTGGTTAATAAATTCAGGACTATTCTGCGCAATCTTTTATTCTTTTATTCTGTTATTCTTTTATCAATTTCCATAAAAATTTTCGAACTGTCAAAAAAACTTTTAAAATTCTTTTATTAATTGGTATTCTGCATATCGAATGCTGTTATGAAATCTGTTATAAACCATAACAGAATAAAAGACTGATTTGTTTGACTTTTATCATTAAAAATTTTAATACATGAAGTAAACTCTTTTATTTCTTTAATGAATTGTTTTTAAAAGGAGACAGATATAACAAAATAATATTAAAATGCATAATTACAAACACAAAAATAAGTAATTTCAAACTAAACTATTTTTATACACAAAAGCACAGAACACAGTTGTTGATGGATGAAACGTAAAAAAAGTAGGTAGTCGCTTTATCATGATGGTGTGCGTTTGGTGTAACTTTTTAAATTGGATATATTAAATTCACGAAATGTTATAGAGAAATAAAATAGAACAATAATTTATCCACGCGAAACAAAACACGACCATTCCACGGGTTAATTTTATTTTGGTCACCAGTCAGTGTCGATTTTTTTTATTTACTACAGCTGACAGCAGATTTTTAGGTCTGTTCGTATAAATGTTTCTTTTTCGAAGTTCCATAACAGACTTTTATAAAAGATCGAACTACTGAATACAAATTATAAGAATCTTTTATGGTGGAGATCTGTTATGCATCATAACAGAAAATTCATAGCAGAATAAAAGGTCTTCCACACTAGCCCACTGTGTATTAATACATGTCAAAAAAGTGGGAAACAAATCATGTAGAATAGTGTGAAAACAAAATATGAAAATACAGCCTACACAACCCGACATTTTATCCCACACGATTTGACATGTGTTAATACAAGAATCATTTTAGGAATGGATCTAATTCTATCCCATATTCTATCAGACTTTTTTTAGGTTAAGGTAATGTATTAATACCATCAAGAATGGAAGCAAAATATGAAAAGTCATTTCTTTCCCACAAATTTGGCAGTCGCGTGGAATCCTTTCCCACTTTCAATTTGACATGTATTAATACACAGTGGGGTAGTGTGGAAGGGCTTTAACAGATATGGCAGAATAGGCCTAATTATCTGTTATTACAATGTTCGTTCTTTTTTTTTTTAGAAGCTGTTTTCTGTAGCATAAGTTTTTGTTTATTTCTGAGTTTTGTACTTTTTTCAAAAAGTAGGTGAATGTTGTTCTCGCTTATAGACAACAAAGTCTAAATTCGTGACAGCAATCCGTTGAGCGCATTAAATTTGTAAGTACTTAATTTTCAGATCGAGCTTCTGATTGGCCAGCTGTCATAAAAGTGAAATTTTTAGTTACAGCAGCTGAAAACTGACATTTCATATAATTTTGCGTTCAACGACATAAAATTAAGTAATTTATTTTCAAGTTTTCATGTTTTTGCATTAAACGTACCCAATTTCCACAGTACATGATATTATTACCTGTAAGATATGTATCTTGCCCAATATCTACTGTCTTTATCTGAGTATGCCATCAAGTAACGTATGAGCAAAGTATGAGAGCTCACAAAGCTAAAATGATCTTTAATCATTGACTATCCCAACTGGAAAATTGTCGAATGTATACCTAGGTTGACCAACATTTTAATCTTTTATTCGAAGAGTCCATAGTTGCGAGTTTGGTTGATTAGCATAATTTACCTAATTAGAAAATGTCAAAGTCAAAAAGCCACCATGTTGTATTACCTCCATTGGCAATAATTGTGACAGTAAATTGCCACTTTCCTTTACATTTCTTTGAATTCCGCCAATGCAGACGGTTTAGCATGGGCAATATTGCCCATTATTGGAAGGCAATTATGATTCGCCTTTTTGAGCAAATAGAGAGGCAATTTATTGCCTCGAATATTGCCAATTGGGCCGTTGAGTTAGCACAGAACAGTTTGGAACAGAAAAGTACAACTGTTTTCTGTGCCAAACTGTTCTGATTTTCAATGAGTCTGTTCCCAGCAAACGTAGAACTACATAAATAACCGGTGAAATATGTATATATTAGAAGTACTTCTATTCCACTGAAAATAGATAGGGGCTCGGGAAAAAACTCAGTTATATACCTCCACTACATGAGAATACATGAAGCAGCTATCTCTTTCTAGCATGCAAAATGTAGTGAATTTCCCCTCCATTAAAGTACTGACAAAGGTACTTCAAATGTATATCAGCGAAGCACTACTGGAAGTACTTCTAATGTTTATTCGCCAGTAGTTTTTTATACCATAGCGAAAGCACTGAAACTTGTCCTTTAAAAGTACTTCTTATGCGTATACATTTCACCGGTTATATCCGTACTACTACATACTGAGTTCTCGAATCTAGAAGTACGGATATAACTGGTGACACTTGTACGTAAAAGAAGTAGTTTGTTTCTTCTGAAACTGAGCCTTTTGAAATTATATATGAAATAATTTATACAATAAATTGAATTTTACGAATAGTTTTCGTCACCAGTTTATTGCTTTTTTTATCAAAATAAATAAAAAAAAATTGTTCAGACTTTAGAACCGTTTCAATAACTGAACAATTTGCTGCAATCTCAAAATACACGACCATTGACTTAGAAATATAATGAGTCAACGTACACGACGATCGTCGAAAATGGTTTCCTTGACCCTGATGAATCTGAAATGCAGTAATAACAAAGTATATAACACTAATAAAAACATTTGTATTTTCTATTTAAATTTAATGACAATAATTATTTATTTATTTATAACTCGCGCTCGCCGATAAAATCAATGTTTTTGTTCGTCATGTTGTGCACATTCGAAATGAGACAAAACTTTGTGTATCGTATACATCGCACTCTTTCTTCCCTTTTACTATAGAAGAGTTTTATTTTTTTAGGAGAAACAAAAGTACATTTTTGAGGGAAGAGTTTTTGGTAAATAAAGAAACACACACATACATTTATAGAACGCGTCTTGTTTGTGGTTGTGTTTCAAGGCAAACTACTGAGTTTTGGTTTGCAGGGTTCCTAACAGTTTGGAACAGAATAGAACAGGATTTTCTGTACTTGTTTTTTAGATAAAACAACTTAAAACATGTTGTCTGTCCTAACTTGTCTGGACGTTTCCCATAAATCTTTGCTGTTCTGATCTGACTTTTTCCTCACTGAACAATCCCATTAACCACTCATGTTAATTCAATCCATTTGTAAAGGCTTAACAACATAGAGGCCTACTTTTGTACAAAAGTACAAAAGTAAGAAATAAATGTCTATTCTGAAGACACCTGCTTGCAAAAAAAAACAACGGAAAATGGTGCATGGTGGTTTACTGTATGTGTCATAACAATTTTCGTATGTTTTTTTGCAAGCATGTTACTTTAGCGAGCGTTTTAATTTCTCACTTTTGTACAAAAGTAGGTCTATGTAGTTAAGGCTTAATTTAAAAAAAAAATGTAAGCGCCTCATATGATTTCAAACCAGATTTAATTCACTTTTTGTTTTATCTGTACACTTGCAAAATTATTTTTGAATGTTGCCCAACTTGTTAATTTGACGTTTTAAATTCAGAAAACTTGTCAGCACTGGTGCTTTAAAAACTGACCAGGAAAAAATTTGTGTTCTGTCTGCTGCAAAATTTCGGATTGGATTTTTGATTCCAAAAAATTACCATTTATCTGATATTTGTCCAAAACAATGGAAGCATTAATCCCGGTTATTAACAAATTACAAGATGTTTTCAACACTGTTGGATCGGATTCAATTCAACTCCCGCAAATTGTTGTACTTGGCAGTCAGGTAAGATTCCTTTTTGCTCGTCTACAAAAAAAAAATGAATACATTCTATATTTTTCGATTCTGGGAAGAGGAAAAATTAAATTGATTTATCATTCTAGATCCATAACACCTCAAAATTTATTTTAATTTTAATTTGTTTCAAATTATGTAATCTTATTTGCCGGCAATATAAAGTATCACTCTTCAAAGAAAGAAAAGTTGGAACTTTTTTGAATGCCGAAGTTTTCTTTTGTTACAGGAAAAATAAATCGGGGACAATTAAGTCGGAACAATTTTCGTTCTCTATTGATATTTCTCAATGATTCCTCTGTTATTTCCGAGGTTATTCATTTGTTGTTCTTCCTAAAACACTTGTTATAACTTAACAACTTTTTTGTGCACCTATGTTTTATTAATGGATTGGCTATGTGAATTCTCTCCATTTGATGTCGAAAGGGTTCCTTGTGTTTGTTCTAAAAATAGGAGGCGGGTAGAAGTTACACAACAGCTTCCACAATGCAAAAAGAATAAACTAAATGACGACGGCGAATGTTTTTTGCGGGGCAACTTTGTTTACATTTTTTTTAATAATTTTATGGTAGTTTTTTTTTTTTGTTTGTTACTTTGTTGATTATAGATTTATGGAATTTGTAATTTAAAAAATTATAATCATTGCAATACGTAGTATCTATGTCGTCGCAATTTAAAATTTCTTTTGTCTAAATGGTTTACATACCCAATTGTGGATTTCTTTTAATCATAATAAAACTTTCTTGCCTATTAGGGCGTTCAATCCTGAAAAGTGAGCGTTGGCCTCGTTAACTTATTTGTGATGTGTTTTCTAAGAGAGAACAAAAAACATTATTCCAATGATTCATTAACTTTAATAAACGTTATTACAAAACTGAGAAACAAGTTTATTTGTTAGTCAGTAAAAAGTTATCACTAAAATCTTATACAAAAACATTTATAAATTCCCAGGGATAATAAGAGTTGAAATATAATATATATAAGAACTGAAATAGGAGCGTTTCTTAAAGAATATTATATGTATTTACAAGGGTTTATAAGGTTTTTTAAAGAAAATTTTGTAGATTAATGCTCTGTTTAGAAAATCTGATGGACAATACGGTCGGTAAAGTCTATTGAGTTTAAAAATGTTTGAAAAATCGTATTAATATGTATGATTCGAAAGAAGTAGACTTAGAACCGATTTTTTAATCATCAGTTAAGCTATCAGTGGAATAAATAAAACAGAAACAAAATGTTGCTTTAACTGGAGAATAAGTCCTATCTGAAGTTTAACTGAATATCGAACAAATTGCTTTTAAAAGAACATTTTTTTGGAACGACTATCAAGTAGTTATACGTAACTGAGCAAAAACATAATTGAAGATGTTTATTTGCAGACTTGCGTTTTGTTCACTTTTGAGTAAAGAGTGCACCAGGTTACAACTCACTTTGAAGCCCGAGTTATCAGTTCTAATTCCAAGTTGAAATTTTTGTACCTATGACGAATTTTTCCATTTCCAATTTTGTGTGTTCAAGTGAAAACATCTCGATATTCCTTTTTATGTTATCTCCAAATTTATGAACTCAAAACAGTTTTTGATTCAAATCTACTCTTCTACTCTCTTGTACTACACAATAAATTCCCGGGAAACTCGGTCCCTTTTCCTTATTCTAAGCAAACTTGGAATATGAGAAATAATGCTACGAGAAAAAAGCTGGCATTATAAATGTCCAAAACATGGAAAATGCTAATATATTTGATGTGAGGAGCATTTTAATTTTGGGAGAACAAATTTCCCGGGGAATATTTAGAATTGGGCTGAATGTTCTCCAAATTGGAATACCGGATGCAGTAAAAAAAAAGTGCGATATCTCCAAATCTATGCACTCTTTTTTAATAGAGACACGAGGTATAAGTGTTTGTGGAAAATCTACAGATCCTAGCGTACCAATATGGATATGGAAATAAGAGTATCAAAGTGGCAACCTGATGCAAATCATAAAGTTATTAAAACCCAATACTTTGGCCAGCTGATAGCAATATCTCTACATCAATACACCCACATTTTGAAAAAAATGATATTCATATTAGAATTTGAGGCTGATACGGAAAAGCCTAGCTTGCCAATATGTATATATAATGAATGTTAAGCAGGAGTTAATTGGGTTTGACCATGCAGGAATCCAATCCAGAATAGGACTTTTATTATCCCGGTCATGGCCAAATCAAGATTGCACCTATTGTAATATAATTTACTTCAATATTGATACAATACAATACAATACCTTAAGTAAATCAATGGATTCAAAAGATACTAAACGGACATTTTATTTATACACAAGCGCAAAACTAGTTTGCGCAAAAATTGCTCATTGCTACAATATTATATGGAAGTCTGGGTTCACTTCCCAGCCTCGTCCACCTAAAAACTGAAAAGTTCTTTTTAAGGGTCACTGCCTCTTGCGAGGAATTGACAAATCCTCCAAGAGTAGCACTTGTCAAGAATAAGTGCTTCTCGTCTAGCCGTTCGGTTGTTAGTCACTAGACTCTGGTTCTTCACGAGCCGTTGCGCCACCCAATTTATTTATTTTTTTACAATATTATAATTTTATTTTTTTCATAATTTTTATTTATATAAATTAATTTTATAATCTAAATGTTCATTCAATAATTTCAATTTGCATTTTTAACCAAATATTTCTATTTTCTAGAGTTCCGGTAAAAGTTCTGTAATCGAAAGTTTGGTTGGAAGGTCATTTTTACCCCGAGGAACTGGCATTGTTACAAGGCGCCCGCTTATCTTACAACTCATATATTCCCCCATCGATGACAAAGAGCATCGTTCAGCCGAAAATGGTATGTCTAACACTGTAAGTGGAATTTTTCGTAATCCTTTTGTTGCTCGCCCCCCAGGCACAGTCAATACAGAAGAATGGGGAAAGTTCCTACATACGAAGAAAACCTTTACCGACTTCAATGAGATCCGTCATGAAATCGAAAATGAAACAGATCGTGCTGCGGGCAGCAACAAAGGAATATGCCCAGAGCCAATAAATCTGAAGATTTATTCAACACGAGTTGTTAATTTAACACTTGTCGATTTACCTGGAATTACAAAAGTACCAGTTGGCGATCAACCTGAAGATATTGAATCACAAATTAAAGATTTAATTTTAAAATATATTGAAAATCCGAATTCGATTATTTTGGCCGTTACTTCGGCGAACACAGATATGGCAACAAGTGAAGCATTAAAATTGGCCAAGGATGTTGATCCAGATGGTCGACGTACACTGGCTGTTGTAACTAAACTTGATCTCATGGATGCTGGTACTGATGCAATTGATATATTGTGCGGACGTGTGATTCCAGTCAAACTAGGCATTATTGGTGTAATGAACCGATCTCAACAAGATATAATGGATAAGAAAACTATTGAAGACCAGTTAAAGGATGAGTCTGCTTTTTTGCAGAGAAAATATCCTACGCTTGCTACTAGAAATGGTACGCCGTACTTAGCAAAAACTCTTAACCGTCTTTTGATGCATCACATCAGAGATTGTCTGCCTGATCTGAAGGTAAAAGATTGAACAAAATAATGTGCGATTAACTATACTTTTTGTGTTTTTTTTTTTTCAGACACGTGTTAACGTCATGTCATCACAGTTCCAATCATTATTGCACTCATACGGAGAAGATGTCACTGATAAAAGTCAAACTCTACTTCAAATAATAACCAAATTTGCAAGTGCATACTGTGCAACCATTGAAGGCACATCCAGGAACATAGAAACAACAGAACTTTGTGGTGGCGCTAGAATTTGCTACATTTTCCATGAGACTTTCGGACGCACCTTAGACTCTATACATCCACTATCCGGACTCACAAAAATGGATATTCTAACGGCTATTCGTAATGCAACCGGTCCAAGGCCAGCATTATTTGTGCCTGAAGTCTCATTTGAATTGTTAGTTAAACGTCAAATTCGTCGTTTGGAAGAACCTTCATTGCGTTGCGTTGAATTGATTCATGAAGAAATGCAAAGAATTATTCAGCATTGTGGCAATGAAGTTCAGCAGGAAATGTTGCGGTTAGTTGATACGGTTTAATATAAATTAAGATTTTTTATTATAACTTACGAATTTTTTCTATAGATTCCCAAAATTACATGAAAAAATAGTGGACGTTGTGACCCAATTGCTCAGACGTCGTTTACCAACAACTAATGTTATGGTGGAAAATTTAGTTGCAATTGAATTGGCTTATATTAATACCAAACATCCAGATTTTCATAAGGATGCTGCGTTAGTACCAAGTCTATTGAAGGCAGACAATATAAATGACCCATTCTCACAAATGCAAATGCAGACGAATATTCAACGTCGCCAGCAAATGCCAAGAACCACTAATTCATCACCACAAGTAACGGCACAACACAATCAGGATGGAAATGAACGACAAGAAAACCATCAGGTTGGTAGTTGTAGTTAATGATATACATTCCGTTATGCTGTCGTTTCTGGATATGATATTTCAGGATCTTATAAACATAAACGTTTATGTTGAACTTGAATATTTATGTTTCGTATCATTAAACGGTCCTAAATTGTTCAATTGATATTCAGCGGTAAATGTCAAGTCGGACTGTTGTTTGTTGTCTAAGTTGCCATATCTGCTCATCAAATGCTAGGAAGCCTCATCAGGCAGATTTGTTTGGCAATATTTCATGAAAATCCGTAAGATAATTTCACCGGATTTTTTTATTTTAGCATCTGCCTATTTTGCTCTTATTTTGGGAAGAAATTTTGAAAATAAATTCTAATTCGATTAGAACTTATATTTAACTCTGAGGCATTTGGAATGATAAAGAAACTATCGACTTATAGAAGTTGTAAGTCAGTTATTTGGAAGCCCAAGCTTTCCTGGAAAACTTAAATTTCTTGTAGAAGAAGTCTATAACAAGATACATTTGTACTAGCGTCTATTGCACAATATATAGGTATACTTCTTAAGCTTTTATTTATTATTTTATTTAAATTTGTACGAAGACATTTTGGAAGAAATTTATTATAATACCATATTAAAACATTTGAACGTCAATAGAACCACAATGGCGAGCACTCAACACCAAGCAATTGGTTATCAAACATGCTGCCTCCCCCAGTGCAAAGCATGGAAAATTCTGCCACCAACACACCAATTCATAACATGATAGCAGCAAGCCCAGTTAAAGCTGTCAATTTACTCCCAGATGTTCCCAGTCACAATTCATCAAGAAGACTTACCGATAAGGAACAAAAAGATTGTGACGTCATTGGTAATTATCTATCTTTCTATCAAATCACATTTTCTTAAAAAAATATTAACATCTAATATTTTATATGATCCAAACAGAACGCCTCATCAAATCGTATTTCTACATAATTCGTAAATCAATTCAAGATTCAGTACCAAAGGCTATAATGCATTTCTTAGTTAACTATGTTAAGGATAATCTTCAGAGTGAACTTGTTACGCATTTATACAAATCGGATAGAGCTGAGACCCTTCTTAATGAATCAGATCATATTGCTGTAAGAAGGAAAGAGGCTGCCGATATGTTACAGGTAATACTGTATTTAATGTTTGTTTAAAAAACTTCAATAATTATTTAACGTTTTTGTTTTGTTATTTTAGGCATTAACTCGTGCTAATCACATCATCAGTGAGATTCGAGAAACTCACATGTGGTAAATCTTTCGATAAAAAACCATAACGTATTTATTTGCATGTATACAACCGGTCGTCTATTGATATTATCGGTGTGTGTCGCTCTCAGAATCGTGTATATTATTCTTTACAGCAAACACAGACCTAGATTTATATTCAGCCCTTAACCTGTTGAAACTGTGTTTTTATTTAAAAATTTAGGCATTATATTTATAGAACAAAAGAAGAAAACATTTAATATTATAGTGCGATTCATAAAAACAAAAACCGATCTTTAGTCTTAGAATTTGTTGAGCAAAATGCTTAAGCATCCATACAAATGATTTACGAATGCACTTGTTAAAGCTATTGAACTTCTAGTTTACAAAAAAAAATATATTTTCCATCATAAACTTATGTCCTTGTATAAATCAATGTTCATTGTATGTTTTTTTTCTTTTCATTTAAAAAAAAAAACAAACTTATGTCAAAGAATGTCTTTCAAATTGATGTTTGTCGAAAATGTTGTTCTCAAGTGCAACAACTTATTCTCATAAAATGATTTATTGCACTCTAAATAAATTTATGTTCGCCTATTCGCTACTAGTAACATTTTTATTTATATATATTACATCTCATATTAAATAAAACAAAAATTACGTTGTGCGCATCGGAAAATAAATTGTATAAAATACCATTCCCGGAATCGTTAAGAAAAAAATCTAAACAATTAAGAAACATAATGATATTGATATATTAGTTTTTTTTTATTTGTTCCAAACCAACCATAAAACAAGCTAGTCCGACATTGGTTTTTAAAACTTGGTGAAAATAAGAGATTAAATAAACGAAAACAAATAACATAGAAGCATTTTGTTATGTTATTTCGGATGTGATTAATTAAATGTGCATTTCTGTTTGGGTTATAGAATGTTTACTTTTTGTACGCTTTATTTAATGTCTCTATGGTTGTGTTATCATTCTTTTGTAAGAACATTATCATTATATTGAGAATGACCTATACCTCCCTTAGGCCGAATGTTACGCTGATTCCAGTTATAACATTCAGTGGAAAGGAGTTCAAACAAAAACCTATGTTGGTGTAAGAAAATACAAAAAAAGGTACATAGCAATTTAAAATGTAATTCCCTAGATAGAAGGTACAGGGTAGTCTCTTAGCACTACAACAACAGAATAGGACTTCCATTACTATCAACGTGAGCCCAGCACGTAATTCGGTACAATCGACCATAGGCAGTTACTATACACTAAAGGACTCTACACATCAGAGCGACCGACGAATGAATGAACAAATGGGATTTAAAACATTAGTAAACCTAAATTCTTTTCAAAATCTAGACAAACGAAAGAATTATAATTGAGGATTATTTTATGATACTAAATTTTTCATTTTAATTGCTAACACAAGAGAATTTTAAGAAAACAATTTGTTCGTCGCGAATAGCCGCAATTCGTTACGAACAATTTATTTTCTCAAATTTCTCATATAGTCCAGTAACCTTGTCGTTTGTATGGAAGGCACCGTTAGCGTCAAATCTGGTATTTCTGTTTTTTTGCTGAGTTGTTCAGGATATTGGCCTAGTTAATAACCTAAGTTTTCGACCTCGAGCGGCGACCGCTTCATGGTCAAAAATCAGAAAAACGCGCTTTTTTTAGTTATTGGTAATTTAAGTCCCAAATAATTAATTTTAAATAAAAGCATTGTTCAACGAATTCAAAGTAACTTAATTTGTTTCAACTTGAGAGCAAAGCCAACTCTGTAGAACCAATGGTTTCCAAAATACAGCAACTAAAAAATTTAATATAAAAAGTAGTGTTATCAAACAGTATAATGGAAAATAAAGAATGTTTGACATAAATCCATCAAAAAGCACTGGAACGTGTAGATTGGGCTAAAAGAATAGGACAATCATACCGGAAGGGGGGTCTATATACCCCCCCCCCCCCCCCTTTTTTTGAAATATTACGGTTTATTAATTTTGTAATTCCCATTTGTTTGTTCATTCGTCGGTCGTTCTCATGTGAATGGTCCTTAATAAAGGAAGCTAGAGGCGAGTTATCATTAACTCGTGGAGTCGTAATATTTCTGCCACTTACGAGCAAGCTAAACCAACAAGGAAGGTGGTTTAGCGAAGGGTTAAATAAGAAAAGTATATATACGTTTTATTTTACGAGTTATCTCTTAATTACAAGAGTTATCGTGAAAGTTACAGTTGAGTTAAGCGCTGTTTTTATTAATATGGCTGTAAAAGCGTGCAGTAATTTTGATGATAGCAAAATTCCATCGGTGTTTTAAAATAAACCTAAGCTTTTCATATGCAAATATGAACGTCTTGCAATTTAGTCGGTGGGGCCTTTGTAGGTAAGCAGTGCTCCATTAAAATTTTTTTTTTTTCGGAAGTCCAGACAATTCGTATAGCAACTAAAACAATTAAAATAGCTGACCGCCCTTAACATGAATATGGTGGTCCAAGTTTGGTATGGGTCCAAATGCCAAATCTCAAAATGTCTGCAAGGCGCACTCAAACAACGCAAAAGATTGATTTTAAAGATAAAATTGAGATAGCAAAATATTTGTTGTTCCCAATGATAGAGTGAAGGGACCTCTTAAGGGTCCGCCAAAAAACTTTTTTTTTTGAAAATGCTATAAAAAAAAACTACTGAATATTTTCTCAAATTTCTTTTTTTATTTGAAAGTACAGTCCTTCCGATTAATAATGGAAAATAAATTCATTCAAATGGCTGCCTCGGCTGGCCATGCAGTAGCCTACACGATCGGTCCAATTTTGAAGCACATTATTGATTGTGTGCAGCTGTATTTCACCAATGGCTTCACGAATATTGTCCTTTACAGCGTCAATTGTCTCTGGCTTGTCGGCGTAACACTTATCTTTTACGGCACCCCACAAATAATAGTCCAACGGTGTCAAATCGCAGCTCCGAGGTGGCCAAACGACATCAGCTCTGCGGCTGATAATGCGATCTTCAAAATCAGGGCGCAAAACATCGAGTGTAGCTTCGGCTGTGTGGCACGTAGCGCCGTCCTGTTGAAACCAAATGTTGCCAATATCCTCCTCTTCAATTTTTGTGAACAAAAATTCGTTCAACTTGGCCGATAACGATCGCCATTGACTGTAACGGCCACTCCTTGCTCAGTTTCGAAGAAAAATTGACCAATTATGCCTCTGGACCAAAATCCGCACCAAAGAGTGACTCGTTTTGGGTGTATCGGCTTTTCAATGTATGCGTGCGGGTTTTCTGTGCCCCAAATGCGACAATTTTGCTCGTTTACATACCCGCCAAGATCAAAATGAGCTTCATCTGAAAAGATGATTTTTTTTGGCAAAATCGGCATCTTCTCTAAGTCGATCGCAGGCCAACTTAGCGAAGCGAAAACGCATTGGATGGTCAGTTGACTTTAACTCCTGAACCAATTGGACTTTGTATGGCGTCATACCAAGGTCTTTATGCAAAATTCGTCCAAGTTCTTTATGCAAAATTCGTCTCAATGATGTATTCGAAATGTTCAATTGTTGAGAACGACGGTGAATTTATGTTGATGGCGCTTCACGCACACTTTCTGCCACAGCAGCAATATTCTCGTGTGTACGCACTGTTTTTGGCTTTTCACGCTTTGGTTTATCGATGAGGATGCCAGTTTCTTTCACTTTTTTCACAAGATAACGAACATACGGAGCAGACGGTGCTTCTCTTCTTCCAAAATCCGTACGCAATTTTCGCACACATTCTGCAACATTACCATGATTTTCAAAGTAATGTCGCAATATTTCCCAGCGTTGTTCAAGCTTATACACAACCATATTCGTTCAGCGGAAGGATAAAACTAATTACCTGTCAAATCAGACATGAGCTAAGTGTTACCATTCACGAAATAAGCACTAGTTGAAAAAAAAAAACGTTAGATGGCGGACCCGTTACATGGCCAAAATGAAGGCTTTTGTTTTTTTTATGGGAAAGTGTACTTGCCAGATGCTTTCAAGGAATTGATTGCTATTATTTGCTGTCTTTAAAAGCGGCTGGTAAAAAAACGAATTTGAGGCTATGTGCCTGTCCACATTGGATTTTTAATGGTAGGTGCATGCAGTGAGACAGGTAGATTTTATGTGAGTGAAAAAGAGATGGGTAGATTCCACCCCAACATACTAACACCAAGCATTAAAAATCCAATGTGGACAGGCACAATGATTATCTTTGATCTGGACCATTTCTTTTTTCTGTAAAGACTAATCCTTATTACGGTCGTCTTCACTACGATAAATTTATTTATAAATTTAGCCAATGCTGCATTTACACGTCTGGCAGATTGACATTTTTCTGTCAATATACTGTCAAAAGAATGGGCAAATTCCTTTGTGTATATATAATATGGGGGCTCGTTCCTATCCCTAATGCATTGTAGTACTTGAGTATGTGATAGGGGGCGTGATTTCCATACAGAGAGGGTTTTTTGACAGCTGCAGCTATGACGGTGTTGTTGTAACAACCCTCTCTATAATGAAAATTGAATTACCGCATAGATTACCGGGCCCCCTATGATGGTTACGTTTTTGGAAACGAGCACTCCATATTAAATGTACTCAAAGGCAAATTCATTATTTTGCCAGTTAAATGACGATTCTGTCACTGCCAATTCCCCAGTCGTGTAAATGGGACATTAAACTCTCATTTGTCAACATAAATTAGTAGGGCAAATGTTTCGCGTCGGTTTGCTAGAGACTTAAGACTCTCCCAAACCGACACGAAACATTCACTGATGACGGTTGTTTGTTTTTGATTAGCATTGTGTATCCTTCATTTTATTCGGGACATCTGTCTCCCTAAGACTGGCGATAGTTTTTATTAAAGTAAAGCCTTAACTACATAGGCCTTCTTTTGTACAAAAGTACAAAAGTGAGAAATAAATATCTATTCTGAAGGCACCTGCTTGCAAAACAACAATGGAAAATCGTGCATGGTGGTCTAACTTACATGTCAGAACAATTTTCGTATGTTTTTGTGCAAGCACGTTTCTTTAGAGAGCATTTTCATTTCTCACTTTCAAAATTTCTCACAGTACAAAAGTGAGAAATTAAAATGCTCACTAAAGAAACGTGCTTGCAAAAAACCAAACGAAAATTGTTCTGACGCATTAATTAAACCACCATGCACAATTTTCCATTGTTTTTTTGCAAGCAGGTGTCTACAGAATAGATATTTATTTCTCACTTTTGTACAAAAGTAGGCCTATGTAGTTATGCCTAAACTTTAAAAATTTCGCATGAACTAGATGTAGATATTCTTGCAGCATATAGTATGTTTTCTATGAAACTTGGCATCACGTTTTTAGTGACGTACACGTACACATTTTTGTGTTTTGTATGTATTTTTATTTACAGCAAGTGGTTGTTTCTGTTCTACTAGTTTTGTTCCCAATTTGATAAAAAAATTGGATTAATTTTCTTTATTATTTACTTATAATTTTTGTATTTAATTAAAAAAAATAAACATCAACAATCAATAGATTCAATAAGAAAATCTTTGAGAAGTATCGTGAGTGAGCATAAGATATTTTGATAAATAAACAAAACAAAAATATTAACTGCAACATGAAAATGAAAATAAGAAGAAAAAAGGAAAAACGTAATTTTTGGTGTAACAACGAAATTGGATGCATGTTAAACCTTGTGAGGCAAATGCATTCCAGGCAAGGCACAACTACAACCACCCAGTACACCTTTGTTGAAATAGCAAATCAAATGAGATCTTTCGGCTTCCCTAATAAGAGTCCCACCCAAATTCGAAGAAAGTGGTTTCAAATGAAATCTGCCTATCTTTGTTACAAACGTGGAAACAAGGATCGAATCCTATTGATACCTGAAAAGTTTCGTCAAGTAATTGCCAGTTTTGTTGATGCTGAGTACCAGGGAATGCCTGGCCAGGCGTCCGAGATGTTGGATGTGAAACCTATTATCAGAAGCCCAGTGAAGCCAATACACATTCCCTTGGAGGCACCTAAGCAGCATATACCAATTATTCATAAACAAATTGAACAGAAGCCTAAAATTCAAGAGCAGCCTATGGTCGAAAAAAAGAAAGCCAAGAAAAAGTGCGAAGAAAGTATTATTGAAGGTACATTAAATTTGATATTGTTTATAATCTTTAATACAAAATTTCATTTTCAGAACAAGGTTGCAGTGATTTTAAGTTCACTAAATTGACGAATCGCCTTAGGACTGTACAGAAATCTCTGCAAAAAGAATTCTCTAGCCGACAAAAGGCTTTAATGGAGTACGAGCACACGCTGCAACGAGAAAGAGACAAGACTTTGATGGAATACTTTACAAAATCCACGGAACAAATATTGTCAACATCGTTTAGCCTTCTTGGACAGATTGCAATGAAATGAGTAGAATTAATCAAAAATATTAGTTATAAGTTTAAAGAATAATACAAGGGATTGGCGGTTTAGTATTAAGTTTATTGTTTTTATTAATCTTCTGCTTTCTCTGGAGGTGGACCGCATGGTTGTAACATCCTTTCCATTATATTGAAGCGTATGCGAGCCTTGGACTCGTTTTCAGCAATAGCGAAGTAATTCAGCATGTCATAGTGGCCAAGGTAACTGGCCAAAGAATCGCGGTGTTGGTTAGTCAACCATTCGAATTTCGTGGTGTCGGCATGACCGGTTCCAATGTATTTGCTCTGTAAATGCTCGAGCTGGCTATGAATATTGTAACGATCACCCATGACTAAATTTTATAAGTGTCCTCTAGGTTTTTGTTTATCTCGTAAAAAACTACTTAATCTTTTTTTTTGTCTGGGGCTTAACTTTACTACAAAACTGAAAACGCGAACGAATACCAAAATGGTTTTTTGAAATGTCACTTGTTTAGGGTGGAAACAAATAAATTATCCAGGGATGGTTGCTACGACTGCTTTTACACATACCATATTCAGCTTGCTATTTATCGTCGGCGATAGTGGGAACCCAGCAAACGTAGAACTACATAAATAACCGGTGAAATATGTACGTAATAGAAGTACTTCTTTTCCACTGAAAATAGATAGGGGCTCGGGAAAAAACTCAGTTATTTACCTCCTATACATGAGAATACATGCAGCAGCTATCTCTTTCTAGCATGTGAATTTCCCCTCCATTAAAGTACTGACAAAGTTACTTCAAATGTATATCAGTTCTTCTAATGTTTATTCGCCAGTAGTTTCTTAAACCATAGCAAAAGCACTGAAACTTGTCCTTTTAAAGTACTTCTTATGCGCATACATTTCATCGGTTATATCCGTACTACTACAATTAGAGTTCTCGAATCTAGAAGAACGGATATAACTGGTGAAATTTGTACGTAAAAGAAGTAGTTTGTTTCTTCTGAAACTGAGCCTTTTGAAATTATATATGAAATAATTTATACAATAAATTGAATTTTACGAATAGTTTTCGTCACCAGTTTATTGCTTTTTTTATCAAAATAAATAAAAAAAAATTGTTCAGACTTTAGAGCCGTTTCAATAACTGAACAATTTGCTGCAATCTCAAAATACACGACCATTGACTTAGGAATATAATGAGTCAACATACACAACATACATCCTCGAAAATGGTTTCCTTGACCCTGATGAATCTGCAATGCAGTAATAACAAAGTATAAAACACTAATAAAAACATTTGTATGTTCTATTTTAATTTAATGACAATAATTAAATATAATTTCTTTGTTTCTTATAGGAACGACAACCAAAAACAACTCGCGCTGGCCGATAAAATAAATGTTTTTGTTTATCATGTTGTGCACATACGAAATGATACAAAACCTTGTGCATCGTATACATCGCACTCTTTCTTCCCATTTACGATAGAAGAGTTTTATTTTTTTTTAGGAGAAACAAAAGTACTTTTTTTTGAGGGGAGAGTTTTTGGTAAATAAAGAAACACATACATTTATAGAATGCGTTTTGTTTAGGTTGTGTTTCAAGGAAAACTACTAAGTTTTGGTTTGCAGGGAAAATTTGCAGAGTCACCGTTCCTTTTTTTTTGTGTCAAATAGAAGTGTAAAAGCATCTTTGTCCCGATCTATATTGACTTGCTGTAATCGTGTGCGATAGAGAGGTACAGTGAACATGTTCCTTCCATTTACGGGCGATTTTTCCATTCAGCACTGGAAAAATCGTTCAATGAAGATTGGTACATTGGCGGATTTTTCCAGTGCCGATTTTTATTTGTTGCAATGTTTCGAGATTGAGAAGTTTTATCAACGTGAAAAATTGGTCAATAGGGATTTTGCAAACGATAGGGAACAAGAAGAGAATCAACGCTAAGAAATCGCTCTCGTGTAAAACGTAACCATTAGTGATGCCAATAGAGCAGTTTATAACGGGTGATTTTTTAGCTGGTTTGTTTTGGCAACACTGGTTTTGACAGCTGACGTGTGTTTAGTACCTTGTGTCACTGTCAAACAGCTTCAGTTTGGTTTGCAATTTAACCATGGATCGTCTTACAAATGAACAACGCTTGCAAATTATTGAATTTTACTATCAAAATTCGTGCTCGGTTCGAAATGTTCATCGCGCGCTGCTTCCATTTTATGGTCGGCATTCTCGACCTTCTGAGCAGTCTATTCGGAAGATTGTGACCAAATTTCGCACCAAATTTACTTTGTTGGACATTAAACCACCAACACGTTTACGTACTGTGCGTAGTGAAGAAAATATTGCGGCCGTATCAGCTAGTGTGACAGAAGACCGCGAAATGTCGATTCGGCGCCATTCCCAGCAGTTAGGCCTTTGTTACAACACTACGTGGAAAATTTTGCGGAAGGATTTGGGCGTAAAGCCTTTTAAGATACAGCTGGTGCAAGAACTAAAGCCAGCCGACCTACCACAACGCCGAATTTTTGGTGAATGGGCTCTTGGAAAGCTGGCCGAGGATCCGCTTTTTTATCGAAAAATTGTGTTCAGCGATGAGGCTCATTTTTGGTTGAATGGGTACGTAAATAAGCAAAATTGCCGCATTTGGAGTGAAGATCAGCCAGAAGCATTGCAACAGCTACCAATGCATCCCGAAAAAGCCACTGTTTGGTGCGGTTTATGGGCCGGCGGCATTATTGGGCCATATTTCTTCAAAGATGATGCGAATCGCAGCGTTACTGTCAATGGTGAACGCTACCGAGCGATGATAACAAACTTTTTTTTGCCCGAAATGGAAGTTCTTGACTTGCATGATATGTGGTTTCAACAAGACGGTGCCACATGCCACACAGCACGCGAAACAATGGCGCAATTGCGAGGCGAGTTTGGTGAACAGTTAATTTCACGTTTCGGGCCGGTCAATTGGCCGCCTAGATCGTGCGATTTGACACCATTAGACTATTTTTTGTGGGGGTATGTCAAGGCTAATGTCTATAGGGACAAGCCCGCTTCGATTGACGCACTGGAAGCCAACATCCATGCATTCATTCGTGAGATACCGGCCGATATGTGTGAAAGAGTATGCCAAAATTGGACTCAGCGGATGGGCTACCTGAGACGCAGCCGCGGTCAACATTTGCATGAAATTATCTTTAAACATTAAATTGCAAGGTTCAAACTATCAATTCAAATAAATATTTCATTCATTTTTTCGAATTTGTTGTGTTTTTTTTTTTTAAAGTTCTAAACCTCTTAAAAAATCACCCATTATTAAACAATAAGTTGTACAGCCTGGATTGGAAACGGACCAATTTTTATTTCAAAATAATTCAAAAACCATGTCTGTTTATTTTGTTTCCAATATACTTCTACCGGAAATATTTTTAAGGCAAATTAATATTTTTGAATCAGTTTGGGTTTGGTGAATTGAGATTCTGAATAATTTTTATTAATTTTATATTATTTGTGCTAATTTAAATGGAAACTGATTTCGTAATACGGATAATCAGCAGACCGATTTTGTACAAGCAAAACAAAAATAGTTAATCGAAGTTGAATACGAAGTGCAGAACAATTCTGAATGTTGCCAAGCCGTTTGTTTTGGCGTCTAAATGATCAAAAATCGTTGTCTTTTTTAATTTTGGCATGCAGTCTTTCGGGTATTTATTTTAGTTTGTTTCTTTTATTGTTTGATTCAATTTTATTTTGATGGTATTTTATTTCATTTTAGAACCGTTTCTATCTGATGTAGGTATAGCAAAATACAAACTTCCACGCAGATAAAAAGGCTGAGATTTGCAAAAAAAAAGGACTAAAACGGGTTTGACGGGAGATGCTTCATTCTAATCCTTTTCCATATTAGAACAAGTTAAAGGAAATGTGTTTTTATATCTCCTAGATTAATTAACAAGAATTTTAGTTTTCGACTTTTAATCGCAATATTTTACTTCAGACTATTAACACAGCATAACAAATTGTCTATTATGGATTTTTAGGATCCCAAGCTTCTACCTTTGGGCGAGTGGTAGTGTAGGGCATGTATTGCGCTGAAAGCAAATCGTTACGAAATTTATTTAATTCTTTTTGTAAATGAAAAAATTATACCTTTCGTTCCAGAGAGATTTTCAGAATGATCGGCCATCCACTTGTGTTTTGGTCGACTTCCATCCCGAATTGGGGGAAGGTCCGTCTAAAATGTTTTTTTAATAACAAGAGAATGCTTATTGGTTTTTCCAAAAATAAAAAATGTTCAAATCAAATTAATTGCCTTGTAATGCATCCATCCAAACCAATCAGCAGGAATTTGTGAACCATCGTAGTCCATATTGACATGAGGAGCGAACTCTACCCAACGATTTCTGCCATAGAAATAGTAGGGATTCTCAAAATATTTATTGCCATATTTATCAGTGCCAACTAAAGTTCCAAGTTTAAGTTCATCATTTCTGCATTGAAAAGAATAAACAACGTAGATTATTATAAATAAACACTTGCAATTCGTTCAACACCCCAGGTTAAACGAAAATTATATAAGAACCTGTAAAGTTTTAGATAAGTAGCGCGGATACCACCGTTCTGCTGGATTATTTGGAAAAGTTTTGCCAGACGATTGATACCCAGAAATTTAGCCATTTCAAAGACTATTAAAATTAAATAAGATTTGGTAAATATAGAAATAAAAGTTATAAATTAAATAAAATTGTTGTAGTTTTACCACAAAATCTACAGAATCGGAAAAATGACAGGTGATATTTGATTAGGTTGACAGATGTCAGTTTAGTTGATAGAAGTGTGTTGAAACTGTTGGTGGCGCTGTTGATGCAAAAAAGAAAATTAAGTTTGGGTAACAGGGTGTTTAGAAACAACTAAATTAATTTGTATCTAAGGGAAAGCCCGCACTCGACTTCAGTGGAACTACACTTCACGACGTGGCAAAAAATTATATATATTATATATGTATGAAATTGCGTTAGCTATGTCGCACTAAGCAGCAACTGAATTTCATAAACTTTAATACGGAAACTTATGAAGTGTAATTGCGCTAATCAATCGTCTTTAATGCAAGATTATTGCAACTGTTAAATCATCAAATGTGTTTATTTAAAATGTTTGTCAAAAACCTAAAAGTTTAAGTTCTTAAAACTTAAGTACATGGACCTATTTTTTGCAAAGAGTACAAAAGTGAAAAATAAGTATGTGTGCTGAAGACAGCTGCTTAAAAAAAACTATAGGAAATTTTGTATGGTGACTAAACTTATCTGTCATAACAATTTAAGTAGGTACGTTTTTTTTGCGAGCAGGTTCCTTTAGCATACATATTTATTTCTCACTTTTGTACTTTTTGCAAAAAGTAGGTCTATGTAGTTAAGACCTTAATCATGGAAATCTCTGGTCAGAAAATTTTGGTTTGTAACACCCCGACTCCACAGGCCATGAACGAAGGCTGAACTAAGGAACATGTCTAAAAAAAATCCCATGGAGTCGCAAAAATCCATGTCCGAGCAGTGACATATCCATACAAATCAGATTGTGGGTTGGATTGTAGATTGGATTGTGGACATCGTTCATGGCCTGTGGAGTTGGGGTGTAAGTATTGCTTAACTAGAACCTGTTACATTACAATATAGCCCAGTGGTAATCATCTTCAATCCATAGAGGTATTCACGATACGGTGCACCAAAAAAGTGTAAAATTGCGGAATTGTGTCACTACTGCTTCAACTACACGAGGCAAATTTTAAACCATTTTATTGTTATGTTGCAATAGGGTTAGGGTATAGCATAAGTCCAAAACTGTTGCAAGATTTTAGTCAATGTAAATTGTTTTTATAATGCAAGAAAATGTTGCACTTTTACACTTTTGCAATGATACGACTAGACCACTTGCATCGAATCGTGAATACCCCTCATGATTATAAATCATCAAATTTGGTTGCTAACTAAAATTTTAGGCTGCAAATCCATATTTTTAGTAATTAATAATATAAAAAGCCAACCTGATTATTATCACTTTTGTTTTGGTTTGCATGTAAAAATGTCTGCTGGGTTTCAAAATCTCACTGAAATACGGTTATATTGTCTAACTTTATTTAAATTTTGAACTTATTTGAATATATTTACATTTGATATAATGAAAAAAGATGACTGGTAGTTGAATTTCTTCTATACTATTGATAATTGATACATTTTGTGTCAATGTAAAGCTGCTTTCAGAAAAATTATTTTAATTCTGAAAAACTAGAAAAATTGCTGGAATTTGTATTTCACACGTCGCACCCTGTATGCAAGTTGATTCCTTATGTCAAAACTTCTTATCAAATTTGACAGTTTACTCTTTTGAGTCACTTCACTTTTGATTTTCATTAGATTTTTCGTATTTTTTATACCGAATTTGCTCAGTGATTAATAATTATTTATACATTAATAAATTGCTACTGCTGTTAAAAATGGCCAAAAATACTTCAAGCTACGCATTCCGTAAAATCGATGTTGACCAATACAACGAGGATAATTTTAAAGAAGATGAACTCGATGCGGCTGTGTCTATGGGCCCGGATGAAAACGAAATAACTAGCCTGCTGACTCAAGGAAAACACATAGAAGCTTTAGTAAGCGTCCTTCAAAGTGCTCCACTTCGTTGCAAGCAGCAACACATAAAAGTATTTATCAGCAAAAATAAACAATGTATCTCTTACAACAATATTAAATACGATTATTTGTTATAGGACCACGCCTTAAACGTTACACTTAGGGTTTTATTGTCCATTAAGGCCTCTCAAATGGATACAGCAATTGATACTCTAGATGAAAATGATTTACTAGATATACTAATGAAGTATATTTACCGTGGATTTGAGATACCATCCGAAGGTTCCAGTGGTCATCTATTGCAGTGGCACGAAAAAGCATTTTCCAAAGGCGGAGTTGGTTGTATAGTTCGAGTGCTTTCAGATACCAATAGAGCATAAACAACAACTGAATCGTAGTCAAAGTGGGACAAGTTAAGCTCACAAAAACTCAAAATACAACTAAATTTATAATTTTTACATTGCACTTTCAGTTTCAAAAGGGAATACAATTATTTAAAAAAAAAGTATTACAGTCCTAAAAACATAAAATATGTATGTGTTTTTGCGTATTATTTGATCAAATGATGTAAACAATAGTCTGAAATTAAATTTCATTGTTGTTCCCGAATCGGGTTCAATTATTCGTAATTTTATCTTTTAATTCAATGAATCAAACCAATTTATTCCGCATCGATGCGTGAAGAGGCTTAAACTATAAATTAGATATATATAAGTCCCCTTTCACAAACTGAGTTTCAGCAATTTTAAGTTTGTAGGCCAGAAGGTAGTAAGGGGAAGGACAAAAATCTCCCCTCACACCCTTCTTGCCTACAAACAAGCTAGTTTCTAGCAACTCGGTCTGCTTGTGTAAAAGCGGTCTAGGTACCCCAAGAAAACATGTCTTTTGTTTCCCCAATTTTGAGGTACAGAGTTAGCTTATTTTATTCTGGTAAAAGTACCTATAAGAAATAAGTGAGACATCTAGCTTTATAGTCAAGTTTATATCGCATTTTGTATGTTATTTTACATCATGTCTAGAATATATTTTTTTTTCCGACTCAACTGTGTTGTATTTTACTATTGAACTATTTTCAAAGAATTTTTCTATTGTTTTTATTTTTCTTCTTCTTATTTTCAAAGACTATATATATGTATACAAAAATATGCATCATTTTCAATAGTCCACATTTTCAACTGAATACTGAAAACAATTGTATGTTGACTTAAAATACATGGTCTAGATTTTTGCCACATCTTCTAAGAAGCACTTTGTGCAGAATTTAGAACCAAAACAGGGTGACGAAAAACGTAGGTTAATAGGTTTGTTTTTATTTAGATCCAATTGATGGCTATCCAAAGTGGAATTTCTAAATTCCCAATATAAGAACCACTCTAGTATATATTAATTGTATATAATTTTGTAAGTTTAATATCTATTTTACCAAGAATTAGAAGAAATAAATATTTGTACTTCTCTAGACAGAAATTGTAAATAAAACCGAAATTATATTTCGATTTGATTTCATTTAGTTAGGTAAAGCCATGATGAGCTGATGATAGGTATGTTCCATAAAATATTTTTGAAAACAACATTGAATACTGATCTTGTGATTGTATAGCAGAAACAACACCATTTTTTCATAATTACCATAAGTATGTTACATTTATGTTGTTTGGAATCCTTTTTAATGACATCCATATAATGTTTTTGCTAATTAGCAAAAAAAAAGGATGCCAAAGAATGCATTTCTATTTTGTCATAATGAGCAAGCAGGTATGCCATTGACCTTTGACGGTATACCTGGCATTAAGATATATAAAAGTTACATAAATAGGACAGCGAAATGCAGTTTAAAACCAATCGATGGAAAACAACCTAGCAAGCCACATTATTTAAATAAAAAAGAACTGACAACTGTAATATTTATAACTTTTGCAACAAAAAAAAATCAAAAATTAGGTTCGATAATTTTCATACAAGTTTTAACAAAAAAAAAAAAAGATAAAATAAAAGAAGACTCATAGTTTCAACCAAAATGGCAGCAAACACCAACAAATATCAGCAAAACCATTACAAGGTAAATGAGATCACTACAGATTCGTATGAAGAAGAAGTGTTTGATGCAGATACGGATGACAATCCTGAACCTAATAATATCTATAAAACAGACGATACTGAATCTCTAGCATCAACCATAACAATCCCACAAATGGAGTACACCAACACCACATCATTTGGAAAACTTCAAAATAGTTTACCCAACGACTCTGAGGACGAATTAGATCTAATTGATGCTTGCACGTGTACCGATTGTTGGACAGTGTATCCAAAATTTGAAAGAAGTCCAAGTCCAAGGAATTTTCGCAATATGGAAGAAATAAGTGACAACGCCTATAACAATGTATTTGAATGGCTATCAAAAAACAATGAACAACAAAATCAAGAATCGAACAGAAATTTTGCAATAGTATCAACCGGTAAAAGAAAAAGTGAAGCTACCAACACAAATAACACTGAAAGCACCAAGGAAGAACACGATAGACCTGCTAAATTTCAATGTAGAAACGACAGAAGTCGGTGTGACTATTCTTTTCAATATCAAATTGTATGACCCTTTTAAGTACAAAATAAACAATTTATATTTATTGAAGCAGTCATTCTTTTGTTTTCCGGAAGATTTTATGGTTTTCATGTTTTTCGCTATTATTCGTCTGGCGGCAGGTTCCCCACATATTGTAATGAGAACTGAGAAGAATATCATATGATTTTTTTAGGGGTGTGTGTGTGTGGTGAAACATCTTAGAATTCTGGGGCACACATTATTTGTAATCAAAAGGATATTTTTCCAGATTTTTTGACGAATCATTTTTTTGTATACATATTTTTACCTCTAACACCAAAAACTAATTTTTTGTGAGTGTCTGGCTGGGTGGGGCTACTTAAAACGTCTGATGGGACCCAAAATGTAATGAAAGCATAGTTAACTGTTTATAAATGAAACTGGTATAACAAAAATCTATAAATTACTGTTCTTAACACCCATAAAATTATCCAGATGATTGAATTAAAAGTCTGGAACCTAATTCCACAACACAAACATTTGGTAATTTTAAAAATATGATGTGGGCTGTTAAACTATTACGAGGTTCGGCCGTTTAACCATAATTGTTTGGTTCATTACTATTTTTTTTTAATAATACGGTACATGATGTACGCCTAATTTTAAAAGACAAAATACTAATTCCACTTTGTATGTATTTTGCATTTAATTCATTCGTTAATTTTAAAAATGGGCGAAGCCCGCATGATACTACATTTTTTCCTCATTTTTAATTCATTAAAATAAAAATAGAGTAGTACGAACAATTAAGATTTGAAAATTCCAGTGAACGTGAATGTGTACACATAATTTCTATTAATGTAAAACTGTCAACAAAAAATTTATTAAAAATAGTGGTATTCATGCAAAGGCAGAAAACCCATAGAAAGCTTAGAAACGGTAGAATTTTCTATCGGTTGAAATGAACTGTCAAAACTTGTATGGGAAAAAATTTCTGCAAAATATAGAATTTTATCTCACAATTTTGAAGCGGAAACCCTTAGAAACTTAGTGACGTTTAATTTGACATTTGAATTAACTTAGCTGGTTGTTTCTATCGTTTACGCAAACATTTCTAATGGGGTGTTCATGTAACCTTTTGCGTAAAATTATATTTTTCTACAAAGCGAAAAATTATCTCGTTACATGAATACCCTTGATATAATTTACTTTACATTTTTAAACTTCTAGCTGCTTTTTTTGACATTTAAGCATTAAAAAATAAATTTGGAGATTCTGATGGAGAAAATGAAAGTTCTTTAAATCCCAAGAACTCGCTACTTTGAGAACTATTTGGAGAAAATTGTTTTCTTCATTGAAAAGAACCTTTATATATTATTAAATTAAGATACAAAATATGCATTTATGTATGTATGTACTAAGAAGATGTACACATATTAAATTGATATTAAATTATTTTTAAGCTTTTTTTGTTGAAATTGTTCACGGAAGGAGTAGAGATAACTGTGGCTGACAATCATTGTTTTGAACACTTCAACAATTACTGTACTCTTTTGTGCCATATAAATTTGTTGGTTCCCAATTGTGTAATATGATTTCAGGCTATTTCTCATAAAAATTGTAGTTTTGCGACGTAAATGCAAATATTGTTTAAATCTTAGCCTTACCATAATGTTAAAGGTGTCACTGGATCGAATTCTTAGTTGATTTCTTGCACTTCTTTAAGACAAAACTTCTGTTTTTTTTTTAGTTTATTTTGGAGTTTTTAAAAATAATTTTGACTTCTAGCTTTTGTTTTAAATAATAATGACAAATAGAAGTTTTTTTTCTCAGGCAAGTGCCTTTTCATTCTTTAAACACTTTCCTTCTCTTCTTCCCTAGGCTGACATTTAGGCATGATTTAATGAATTAAAAATGAGGTAAAAAGGTAGTATCATACGGGCTTAATTTCACTTTATAATTTTTTTTCAGGAGAGAAAAAAACTGGTTATTAATTTATATAGAAATTTGAGTAAATTATTTTGAATGTGCATTAAAAATGTATTTTATCTTATTCCCTTTTCAAATTTCATGAGCAATATGTTTAGTCCTTGATGAATTCTGTAGATATTTTATTTACTTTTCTTACGTTTACAGTAATTTAATTATGTGTTGTTCGATTATATGTACATTATGTTGGATTCTATTTTAACTGCCAGTTTCACAGTAAAAGTATAGTTGCACTTAAGTGCGAAATATAGGATACAAAATTCAAATTTTCGCAGTGCACACTTACCTGAATAAGTTGCACAGTATCCCGTGTTGGGCACTTAAATGTCACTAACTCAGACTGCGAAAATTAACAATACCTATGCAAAACTTAAGTGCAACTTATTCCAGAAACTGGCCCTTATTAGACTAGTTCAGAATTTGTGAACATTTTATTTAAAAAAAAAATTAAGTGCAGCAATTTTCAATTTTCTTAAAAATAATTCTTATCGTTATTTTTAAATAAATATGTAAGTGAAAATTAATAAAACTAACATTGCCGTTCATAATTCAGTTCTGGAAACTCGAAAAACTTTAAAAACGACAAAGAAAATTAAATAAAGTGTTAAAAACTAAATCAAATAATAAAAAAAGTACGCATACGTCCGAGTGTACCATATTGGGCACGAGTACGATAACTTGGGCACCGACAATTGATAACGGATTTTTGTAGAGGGGTCAAATACAAACATTTTTTACTATGGGTGGGGGGGTCTATCTCCCCCCGTTTGGGTGGGAAAAGGGACAATTTAATGAAAAAAGTACTAACAATGTAAAAAAAAATTATTTAAAAATAACGGTAATACCTACAATTGAGGTTTATATCTTTTTTGAAAGCCAATACTCTGTTTTATGAGCCAGTTTTTAAATCAAGTGAAATCCATCCACAGTTTTTGAAAAAACTACTTCCAAACTCAAAATTTGGGAAAAAAACATTAAAAAAATGTTTAAAGTGTAATTTTTCAAAACTTTGTTTGAATGCAAATTTTTTGAAAACTATTGACCAAATAATTTAATTTAAATGTAGAAATAAAGATCAGACTTCTGGCTTTTAAAACCTTTATTGTTTCATATTTAAAGTATTGTCGTTGCTTTTTAATATTTGTTTTTCCATTTAAGTAGTTGTTATCAAAAATCGCCCCTACCTCCTAACGAGGCGAGATAGACCCCCCTCCCATAATAAAAAATGCTTGTATTTGACCCTTCTACAAAAATCTGTTATCAAATTTCGTTGCCCAAGTTATCGTACACTCCCCCCCCATATTGTTTTGAATTACATTTTTTATTGTGCTGATGGACATCGTTTCTATTGAATAGATCACAAAATAAGAACCAGAGAAACAGTTCTATAATGTTTATCATAATGATGACTAAACAACAACAAAAACATATTTTCAACCAATGGCTGTCCAAAAGTCACAAAAGCTCATGCACCAACCTTCTGACCTTATATAAATCAGGTGGCACAACGACTCATGAAGAAACATCAGGGCCTAGTGAATAACAACTCGCAACCATTCCTGTGTGCGCCTTTCGACAGGTATGGAAGGGACCTAGAATTGTATGCCGAATCCGAACGGCTAGACGAGGAGCACTTATTCGTGACAAGTGATACTCTTGGAAGATTTGTCAATTCCTCGCAAGAGGCAGTAGCCCTGAAAAAAAAAACTTTTTAGTTTTTAGGTGGACAAGGCTGGGAAGCGAACTCAAACCTCCAGCGTGACAGTCGAACGCACTAACCATTACGCTACGAGCTACTACCTTCTGACCTTAATCGCATATAAAACCTGTGGAATAAAATATACCATAAACGCATTACAATTAGCGCTGTAACAAAAATGATAAAAAAAAGCAACGGGAACACAACAAAAATTGTGACAAACTTGAAAAAGAATTCAGAAAGAGCTCTTGCGAATAAAGACTATACATGCTATAACAAATGCTATTGCACTTTTTAACCATTTTAATAAGAACTTAAAAAAAATCAAATATTAATGGAGTGCTTACTTCTTAACTTAAACGATTTGTTTAACTAATAATGTGTGGATTTTATGGTAATTTAATCTGACACCAAAATTTATCTAAAAATGGTGGTAAGTGCATTACTTTATAGATAACCGCAATGAATTTAAATAAATTTTCAGCAGAAAACCTAATACGTTTTAATGGAAGTCACTACATATACAGAGTGATTTGCATAAGGTGTCACAAAAGGCTAGAGCGTGTAGGTTTGACTCAGACAAGAGAAAAAAAGATCGTTTGGGAGGGAGGTCTATTTCCCCCCGTTTAGGTGGGACGGGCAATTATCACAAAAAATCACTTAAAACAGAAAAAAAAAATATTAAAAAATAACGGTAATACTTACAGAGTCATGCATTTTGAAAAGCCAAAAGTATATTCTTTAATATTATTTTTAAATTAAGTTATTCGAGTGAATAGTTTTTGAAAAATTAATTTTTAAACTCGAAATTTTGACAAAACAATTACAAAAAATTCAAACTAATTTTTTTCAAAATTTTATGTAATTAAGCATAATTTTTGTTTTCAAAACTTAATGCTCTTGTCAATTTTTAGTCAAACACTGAAAACTGCATGGTTCTAAGGCTTTGACTTTTCAAGATATTACAAAATAAATGAAGCAACTTTCTCATAAAACTAAGAGGAATCCGACTTAATGATCATTTCAGCAACCAGTTGATTAACATCAACCTCGTTTTTTCTTGGTTTGACTAAGTTGCTGGTTTCTTTATTTTTTAAAATCTTGTAAAGTCAAAGTCTTAGAACCATGCGGTTTTCAGTGGTTGACTTAAAATTGACAAGAGTATTAAGTTTTGAAATCAAAAATTATGCTTAATAACATAAAATTTTAAAAAAAATTAGTTTGAAATTTGTTTTAATTTTTTTTTTTCAAAATTTCGAGTTTGAAAATTAATTTTTCAAAAACTATTCACTCGAACAACTTAATCTAAAAATAATATTAAAAAATAGATTTTTGGCTTTTCAAAATGCTATAGCATGACTCTGTAAGTATTACCCTTATTTTTTAATATTTTTCTTCTGTTAAAGTGATTTTTTTTTGGAAAATTGCCCCTCACGCTTAAACGGGGGGAAATAGACCCCCCCTCCTGTAAGATTTTTTTCTTGTCTAAGTCAAACCTACACGCCCTAGCCTTTTGTGACACCTTATGCAAATCACCCTGTATAATGTAGGTACATATGTACATATATTTGAATTTTAAATTTTTAATCTCTCACCGTAACAATTTTTTCGAATATTTCTTTATTATCTTAAATATTTTAATATAAAGCTATAAACTTTTATTTGTATAGAAAGTATAAGCCAAGCTGCACACCCAAGATTTCTTTTTTTAGAAAATTCTAGTATTTAGTTTCAACGTTATAAATTTTAAGAACAAATATGTGTAACTTTTATGAAGGCTTTATAAGGACATATAAACACATATACGATCGAAACAACTTTTTCTTCACAAACAATAATCAAACAATTCCGGAACTCAAAACTAATGCATTATTCTTATTTTTATTGTGAGTTTAAATTTAATGACATAACCAACGTCTACCCTGGGCCAATTTAAAGTATAAGTTCATTATGATGCAGGTATTTTTTTTTTTAAATTTTGACTACCCTTCATGACACATCAATTCATATGAACTTTACTATTAATTTAATTAGGTACCACTTAACTCTGTACATAAATGTATATGTTACTGTAAAAATCCGCAAAAAGGAAACTCTAGAATTTACCAGTAAGTCTTACTATTGTTTAGCGACATTGGTAAAAGTACAAACTGTTTTATTTCCATAATTCAATCCAGAGTTTTTTTTTAAATCTTTTTTGGACAACAAAAAAATATCCTTTTTTATATTCCTTTTTTGCTGCGCTGCTCCACTTAGGGTATATGTTATCCAGTCTCTAATCAGGTACAAACATTAACAGTTTTATTAGACAACGTACCTAAGGGTAGCCCACTAAATGCATAGTGGTAAAAGTCTGGGATGCGTTACATATTAAAATATAAATTATGTTGCTGAAAAGTTTATAAGTCTTATCGGTAAATTCTTGAATCTACCACTTACTCTTACAGTTACAAAAATATACATCTAGATTGAAATCTAAGTTCCATTAAGAAAACATTTATTTTCCAGATTCTTGCCGGTGTAGCTCAATTATGAATAAATTATAAATATGCGCAACTTTATTTTATTATTGGGCTCAAAACAATAAAAACACGTTTTTTAAAACATCAGTAACTCGATTACGTGTATAATTGTGTAAGAATTACTAAATATATATTACACCTTAATGAGAATAGAATTTATTATTATATTTATTTTGAATTATATTAAAAAAAACATTGAAGTAAGATACCTGCATTTATGACTTCTAGGAAATGACAAAAGATTTAGCTTAGAAAAAAGTTTATTGAATTTAAATTGGAATTTAATCTATTTTTATCTTTAAAAACTATTATAACCATAGAAAAACACGAACATAGTCGTATTCAAATCGTATTTTCATCCCGCACAGCGAGCTAGAAGCTTGAAGGCGTTTAGGAACTATCGCGATATTCTCATATATAATATGGGTAGTTTGAGATCTCTTCGAAACTATCAATATACTAATATCCTTAAAATTCTTAATTCCATCGAAAGAATGTACGATGGGATAACTTTTGAAATACTTGTTGAACCGCGAACTGCTGGAACAGGTAGTTCATATCGATATATAATTGAAGATGATGTTGACATCATGCACAATCTTCCGCGTAATTTAGATTTACACATTAACGGGTGCCTCGAGCAAAAAATTAATAAGGCTAAAACGATTCAAAAAAGGTATGAGATACTTTTAAAGAAGTCAACTGCCGCACTCGACAGAATCAAACATTATTATAAAGGACGAAATTACAAGTTGAACCTTGTAAGAAGGAAAAAATTAAAGCATGAACCCGGTGATAGTGCTGTTTCCCAATATCTCGAATATATTCCCGCAATATATATAAAATTGGATACACATTCTGTAAAGCGTTCGGACTTCAGGGACAGTGAAGATAGTACGATGTCGTCAGATATCAGTTTTCCAGACCATCATGAATCATCAAACAATTTTCTAGTAGAATCAAAAGGAATCCAAACACATCACACCACAAATATCGACGTATCCAGTGAGGAGGAGCTTACTCCAGGAGAAAACTATGCAGACGGGGAACATTTTCAGTCAACTTATGAACTACTTCAGGAGGTATCAGATAAAGCTTTAATTGAGTTAAACCAAAGAAAGCGACAACGCGGTGAGTTGCTAGTAAATGATTTACTTTCGAGTCGAATTCAGGATATTTAATTAAACACTTATAAATAAAACACTGTTTATTAAATTGTTACATAATTAAACGTTGATTTTGAATAATTGTAACCCTTTTTGTTTTTATTGGATTTATAGCCACATTTAGATGGCGACTTTTTATCGTCCTGAGGATGATTTTGTGAAAAAGTGAGCTCTTTCACCCAGAAAATCAGAGCAGTGAAAAGTTTCAATCTTAATAAATCTAAAAAGAGAATACAAAGTGGTAAAGGCTCCTTTCGAAGCAACATATATTTTATAACATATATTTTATACATGTATTTTGGCATGTAAAACGCAATAATAAAGACAATACCAATTTTTAGTATAAGTGGTAGGAATCGCTTCAACAACCATTAAATAGAGCAGCCCTATAATTCATTTTGTACCTCATTCATAAAAATCCCTTACGAGAAGTATACTTTGCACAAAACACAATCGGAAAAGTGCGTTTTCTAATAAAAGCAACCTGAAGAAGATTGTCCTACCAGCGGTTTTGTTAATGTTTAGACTAAAGCTGAGAGTTGTTGGCATCATTTTTGTCAACTGACGTGATGAGATAGGAAAACTTACGGTCACTTTCTAAGGCTATATTCCAAAGTTTTTAAAAACTTTAAATAATAATTTTCGAGTAAATATGTAATTGTCTAACTCTATTCAATTTTAGGTTTAGGGAAATATTGTCTTTCATAAAATAGAAATGCAAACCATCACTTTCAAAAATAGTCATGATCATAACGTTACTATACCATAATCATGTCATTAAGGAATATTGTTATAAATATTTTTCAAAATGGTGTGCAGCCTTAAATAATACTCTTCATTGATTACCTTATATTAATACCTGAAACTTAGTGTAACAAGTTTGAGCCAAATCTCGGGACGGCCATAAATTTTATTAAATTTCCTAATAAAAATAATTTTGCTACCTGTTACAATCGTAATAAGTGCTTTTCTATACCTGCTCATCATCCTTAAGATGATATTGAATCATATAAATGTCTTACACATCACATGAGTTAACTAGTTCAAATTTGTCAGTTGTTCACTTGAGAGCCATTTATAAAATTCAAAGCAAGAATTATGCCTACATAAATCTTTATCGCGCGAAAAATGTTGCAAGAACAACAAACAGTTTTATACAATAAAGTAAAAGATCTTTACGAACAAGCCAAACGTATCTGGAAAGGTGTTCTCTTCGAAATTTTACTCGATCCTATTAATCCAGAAGCTGGTGAGATAGCTGAACGTCACATAATCGACTATCGCGATTGTGTTGACGACTTTGAATTAAATGATGGCGATCCTGATCACGAATTTTCACTAGATGAACTTTTTACCGAAATTGGAAAACTTCGTGACTACAAAAATATTTTGAAGGCAGCCAATGAGTCTATTGAAAATATCAAGGAACAGTACAAAGATAAATATACGGTAACCTTAATAAGGGTACTCGATTATTCCAACCAAGAGAATCCTGCTAATTTAGATATCGATATATTTGAATCAGAATCTGAAATAGAAACGGATGCGGAAGATGATGGCGACCCAGAAGATGCATTGGATGGATTATGGGAATTGGATTCAGGAGTAGCATCACCTGTAGAATACGAACAACATCAACATTTGTTTTCGTCAGAAGAATCGGAAGTTGAAAACGACTCCGATTCAGGACTGCAAACAGAATCAGATGCTGAAACTGAATGGCTCTTAAACTGGGAATCAGCCTCGGAATCAGACCGCCCCGACACACCAGAACCAAACGAAGTCGAGGAAAATGAGTTTGAATCAGATGAAGAACTAAAATCGGAGTCAAATCAAAATGAAGAATGTGTATTAATTTGGGAATCAGACTCAGAGTCAAACATTTCCGAACCAAGTGTCAGTCTAGAATATGAAGAACTTAAACCAAAATCAGGACTCAATGAAGAACCATTCGGCATTGATCCAGAATTAAATACAATATCACATTTATTAGAACTCGAGTCTGATCATGACATAATAAGTGAACATTCGTTATCTTCAATAAATACCTGTGTTAAAGTGACAATGAAATCTAGATCAAAATTAGATTGCAAGGAAAAATCACGATTACATAAGTCTGAAGAAGAATTCATCATTATTGGACCGAATTGTACACGCCTACCAAAGTCAGGGTAGGATACAATTCCTTGGAAAACAGCAAGGAGTGCTGCATGTGTTTTATTGTTATTAATTTTTGATGAACAAATTCTACTTAAAGGACATTTGAATCAACGTATGTTAGCCGATATTAATGTTGCAATTTGCTCTAAATGTAATATTTCGAAAAATGAAGCTCAAAGTATTATTAAAACAGAGTGTGCAAATATTCACAAAAAGATTTAAATGTGTATAGTTTGTCATATATAATTTTCTGTAAAATATTTTTATTTTGCTGTGAATATTAAAAAAATTAAAAACATGAGTGATTTTACTTTATTTTTTTATTGGTATGAAATTGAAATTCTCCCCTTTTACTACTAGGTGAGGTGCTTGCTAAAAATTAGCTTGGAGTTGTAAGTTTAAGGAATTTAATTTAAATTCTAGGGCCAAACCTGCATATACCTATGTACCTATCTGATTTAAGTTCTGTAAAGCAAATTTCCATAAATAAATTCGAATAAACAAAGACGAATTGTAATATACTGCCTTAACCCCATGGCTTACAGTTCTGTATCAATATTCAAACATAATGCCTTTGAACTAAGCTTTCCAACGTTGTTTATCTCAAATAGACGCACAATTATTCCCATTCATTAAATTCGCTAAATCGAATAAAAAAAGTAGAATTTTCATACTGTAAAGCGAATTATTCGAAAACCATGATGTTATTCGTTATTAGCGGTGTTTTTTGAAAGAGTGACTAGCAGCTCAGTAAAACTTTTACACAGAAAACACAAACAATATTCTCTATAATAATTTGTATTGTTATTGTTTTGCGTGTAAACATTTTACTGAGTTGCTAGTCACTCACTAAAAAAACACGGCTATTATTGGTCATTGGTATAAAAATGCCTTTATTTTGGGGTCTACTCAGTTCATCGAAAGGGACCAATACTGTCGTTTCAATGGAACACTTGCCATTAGTTTTTGCTCAAATTGCAATCTTTGTTGCCATATACTGCCTGAACCCCATGGTTTACAACTTTGTTCCTATACAAAAAAATGATGTACTAGGGCTAAGCTTTCCAACGATATAAATCTCAATAGGTAGACCAAAATGCCCATTCTCCTTACATAAAGTTAATATCTACCTGTTCCTGTTATTGTAATTTGTTTCTAATCCTACCCGTTAACTTATGTATGTTTGTATGTAGATATTTATGTACATAAATACATAAGTATGTTATATTATTGTAATTTGTTTCTAATATTTCTACCCGTTAACTTATGTAGGTATTTATTACATAAATATACATAAGTACGCACATTCTGAATTTTTTTTAACCAAAATCTGAGTATGGGGGTTTATATATGTATGTACAAAGGTTCATATTTTGTGATATCGAAATCAAAAGTTTGGCAGGAAATTAGCAGAAAATGGCATTTTTTTTTTTTTAAATATTAAGCGCGTGCAAAAGGGGTTTTTGACTACCCTTAAGATGATATACACAGCACGAGCGATTAGGTAGATTGGAGGGGATTTAAAAGGAGATACCGATGCACATTGGTTTTGAACGTCTGTAGATCACAATGGGAGGGGAAAATTGAGCTAGGTAGAGCATTCCACATTCGAGTAGTGCGACTATAGAAAGAATCTCTGTACTTAACAGTACGTCCGAAATTGGGCTCAAGGGTAAACTGATGGGCATTTCTAGAAGCGCGAGTATTACGGTTGAATTGTTTAAGGGGAGGAATGCAACTGGCTATTTCACTAGAGCATTGTTTATGGAAATAACGGTAAAATAACGAAAGACATGAAACATTTCGATGGTGCTCAAGAGATGAGAATGTTTCCGTTATAGTTCTTTCACCTATTATTTTAAGAGCTCTCTTTTCATTTCTAATAAAGGCTTTGTAGCTCACAGCCAGATCAGAAGGGGAGACAAATTTCTTGCATCGACGGAGAAAACCTAAACACTTAGCAGCATTTTTGGCGATGTCGAATATGTGGTCGTTCCATAAAAGGTGGTCTGTGACACACATACCGAGGACTGAAAGCTTTTCGGTTTCCTCAATGCAAGTGCCACTCATGGATAGTGGCATGGGGGGTGGGTTTCGTTTTAACGACAGTAGACAGCATTGAGTTTTTGAAGCATTAAATTCCACACGATTTTTTATTCCCCATTGGACAATGCTGTCGAGATCAGAATTTAATGAGCTTATCATACGCTGCCGTTCAAGTTCCACATCCGAAGGACATGGATGTGAATCTAAGAACGAATATGAAAATCTGAGGGTACTGTCGTCAGCGAAAAAATTTAATGGATTAGAAGTTTCAGATAAAAGATCGTTTATGAATATAAGGAAGAGAGTCGGAGACAGAACGGAGCCCTGGGGCACACCAGCATTTATTTTGTGAATTTCAGACTTGAAACCATCCAATACAACTTGTATTGAACGTTCCGAAAGGTAATTTCTAATCCAACGAAGAAGAGATTCATCGATACCAAATGCACGCATTGCCAAACTCTATCAAATGCTGTAGAATATAATATATTTAAAAAAATGGAAGCGATACCGATAATACCCCTGATAAGAAATTTAGAAAATGTCTATTTTCAATACCCCACGTCCGTCAAAGGATGAGAAAAATCATGCCAGACTTTAAATTTCGATACCACAAAATATGCACTTATAAACCCTCATGCTCTGATTTTTGTTATACATCCGCTCCAAATATTATAGCTGTTCAGTATTTTTTATGCGCTAATATACAATTTTACGCAAAATAAAAAATATTAGCCCGTTTTCATGATACTGAATTTTCAAAAATAAATTCAATATTTTTTTAAAAATCCAAAAATTATTTTTTTGAAAATTTGTATATGCAAAATTATTTGAATTGTGAAGGAGCTACCCAGAGACATCCTGACCAGGGGTACCTCACAGCTATGGAACTTCTGGATGAGGATCTGATATCAACAAATGACGAAGGAAACATCCCCTTCAACGCTGACCCAGGGTCAGCTCACTAACCGTGGCTGAAAACCACATCCCCCCCAACCATCCACCAAAACGACAATCGGACCCGAACAACCCGAGATAAGTAGCTGTAAATATATCCTTAAATGTATTATTAAAACCCTATGACAACTAAATGTAATTTAAGCTTAAAAAAATAAACAATGTAAACAAAAAGTTAGGCCCTTTCTGTGGCAACATATTATTAAGAAAAACCAATGTAAACTCTAAGATAACTAGTAGCCCAGTCAACGAAGACTCAAAATTATAAAATAAATGCAAAAAACAGTGCTCTGTGGATTATTTTTTTATATGGTAGGGGTTACCCCCAGGTATAACATACCCAAAGTCCCCAGCCCAGGGCCGCGAGCTAAACTCAGAAGGAGGGGTTAAAGGTACCCCTTTTTAGATTTTCGTGAATATTTCCACAACCTAGCATGTTAGCGGAAAAGTCTATGCTACTTAATTAGAGATAATTAAATTGTCTATAATAATGTACATTCACATTTTTTCTAGGGTCAATAGTAAAGGAGATGCGGGCGGTAGAAAAGTCAACAAATCTGAAAAACCTCTTATTGTCTTAGATATTGAATGTTTTCTGAACAATTTACCTGGAAAACACAAAAAACGTTAATTCTCATTCATTCACTGTTGTTTCATCATGTCGTGAAGCTAAGAAAGGAGTAATAATTTTCTTTTTTTTTTTCTATATATCCGAAACTGTACGAAAAAGTTGATGTATACTAAATTAGGCAAAATTTAAATAACAAGAGTTGTTTTCATATGGCGCCAAAAGGAACACAATACAAAATTTATTTGCCATAGAGGGGGGTTCTTTTTCCTTTCTCTTTCTTAATTGAAAACTGAAAACGAAATGGTTCTATGTCTCCTAGTTTTTGAGAAAATTAAAAGTTACGACGACAATTTTTTTGATTTTTGTTCTATAATTGTTGTTATTATTATACTGTGTAGTATGTGATAGTAGTGTTTCTTTGAACTTGAGGTTAATGAATGAATTGTTTCTTTGAACCTGCGAAGCAAGCCACTCAAGGTGCTGTGATGGTGGTAGAGGGGACCCTAAGGTGTATCATACTCAAAGTCCTCAGCCCAGGGCCGCAAGCCTTAGACAGGAGAGGGGGGTAAAGGTCCCCTTTTAAAGTTTTTCTTCATTATTTGGGAAACTAAGCGTAATAGAGGCAAAGTCAATACCACAAAGTGAAAGAAAATTAAATTCTCTTCCAATAAAAGTTATGCTCATTATTATAAAAGTCAACTAATTTACAAACATTAAATTTCTAAGGAAATT
This sequence comes from Melangyna quadrimaculata, assembly GCA_949320155.1. Taxonomy (NCBI): domain Eukaryota; kingdom Metazoa; phylum Arthropoda; class Insecta; order Diptera; family Syrphidae; genus Melangyna; species Melangyna quadrimaculata. Next base: position 174,033,768 of record OX439485.1, on the reverse strand, counting down.
TCTAAGGAAATTCAATATCTCTACTCCCGCATCTCTATTGCTTCCAGCAAAACTATGAGCATAGATTTTATTGGAAGGGAATTTAAATTTTCTTTCACTTTGTGGTATTGACTTTGCCTCTTTTACGCTTAGTTTCCCAAATATTGAAGAAAAACTACAAAAGGGGACCTTTACCCCCTCTCCCGTTTAAAGCTTGCGGCCCTAAGCTGGGGACTTTGAGTACGTTATACCTTAGGGTCCCCTCTAACACCATCACAGCACCTTGGGTGGCTTGCTTCGCAGGTTCAAAGAAATAATTCATACATTTACCTCAAGTTCAAAGAAACACTACTATCACATACTACACAGTATAATAATAACAAAAACCAGAAGACCCGTGCGAAAATTTCGCACATTCAATAAGGCTTTAAATTTTCAAATAGAATGTCTGCACAAAATAAATATATTCTTTTTAATATTGATATGAACATATTAGAAGAATTTACTTTAAATATTATAGATATGCATTTAAGTGATCATAATTTTTTTTCCTAATAAAATTTGATGCAATAAAATTTTTTTTTGTTTATTGTCATTCTAAATGTGTTTCGATTTTGTTTTCAACCCCTTTTAAAATAATGAAAACACTAAATAAAAAGTGAAATAAAAGTTAGCAGTGAATATTTGCAATACTTTATTTAAAAAAATATGCGTTAAATCGTGTAAAAACACCTATAATATTGAATTTCTAATTTTTGCATCTCACGGTCTGATTTAGTCTCATATTCCACATGATGTTTTTACAGGATTTAACGCAGCACCGCATATGTTATATATTTTTTTTTTTTCAATGAAGTATTGCATGTATTCACTATATTTTCATATATTTCACTTTTTTATTTAGTTTAATAAGCTTTTTTATTATTAAACTTAAATTTAAAAAATACATCTCCCCAGCATTTAGCTATCTCACTGCATTCCGACCCTGTGTGAATGCATTTGTGTTTTTTTAACTCCCACTATTTTGAAAAAAAAAAATCCTCACTTTTTCCTCGATATGCCCGTTCCTCTATTTCTTCTTCTGAGATTTTAAATTAAAGAATTAATAAATATGTTTCTTTCATTCGTGCAATATAGTGATATACCTATTAAATGCATTTGGCTTTTTATAATGAGAAAAAAGATTACAAACAACGGAAGTAGGTAACAAATATGTTTCTCCACCACTCACTCAATGTGCAAGCGAAAAAAAAGAGAATTTTAAATTACAGAAGTAATACATATTTTTCTCTTTTACTCATTCAATGGGTTAAAAGTGAGGTATTATTTATGGCATATTTTTCATTTATTGAATTTTTTTAAATTTCCGAAATTTATAGAAAATAGTGTAAAATAGAATAAAGTTTTTGTGCAATGTCATGTCATGAGTATGTGTAAATTCCTGTTCAATGATACCTATTTTAGTGGATTTGACTATTTTATAAATGAGTAAAGGAATTTGACAACACAAATAATATATATGATTATAAAACAAAATTCAAAAAAATTGTCGTCTTAACTTTCAATTTTCTCAAAAACTAGGAAACATAGAACCATTTCGTTTTCAGTTTTCAATTAAGAATTTATAGGGGTAGTGAACAATAAAAGCCAATTCTGCATTTTATTTTACAATTTAAATAAAAAAATCAAAAACGAAATTTTCAATATTTTTTTTTTTTAATTTTGAGTTTGAAAGTAATTTTTACAATCACTATGGACATCAATAACTTGATTTGAAAGGTAAATAAAAGAACGGAGTTCTAGCTTTCAAAAAAGGTAATTTTTTTGTTTTAAGTGTTGCCGTTGTTTTTAAATATTATTTAAAAAAAAATGCCCCTCCTTTTTAAAGGGGGGAGAAAGAACCTCCCTCTATGGCAAATAAATTTTGTATTGTGTTCCTTAAAAAAAGACGTTATCATTTTTTCGCGCCATATGAAAACAACTCCTGCTATTTAAATTTTGCCTAATTTAGTATACATCAACTTTTTCGTATAGTTTCGGATATATAGAAAAAAAAAGAAAATTATTACTCCTTTCTTAGCTTCACGACATGATGAAACAACAGTGAATGAATGAGAATTAACGTTTTTTGTGTTTTCCAGGTAAACTGGTCAGAAAACATTCAATATCTAAGACAATAAGAGGTTTTTCAGATTTGTTGACTTTTCTACCGCCCGCATCTCCTTTACTATTGACCCTAGAAAAAATGTGAATATACATTATTATAGACAATTTAATTGTCTCTAATTCAGTAGTATAGACTTTTCCAATAGCATGCTAGGTTGTGGAAATATTCACAAAAATCTAAAAAGGGGTACCTTTAACCCCCTCCTGGGTTTAGCTCGCGGCCCTGGGCTGGGTACTTTGGGTATGTTATACCTGGGGGTAACCCCTACCATATAAAAAAATAATCCAGAGAGCACTATTTTTTGCAAGCAAAATTCCTTCGTTGACTGTTTTTGTTCAATAAAAAAATCGTTAAAATCGTTGAGAAGGTGCTATTGTATACAAATTTTGGTTGAAATCGGAGCAGCCGTCAACGAGAAAATTGAACACAAGAAAATCGGTTCTATGATAGGTACCGTTATTAACCCTTATTGGTAAATTTTTTTTCTTCGAAATATTCACCGTACCTTAAATAGTAAACGCACATTTTTTTATCAAAATTCTTAGAGCCGTTTTCGAGGAAAAGAATTTTTTTCATAACGGTTTTTCAATTTTTGTATGGAAGGTACCGTTATTTTTAAATTTAGAAAGATGATTTTTTCAAGTATTTTATAAAAATTATAAACAAATATCTTACACTTAGTTTTGAAAATATTGAACAAGTCGTTTTCAAAAAAAAATATTGATTTTTTTTTTTAATTTTGGTTCACAGTAATGTTTATATTTTTTAGAAGATTTACCATAACAAAAATGAAAATTTTCAACTTAATTAAATCAAAAACAAAAAAATGGTTGTACTGGAGGTACCCAAAATATTCAATTTATGAAAATAAAAAAATTATTAAAAAGTAACATTTCCTTACTTAATTTATTTCGATTTTTTTGAACAAAATCCTCGGACTTATTTTTGAGAAAAATATTATTCTCCTTTTTGGCGAAAAAAATTGTATGGCAGGTACCGTTATTCTTGGTCCTAAACAAACATTTAAAAAACGTCTGGGCATATTAGTCAAAAAACACATATACCAAGTTTGAATAAAATCCCTCCAGCCGTTAAGGCTGTACGGGCAAGGACAGGCAGACAGACAGAATTGCGGGACCCACTTTTTTAGCGTTCTCTATCATCGTTATATTGGGAAAATTATTATCTCGAGTTCGATTTTTTTTACGAATCCATAACTTACCATATAGTATACCTATATATCGCAAATAAAAATCGTTGTTTCATGTTTGTATTATTTTTGTAAAAAAAAAAAACGATTTTTGAATACTTTTCAGTAAATTTTAATATGATACATTATTTATTTGTAAACTTTGAATTGTATAATATTTTAAAGTTAAGTTTGTGGGCAATCCGAAGGCTACCCGTTTTGGCAAACCAATATATCGTTTCTTTTTTGTGTTTGTAGTTCCGGGTTTCACCCATAATATATCAAACATAACATTTCGTTAGCAACCAAATTCCACATAATAAACTGTAATTTTAATTCATTTCATCCAACTATTATCATTAAGTCGATTTGATTTATTTTTTAAAATCTCCTTAAGCGCTGATCTGGTTGAATTTGATGAATCCAACTTTTTCAATGCTTTCAGCTTGCACATTTTGTTTTCATCTGCACATTTAGTTGTGATCGCAGATCGAATTTCCTTTGTGGATACACCACATTTTTTTGATACAATAAATATTATATCTTGGATAGCATTTGAATCTAATTTTCCTTTAATTGGTTTATCGAGATCTTTAAATGCTGGTGAGGCTTTTCCTGTCATCGAGTGAGTTGCCAGAGTATCTCGATCAAAAACCAGACTGAGAAGCTTTCGTGTTGCTAATGAGGGTGAAGACCAAGACATCTTTTCATATGCATTAACAGGAATACGTGTGCCATTAGGACCAATGGATACCGTAGCATGTTCTAAATCCGGTCTCTCTGGGTTGGATTCATTTTCATCGCTAACACAAATTTCTAAACGATCTGAATCGTCGGAACTATTCAGACTAGGTAATTCATCTGCTCTATCACTGATATCTATGTGAATTTGTGCATTACTTGTGACTTCATTTGACTGAGCTAATATCCGGTACCGCGTGCCTTCTAATTTATTAGATACTGGAGTTGAAGTTGTGGAATTCGGAATGTCTTGACGAGGAGATGGTGTTCTATTTGTTTGTTCTTGAAGGTGTGAAATTAAATTATTTTGTGATCTCAGTGTTGCTTCTAGATCTTTTATTCTAGCTAAAAGTGATTTTTCATTTTCCTGATTTGATCCACAAGAGAGTTTGGGAAAATCTTCTGAAATAGTCTGAGACCATGCATTTAGCATCATGGGTCTATCATCTTCAAAATGTACTGAAACCGAATTTTGCTGCTTTTCAGGTTGATATATTTCGGCTTCATGTTTCAATAATAATTGATTCTGGAAGTAGCCATGGTCATTTGTTACAAGCTGCTGTTGATGAACTATCGTCCTTTGATTATTTATTTGGTGTTGGTGTTGTTGAATTTGCTGTGATGGTTGCGGTTCAGACATTGGTATACTATATTGATAGTATTGTATTGGACGTGAGTTAGAATAATTTACAGGTGTAGTTTCCATTTGAAGATGATACACGGGTTCATTAGTATTTTCTTGTTTCACGAGCTAAACAATAGAATACAATTTAAATTAATTAATTTTAAAAACACATTTAAACAATTTAAATTAGGTACACAATCTGTGTGTTTAATCCAAAACTACATATAAACTATATGTCTATCATTTCTATCTATCGAAGCTCATCAGCTTTATGGAAAGGCACAGTCTTTCAAAAAAACAACTTTTATATACACTAGCTACTGATGAACTTACTAAATCTTTAACTCACTTGAATATTATCCATTTAGTCCTTGGTTTATTTATATTGTTTTCGTTATTAAAATCAGGTATTTTCCAATTGATTACTTTTACTGGTAAGGCACGTATTTTTTATTAAAATACCTAAGGAGATCACTTGTATATATTTCGAACTAGTTTTTCTAAATATGTTGTAAATCCATTCTCCAGGTGAAACTTTCCAAGTCAACGTTCATTTTCAAACTGAAACTGCTAAATGTATGCCTTACAGGGACGTGTTGATTTAATTTAAGAGAATAAAACGTATATGTACCTAAACCTACATTATTCTTTGATTTCTGCTTAGAAAATTTTACCTTTATAATGTATGTAGGTATGTACCTATTTTGTCCCATTTTCCAACACAAGGGTATTACAAAGGATCTTTTTTTGCAACGAACAAATGTTATATACTTTCTATTATGTATGCTTCTTCGAATAACCTACCTAAATAATTTTTGAAAAAGACAAAAGGGCTGACGGGACATGTTTAATATGCAATATGTCCAGGTAAGGGACAGAAAACCGGATTTAGGGAAATTCCACTCATCAGACCATAGATGTGCAGTTTAGTTTTGCAACCATTTTTCAATTTAATTTGTAAGGGTGTGTAGGTATGTTTTATGAATGATGTTAGTATGTAAGCAAATAATCAATATTTATTGAGTTTACTTCACAAATCAAAGTCATATTTTAGTAACAAAAGTATCAGTTTCTTTATTCCTAAGAAAATAATCTGTAGTTATAAATCAAACCAATATGCGCGATGTAGGACTGGTAAGTATGCACATTTAAGTTGGTCTTATTTATTAAAAAACAACAACAAAGAGTTTCCCAGTTACCTAAGTGAGACCAACTAACATCACGTTATCAATTGATTGTATGTACATAATTATATGCTTCAGAAATTCAGTTACTTTTACGAGGGTGTACAATTTATTATACTTACGTCATAAAACTGTTCGTTTCAAAACAATACTTCACAGAAAAGAGTAAAAGTTCTACCTGTTCGGAAGTTTGTTAGTTATAGGCGCAAGAAGAATTCTATGATTCGAAGCACAGCAACAGGTGCCAAACTATTTACTCTTGGAAAAACTTGGATCTATAATTTCAAAGTAAAATAAATTGTTGTGTGTCCTACATATAAAAAGGGAACCATCCGTTTGGGCGGTAGCAGGTCCAATTTTCTAAAAAAAAAATGTTATAAAAACAACGGTAAAACTACAATATTATAATACATTCCATTCTTTTATTATTAAATAAAGTTCTTTTAAAAAATAGTTTCTGAATAATTAGTTTTCAAACTCAAAACTTAAAATATTCAGTGCTCTTTTTAATTCTAACTCAAACACTAGCTTGTTCTAGGACTTTTACTTTTCCAACACAAACAAAATAAACGAACCAACTTCTTATAACAATGCGCCAGTGCTGGTTTTGATGCTTTATAGATTGCATTAAAAGTTTCAAACGGCTAGGATTTTTGCTAGCACAAACAAGCCTTCTTTTTTCGTACTCAATTTGTTGGATACATTACCTACATAAGGAGGGAGAATATCTGAAAAATTTGGCAAAGGACTATAGTTTCAAATTAAAGGTTTTTTTTGTATGACCTTAAGTCTACACAAATCAGTTACCTATAGCTATTTAAGGAGTTCCCACCCGATTATCAGATTTCTTGGTGTGGTCCTGAGTCTTAATGTAAAGGCACATTGGGGGTTTTCTCAATTCTGTTCTAAGCTAGAAATTTTCTATAATTAGTTCAACTTTACCAGGTGTTTTTATTTCTTCAGTTTTAATGTATTTTAAAATATTTCATTTTACAAGCATTATGTACATATGTACATACCTACCTGCATACATATTTTCGTCATTTTATTGTTATGTATATGTACATACCTATTTAATTATTATTTAAAATGGGTCAAGTAGATCAGGCGTTTATGATTTTCTACCTGCAATAACTTAACACACATCCGATGTTTTTTTCTATAAATATATAGCTTTATGGTAAAATGCATATTAGTTTTCTATGGATTTGCGCCTTTAACTAACATTAAAAATAAAAATGAACTTTACCGATAAAATATCACTAAGAAATACAAATAGCGCTTACTCGGATTTAAACAATATTCTGAATAGATGTGAACAAATGGTAAAGGGTGTTTGTTTCGAAATAGTTATTCATCGATCAAAAGCAGAAGAGAAGCAACGATATTTAATAGACATGGATCCAGAAGATATGAAATTTATTCGAGATGTAGATGAAAATATGGAAACTTTTGAACAACGTCTTGATCGCATTGAGAATCTTCAAGGAATTTATATTGAACTTTGGGGCAAAACAACTGAAAAACTCGAACAATGTAAAAAAGAATTTAAAAATACGGATTACAAAATCGTACTATTGAAGAGAAAAAGCGATCAGAATCCAAAAAAGGTGAAATCTTTCGTTCCATATGATGAATTAAGCAGTAGACCATGTGATAGATATTCAGCAGCATCAACTGTTGTGATTGATGACAGTAATTCAAGCTGCAGCAGTGATACAAGCGATGAAGAAACTTCGACTAAACGCAAATGCAAGGAGGAATATCCGAAAATCTCCACGAGCTCTGAGTTGTTGGTGATTATTGGACCTAATGACACAGAGATGAATCGAAGCGACTTTGAACAGATAAATTGGGCAGATGCTGCATCGTCTACAAGAAAGCTTTTAACTATTCTATTTGGTGATAAGGTTTTGGCAACCCATACATTAACAGGAAACCAGTCGCCAGCGTTTCGTGGACGAGAAAGAGCACCAAAAAGTAAACTTGATCCAATGATAACTTCGGACATCATATACATTGTAACCCTTAAATGTAAGGTCAATCCTCAGCTTGTCCGAGCTGCAATAACTACAAAATGTGCTGATGCTTCGAAAAAGTTTCGACGTATTGGCATGAAAGTTTGATACATTTTAAGATGCTAAGATAATTTTACAAGAAAATAAAAACAAAACTAAATTTTAAGTGCGTTTTGAAGAGTTTTATTATGCATTATTTTAATTCCAAACGAATAACAAATATTCAGATTAGCTTTGTAATTTTGTTTTGCTTTCTTATGACTATGAATTGAATACCCAAACTAAAAATAAGGTAGAAATGGTAGTCAAAAAAAAAATATTTTAACTAAAACAAACTCATTAAAAAAACTCAGTTCAATTTCACTTTCATTTCTATTTTTTAATTGAAATAAGTAGGACAAGGCCAAATTCATAGGTATATTTTCAAATTTCAAAAGAAACGACATGTTTTAAAAGTGTCATGGTATTCCAAGAATTAATCAAGGGGTAAAAGTGGATTAAAAAAATCAGTTGAATATAGTTATATTCCCGGAAACACACCTTCTTTTAAATGACCTTATAAAGTTCACAATTTTGGTTTGTTTTAAAATTTTCAGAATGGCTGTTCTAATTTTGTAATTCTTTATAGATTTCCAGATTTTGTTATGCAACAAATAAAATGAACAACATAAATCTTAATTATTGGGGGTTGGGTAAGCACCTCTTCCTACGGCCACCCTTACGCACGGCCTTAGAAATACCTATAAACATAAATAATTTTAAAAAAAGTTTGAACATTTTACTTAGGAAAATTACCATTTCAAAACATACAAATATTATCTCAGAGTTTACAGAAACTTTAAGGATTGTTGCATTTTTTAGATTAACGGTTTATCAATCGGTATCTCTTGGTCTTGGGCTACGATGTTAAGGAATCTTCTTGTTTATGTACCTACATACATACATATATATCTCATTATATTTGCTGTAATTTTTTTTTTAATTTTATGGTGACCAGCCTTTCTATATTAAAAAAAAAAGTTTTTATTTTTGTAATAAATAGTAATGGGTGTTATTTACTTTTTTCATAGTTAGCTCAATTTATCCACTCTCCATTCAATTTAAATTCGATTTTAAAAAAGGACAATTTTCAAATGTTTTTAATAAACCTACAAATTTTATCTTTTTAGATAGGTATATGGTTTCTTTGCCATTTTATAATTGGAATTTCACAAATATCTGACCTGGCCAAGAAAATCTGAGCTTGAAATTAAGTTCAACATCACAAAAAGGAATCTGGTTTCTGTTACAAATACTTTATTCATCATGTGTGATTTTTACGAAATTTGATTCAATCAAAAGATTTTATTCAAATTTAAATATTGTACTATTATTCTCATACTTTGAAGTTAGTATGGTCACCGAAATTATAACCCCCTTTATTTGTTCGAATATCAATACTTATATGTATATGTTTAATTGTATAGCAATCTTATTAGTGTAATAAAAACGAGGGATAAAAATGCAGTTGGTCTTACTATTCACCAGCCAGCTCAATGTAAAAATGAAACCAACTGATAGAAAACGACAGAATGTATGTAGGTTTTCCATTTATGTATATCGCTGCATGTTCAAAAAGGGATCTTGAATAACCTTGCAGTGCATGACGATGGACTCTAATCACTTTGAAATACTCATATCAGGATAACAAGAAAATAGAGTTTTTATGCATTCCGGTTTCGATGCGTTGCGTTACTTTGGTACCTGGGGTAAATAGGTATAGAATATGTCTTTTGCTATTCGTCCCTTTTTAACAGTTCAAACAATAATAGGGATAAATACACACACATACCAGTAAGTAATGTATAGAAAGACTTTAACAAAATATTTATGGGAGTGTAAATGTGTCTTGCAAGCATAGAAAGGACGCGCGCGCAAAATACTGAGTTGGTACTTTAATAGTTTACCAGTCCCTAGTTAGGTAGGTAGATTTTTTTTTTTTTTGGAAAATACAACAATAAACGCCCAAATGGAATTCGAAAAAATATCCCAGTCAGAAGAAGTATAATTAGTTTAAAAACGACGTTTGTTTGCACCGGTTCTATTCTAACTACGGATTCAGTGACGGTATACCTAGTTTAAACAAATCGGATTTATTTGAGTAGAAAATATCGTACATAAATCAGTTGATAAAATAAAAAGTGTTGGTGAACATAATAATTATCAAGATGGAACAAATTCAAGTAAGTTTATTATTCATTATGATTTTAGAGCAGAGAGCTATTTTGGATTCCTATTAGAACTAGTGAGAGAAAATTCTTCAGTTAGATATCGAGTTGGTTGACCTTGCCTGCAATTTATTTAATATGTTCCGTACCTATCAAATTGATAGTGGATATTATGCTTCCATCTTCCCGTTTACTCGTTATTTTTCTTTATAACTGGAAATATGCAACTGGAAACAAAAATTAACGAAGTGCTGCGCAAAGTGTTTGCATCAATTCTGTGGTCAAAGTTAGAGTGCTGGACACATAAGTTGGCGTTGGTTTGTGTACACATATTTGTAACCGTTAGCTTTCATAAAGTTTCGATATAACATTAATTTTACTTTTTAAGTAACTTCAGTTAGATTAGATAAATTATAGATTAGATTGGTTTTTATTGTTTCTGTTCTTTTTTATTTTACAAAAAATTATTTTATAAAAAATCGATAAACATGGCTTTGCCGTCTGACTGACATATTTAATACTAAGTTTATACAAGATATAATTGTGATAAAAAAATACCATATCTCTACAATTTCAATGGGCAGTCCATTAAGATACCATTTTTCGTTGCTGCAAGCTCTGCAAGATCCCTTTATAAAAATCATTATTTTTGACTTCGCTAGATTGACCTTAAGATTCCATAGTTGGCAGTGCGAATCAAGTCGGTTAATCATAAGTTGTAGAGAATCTAGTGAGTAGGTATGCAAATAAAACTACATCATCCGCAAATATAAGGGCCTTTATAAGAACTCCGTCTATCTTTATGCCACGTGGCATAAAGTCGGTAAGGTCATCGATGTATGTACATGGTAAAGAGATATGGACTTAGGATGCAACCTTGCCGAATACGCATTATTGACTCAAACCATTCTGAAATCTCAATTCCACTCCACACAGACGATTTATTATCCTGATAGATGCTTTCGAGAACCCTTCCAAACTTTTGGCTCATTTCAGCATTATATATGTATGTAGCTTATATATTAAAGCTTTTCGATCGATATTGTCGAAGGCTGTCTTGAAATCAACAAAAAAGTCGAATAGATTTTGTTTTTGTTCGAAAAATGTACCCGCGATATTTTGCAGTATGAAGAAATTGTCTACGGTTGAATAACCACTCCGAAATCCGTCATGACATTCGTTAATCAGTTTATGGTTCTCGATCTAATTTGACATTCGACAATTTTGAAGTTTAGTGAATAACTTATGAATATGAAGAGTTCAGAAACGATATTCCTCGATAGTTAATTGGATCGGCTAACTTACCTTTTTTGTGATCGCTTTTTAAACTGAAGTGTTAGGTTTATTACCCGTTTCCAACAAAGTCTTCGAAATTTTATTGATGAAGTTTGACGTCGCATACTTGATGAATTCTATGGGGATCCTATCACTACCTGGTGCCTTTCCGTCTTTGAGTTTCTTTAAAGCCACAAAAAGTGTTTTTTTTAATTTAATAAACATTTTTCATATACATATGTAATATAAAATTAAACGATAACTTAAACTTATGATAGTAAAGGGTTCCAAATATGTGTAGGAACATTTTGCGCTGCACTTACTTAATATTTGTGATTTTTATAACTCTTTTCAATTTCATTGCTGCCTAACTACCTACACCACCGAAAATATTACATCATGAATATAAATCTCAGTTACTATATATTACCCCCATACCAATATCTAATTTTCCTGTACTATAGAATAAAGTTTAAGAACGTTTTCATTTTTTTTTTGTATAAGTTGAATTCAAAATATTGTCTTCTCTAGCTTTGTTAACTAACATTTTTTTCTTTAATTTAGCCATTCAAAAAACGCATGGTTGAACAACAAACATATTATTCACAACCCTCATACGATGGATCACAAAGACAAGCTCCACAAGTTCAATACATTCAATACATACCAGTACCGGAATGTAATCTGGAAAACTTGCAGCAATCCTACAAACAAGAAAATCAGGTATTTCGATCTCTTCAACAAGGACCTCCACAAAATACAGAAGTTATTAAAATTGAGAATTATGAACCACCGATGATGCTGAACGCTTGGACACAAACAAATTCTGATGATTTCCCACCATTAACAAATAATAATCAAGCTGCACTTTTGGCAAATATTGAACAGCTCGAACAAAAACTTAAGGCTCAAACTGCGATAATTAACAAAATGAATCAATCCAAAACTCGAAGTCCGACTCCAGTTCGGGTAGTTTCCCAACCCAATACACCGGCAGAAGCGATTCCTGTTGAGTATAGAATAATAAACAAAAGGAATGGACCCAATAATGAAACACAAATCGAGATTGAAATAAGTGATGATAATACAGAAGATAGTAATTGCGAAGTATCTGAAGCACTTAATGTAACTCAAAAAGAGAATGCGATTGTTGAGCATTTGTACGCTCAAATTTCAAAAACGCCTATTTCAAATTCTCAACAAAAGCCAACAAATACAGAAGGCCCCTTGGTTTCGATTGGACCAAATGACACCAAAGTTCCAGTAGCGGAATTCGAAAAACTCACATGGGTGTCACCTTCAATAGCAACAAGAAAATTGTTAGGATTTATTTTTGATCGTGAAACTCTTGCTACCCATTCAATGACTGGAAAAGCTTCGCCTGCATTTAAGGATCTTGATAAGCCTGTCAAAAGAAAATTAGATTCGGGGGCTATTGAAGATATTATATTTGTTGTAACAAAAAAATGTGGCGTATCTGCAAAAGAAGTTCGCTCAGCCATAACAACTAAATGTGCAGATGAAAATAAAATGTTAAAATTAAAGGCACTCAAGAATATCGATTCAAAAAGATCAATTTTAACTGATCTAAACATTAAACAGAAACGTAAAATTTAAAAAAATCTTTAATGGTAGTTATATATTATTTGAGAAATGTGTAAATAACTGTACAAATTATAATTTTAACTTAAGTTAAATATAACTAAAATTTGATTTTAGACTTTGCATGATCAAACTAGGAGATCGAGACATTTAACAACAATTTAAGATTTTTTTTTTAATCTAGACGACAAATTTCCATAATTTCTTACCATTTCTTACACTACGGTTTATTCTGGATTCATGCAACTGAAAATGTCATTTTTGCTTACATTTTGTTTCCATTTTAGCATGCTTTATTTAGTATGAATATACTAAATATATATTTATGCAAAAGTCAATGAAACACATAAGATCCAAAATAAATCAATTTCATTGGAAATGATGCATTGGCTCTAAGATAAATTATTATAAGTTAGTTAACTTTATGTAAATTAGTTTTGCTAATAATTAATTTATAATTTTTCTTGCGATGCTTAAGTAAATTTCAAATGTCTATTTTATACAAAAGTAAAAATATTTTTATTGATGCATTCTTAGGCGAATTTAACAATTAATAATGTTTAAAATGAAAACTAATAAAATACATTATACATGCAATTCAATCATTATTATAGTTTTTATTTCCGTTACATTATGTTGTAACTGTTTCCACTTCCGATGAATCAGGTTCATCATCTGAGCCTGTGAAAATAAATAAGAAAGTTTAAGAATTTTTAACTGATGTTTAAATGTTTATATTTCGTATATTCTTTTCAATCAAAAGTTGTACAAGATCAAGGTATATATATTACAGGTAATATCATAAGCGATTTCATTTTTGTTTAGTTCTGCGCATGTGTCATAATGGAAGAAAAATGGCTGATTTCAGTGCGGTTTTGTGTTCTGTCATTCTGTCTCGTGTGTGTTCATTAATTTAAATTTCTTTTCATTAATTTAAATTTCTTTTCAATTCTGCAAAAGTTTGGTTTAACTGATTTGTCCATAAAAATAACAAAAAAAGTATTTAAAAAAGTGTGTATGTAAGATAAAATAAAAATATAATTGAAAAAGAAAAACTAAATAAAATGGAATCACTCCGTTTGGCCTTATGAAAACAACAATTGCGATGGATACAATATCCATAATTAATTGTTAATAGGCTCGTTTTAAAGCTTGAACTTTGAACTTTAAATTAAATGTAAAATCATCAAAAACCGTTGGACAGTTTTCGCGCATTCGTTTTAAAAAAACAGAACACAAAACTAACTTTTTACAATTTTCACGAATTTGTTTTTTTTTTTGTTTACCATTCAGTTTTCACTATTGTCATTTTTCATTTTGACACAAAAACCTACACTTAAAGCAGCCATCTTGAAATTTGACAAGCTGCGCGTGATAATACCTAAGATACGTGTATAGGGCTGCCAGATTTAATTTGGTGAATATCGGGACGCCAGAGCCAAAAAACCGGGACAAATCGGGACATTATAAAATATCTATTTATACAATTCTTAAATGCAATGGCGCAAAATTTTTGTCGATTTAGTACAATGTTAAATCATTTTTAATTAATAAATTTAAAACGAGTTTAGCTTTGTACTTTCTCATAACATAACACTTTACTTAAATTAATATCTATTTTGTTTATTTAGTACTGAAAACACATGATACCTCTTAACGTTTCTAAATGTCAAAATGAAGTATGCTTGCGCATTTTTTGCATGAGTGGCACTTTTTTGGACGTGTTCTTCAAGTTAAAAAATATTTAACATAATATAAAATATTAATATTTAAAAAAATATTTAAGTTAAAAAATATCTCAAAACAAGTAAGAAACCGGTAATTTGTACAAAAAAAAAGCAAACATTTATTTCAGTTCTTCGATTTGTTTCTGTCTAAAACGTATGCACTGTTATAAAAACTGTTCTAGGGATTACATATACGAAGTTTTATCAAACCCATTACAGCCGTTTTCCGATTCCGAACCGATTCGCTCATGCTCTAGCTCTATATAAATCGGGACGCAAACAAACCGACGGACGTCTTTTGTCGAAAATTAGTTTTTGGACTTCTACATTATCGTAATGTTAGTTTTGATGAAAACCTTGAATTTTGTTTTTGACTCAAAACCAATAATTGCTCTATATAGGAAGTAAAATTGAAAGTCGGGATTAAATCGGGAAACTTTGTAAATCGGGACAGATATCGGGACAGGGTTCAAATATCGGGACTGTCCCGCCAAAATCGGGACGTCTAGTCTGGCAGCCCTATATGTGTACTGTAGTAAAAGATATCTATTTGCTAACACAATCCTATACACCATGATTTATCTGGATTTCGACGACTGACAGAATGCCATTATTGCTACCATTAATTGATGACAAAAATGGTTTCTGAAGTATAAATCCAGCAGCAAATTACAACGTCGTCGAAATGGCGAACAATTGTTGAAAACTACAGAAATTATGAAAAATTGACAGTTTTTTAATACTGGCCATTATCTATTTGTTTTGTGATTGCGGCTATATTTTGGCCAAGTTTAAAAACTATGTAGGCACATTCATTTGGGCCTTACCAATAATCAAATTTAGTGACGACTTAAACATTTAAGTAAAATGGACCATAATGTTAGGGACTCTCAATAATAAACCATTATGCTAGGTTTCCACTTGTCATTGAAAAGACGCAAATTGACAAACTTTCCAGGACAGGGTGGCTTTTACCAACACAAAAAGCAAAGAAAGTAGTAGTAGCGAGCAACTAAAACTCACCCTGTCTTGGAAAGTTTGTCAATTTGCGTCTTTTCAATGACAAGTGGAAACCTAGCATTATATATGGTATTTTAGATTACATACCATGTAATGTTCATTTTGTAAATTATATATATATAAATATATAAGTCCCATTTTACTCAAATCTTTAAGTCATCACTAAATTTGATTATTGGTAAGGACCATTATGTATTTTTATAAAATTACAGCTTATAGGTAATTTAATTTACATAAATCGTTTAAGCATTTCCTTATACTAATTTGAACACTCACTTGGAAAAATAAGATCCCATATAAAATTAAATATTCCGAATAAAAAGTCCCAAAGCATGTCTATTTTAGCTATGACTAATTTTAACTAAATTAAGTATACATTTGTAGGACACAAAAACCTATTCAAATTATACTCGTATGTATGTACATACGTAGAAATAATCGAAGCATGAAAATGCACGATTATAATTCTTTTGTTAGGTAAATACCTTTACGAGTATCCATATTATATGTTTGGCTTGCCTTTTTAATTGATTGTGTATGTACCAGTACCTGCCTACATTTGATCCACAATTAAATATAAATAAAGAAAGATAGAAAATCAATGAATTTGATTACCTAATAAAATGGTCACACAAAATCAACATAGAGTTGATCAAAAAAGGTTATAAGAAAAATTCAAGATTAAAATCTGTTCAGCCATTCAAAATTGCTTTGTTCGCCTGGTTTTTAAATAAACACCAGCCACAGCCAGCCACTGATCTGACCATGTCCCTTACATCTAAAAACAATTTTTCTCAATCTATTTACATACATGAATTTATGAATTTATAAACTTGGGCTTGACTAAAAGATAGACCATAATTTGAATAAAACGAAAAACTACCATTAACTTCAGATGGCTACATGAAATTTGGCCCAATGAAAAATGGCCCCAAACTAATGAAAAATGGCTCCAAACAAAAAATGAAAAATTGCCCCAAAATTAATATAAGAAGCAACAAAACAGAAATATTACAATCGTACAAAAAATTGGCTTGGGAGAGGCTTAAAAGTAGTTTGCCTGGCACGCTTCGCGGGTTCAAGGATTTTAACTCTCTTTTTGGGTCCTCTGCTCGCTCACGTGACTCCGTCGCTCCACTAAGGGTATGAGGTATATCGCCTGGCAGGCGCCTATGCTGTCAGTCGGCTGCTATCAAAGTTTTTGTTTGCTAAAGTATTATGGTTTAATACTACGTTTTCATTGGAGCCGAAATGAGGTAATTTCGAAATTAGCTCATTTGGAACGTCATTTCCTATACAAATTTGACGTTCCAAATGAGCTAATTTCGAAATTACCTCATTTCGGCATCAATGAAAACGTAGTATAAGAATAAAAGTTTGGGGCTATTTTTCATTATGAAATCTCACTGCAAAACTAAAAATGATAAAATGAGTCTGGGGTCGACCCACACTAGTAACTTCCCATTGGTGCACTTGAAAACCATATACATACCTATTTACCTAAGTGGTATATTATATAGTGTAATAATTTTGAGTTTTTGGATAATCAGTATATACATAGGTAGGTATATAGACATAGAGATACAGGGCAAAATGTGGCATTGCCTATATTTTGTACTTTAGTTATTTATAATTGTAAAATGTTTATATTTTTTTTTGTAAATAGCTTACAAAATTCTAAGAATCTTACTTATAAAGCTTTTTTTCCTAACACTTCTCGGTATGGAGGTATTAATTATTTAAGCCAATTATTTCAAAACAGACTATTATTAGCTAAGCAAAATACCAAAAATCAGGGAAGTGTACTTAAAAAAAAATAAACAAGGAATATAAAAAGGCAAATTAAGTGTCATATGCAAAATTTCGATTTTGAAGCGATTTTGATGGTAAGAATTTTTCGAATTAAAACATTTTTGAAAAGTTTTTTCTTGCAACATTTTGACTTTTAGCTTTTTAAAGGGTGGTTTTAAAAATGGTTGCGAGTTGTTAGTCACAAGGCCCTGGTTCTTCATGAGCCGTTGTGCCACCCGATTTATTTATTTTATTTTTTTTTTTAATCTCAAAATTACTCAACATTTAGATGGTATAGGTATACATTTTTGGTAAGAATTTGAAATCGATATCATTGTTTTTTTTTTTTTTTCAAAATATTTTAGTTAAAAAAAGTAAGTTGAGTTAAAAAACATTTGTTAAGAATTTTAAATATTTTTTTTCAGTTTTTTTGCTCTAAAAAAAACTGCTTATTTAATTTTTTTTAAAAAATTACCAGTTGTTGACTACGTCATTATATGTAAAAATAAATGGACTGGGTTCGGAATCATTTTTGGTTCTTGAAATATTTGAGACGAAAATTATTTTTTCAACTGTTTTTCTTAGTTTAAAAAAAAGTGTCCGTTGAATTTTTATTTAATATTTACCCATTTGGTATTGTGTAATTATGTGTAAAATAATATTACTCTGAAGTGAATATCTTATTCCGTTCTCGAGATATTCCAGATAAATGGCATTTTAAAGCTCCTTTTTAAATTGCTGTAGTAAGGAAACGGTTTATTGAATTTGTTAGATAACCTTTTCAGCACGTTATGACAATTTTATCTGTAAAATAAAATATATCCGAGGTCGATATCTTTATGCGTTCTCGAGAGTTGGTGGACGAAAAAAGTACCCCGAACGTATAAACATACACCCATACAGACATCTTGCTAAAAACGACGGATTCTGATTCTAGAGACCTCAAAACCTGGAGATATGTCAAAATTTTTAATTCGACAAATCGCACCAATTACAATAACTTCCAATGGGAAGTTAAAAAGGCCCCCAAAACCACGAAAAATGGCCCCAATTTTCAAACTTTTTTTGTGTGTTGTTTCCCATATACATTTTTGGTGCCATTTTTCAACTGTAACTTTCAGTTTTAGGGCCACTTTGTTTACAACTGATCATCTTTAATCCATGATTATTGCAACTGGTAAATCTACAAAATGTGTTTGTTGACAAATTCCTTTTTTTCAAAAAAAACCCAAATTTTGAGTTGTAAAACATTGAAATAACCATTTTGTTGTAAGAGTTTATTTGTATCTATTTGAAGAATGTGATTGCGCGTTGTTAAAATTGCCCAAATCCCTGGAAGTGTTCGCTACTGTTATGTTTCGGGCGCCATATGCAGAACATAATTAAAAAGTTCGTGTATACGAATCAGCTTGAAGAACTAAAAGAAAGAGTTCCAAAAAATAAGTCAGCATCAGCAATCGATTGGCTTATTTTTAATTTTAATACAGGCGAAAAGCAAAACTACCTGTTCCAAACATGTTTTAGTTAACATTCAAACTCAATATTTTATTAAAATAATCATAACATTTATTTTTGAATGAAAAATAATATTTTTGAACTAAATTAAATAAATAGAAAAAGAATTTAAAATGTCCCTTGAAAATGATT
Source organism: Melangyna quadrimaculata (assembly GCA_949320155.1). Lineage (NCBI taxonomy): Eukaryota > Metazoa > Arthropoda > Insecta > Diptera > Syrphidae > Melangyna > Melangyna quadrimaculata. The sequence continues at coordinate 174,014,596 of OX439485.1, read as the reverse complement.
CTGAAAGGAGCAAGCTCATATTTTTGCACCATATCGATGATTTTGAAACCAATGAAATTAGAAAGCACTTAATCGAGGATAACATCAAAACAAATTGTTTGAAATATGAAATCTTTGGATGTTTGAATCAACAGGAACACCTTGCCAAAGTTATGCATGACACACATCCTTTAGAAATTTTCAACTGTGCAAATGACAACTATATTCAAAAGATACTGAATTGCGATATGCTTGTTTTTAATGCTAATTCGAATAATTTTGAAAAAGTGTGTTCTGAGATGCGTCGAGTTATGAAGGGACTCGAAGACTTGTATAATAAGGAACAAAATAAAATATCGGACCAAAAGTCACGGAAGTATTTAATACTTATTTCCTCACCAATGACATGGGCTCTTACAACAACTGATGTCACACCTGATGAAGAAGAAGATGATTCGAATGATTTTGTCTTTGAAGAAGACTATAGACGGCGAAAGGCACATAAGAATTATTGCAAACACAAACTTTTAGAACGTGATGTCATTTGGCTACAGAAAAAATGCAAACATTTTGTAAAAACATTAATCCTCTGCCCTGGGGTAACATACGGAGGAGAAAACAATACATTTCATTACATTTTTAAATTTGCATTCTATAACCAAACGATTCCTATAGTCAACACTGGATGTCAACTTATACCAATAATCTACATTAAGGACCTTGTTCAGTTAGTAAGATAATTTGAAGGAGCGATAAGGTTTAATGAACATTGTATTTACAGTATAATAAGGAATATATTTGATAACTTTCCTGAGGCGAAATTTCGGTATATATTTGCAGTTCAACCAACTTTGATGAATCTTAAGCAATTTTCCTATAACATATGTAAGGCATTCAATGAAGACTGTAGTAAAATACGATTTGTACCTGATATAGAATTGTTGATGTACCAAAAAGAGCTATTTCCGGTAAAATTATTAAAATTTTAAATAAGAATCTTAATACTAATATAAAAAATTTAATGGATTTACAGCAAATGGTAGTTGATTTACTGTCTCTTAATTTAAAAATGGGCCTTACATTCTTAAAAGATTTTCAATTTCATGAAGTTAGTGAAGAATTTTGGTGTACATTAGCAGAAGAATTCCGGTCATCCAGAAACTTGCACCCATTAAAAATTGTTGTCGATGGTCCACCATTAGTGGGAAAAACAGAACATGCGCAGATTCTATCGGAATACTATCAAATACCATATATTGATACGTGTGACATTATAAATGATTACATCAAATTTTTGGTGAGATTTCTAAAAATTACCATTTAAATATTTTAAGAGCATAAACATACATAGTTAGGTTAGGTTAGGTTGTAAGGGGTGGTGTTCGGCAATCCGAAACACCTCACTCGGATCTCAATGGATCCATTGCGCTCCCCAGGATTTGCGAAAAGGAAGGAGAGGGGAAGGGTAAGGAAAGGAATAAGTGGAAGATTAGGTAAGGGGTGCCTCCCTGAACCATCCCGAAATCTGAATGAGACAAGATGTCGCCCAGTTCGTCGAAAAAGTATTCTCCGAGGGCTGTTTTTCTTTTTTTTAGCTAGGCTAGGGCATTCACAAAGGAAATGAAATGAGCCCTCCTCCGCCGCTTCATTCTGACACCCTCTACAGAGATCGGATGCGATGATTCTGTTTAAGTGGGTTCCCATTGAGTTATGACCAGTTAGGATTACAACCAATAGGGATAGTTGAGGCCTGCTTAGCGAGAGTAAGTATTCAGTTTTTTTCCTAGAAATGTTCGGCCAAAGATTTCTCGAAACCCGACACGTGTCAATTTGTGACCACCTATCATTGGCGGCTTCGAGGAAGCTCTGGTGGATTCTGCTCTTTTCTATCCCCAGTGTCATAAGTACTGACGATTCAGTTTGGCTCGGATCAGTGGATGACCCGTATTTCGCCAGTTCGTCTGCCTTCTCATTCCCACGTATGTCACAGTGTCCTGGGACCCAACGTAGGGTTACTGTGTTTGTTGCGCTAAGTAATCTCAACTCTTTGCGACAACATTCAACCAGTTTTGACTTTGTGCCAACTGAGTAAATGGCTTTGATGGCCGCCTGACTGTCTATGAAAATGTAAATGTTCTTGTTAACTAGCTCACATGTGGCAAGATGCTTTGCTGCCTCATAAACTGCAAATACCTCCGCTTGGAAGGCACTGCAGAAGCTTGGAAGCTTGGAAGCTTTATTGATCTATTTAAAGGTGGGTTATCTGAAAAGATGCCTGACCCTACCCCTTCACCCGTCTTGGAACCGTCCGTGAAAACCGATACATGATTTGTATTTATGACCCGGTTTTCCATCCAGACTTCCCTTGTAGGGATATCTATTAAGGCCACCGGATTGAAATCAATGTGCGGTATATAGTCTATTTGAATGTCTATAACCGTAAAGTTCATAATCGTTCTATGACCAAAAAGGCCCCTTTTCCAGTGATTGCTCTGTCTTAGTCGCAAAGCACTATTGGCCGCCATGTCCTTCGTGAAAAGGTCAATTGGGGCGAGTGACAGAAAAGTTTCAAGGGCTGCGGTCGGTGTCGTTCTCATGGCACTGGTTGTGCCAATACACGCTAGTCTTTGGATTTTAGTCATGGTTTTGAGATTGGTTGCCTTGTCTAAGGCTGGCCACCAAACCAGACATGCGTATTTTAAGATAGGCCTTATTATGGCTGTATACATCCAATGAATGTTTTTGGGGCCGGGGCCCCATCTTTAACCAAAAATTCTACTACAAGTTTAGAATGCTATTAAGGCTTTTTTCTCCCTTTCTTGCATGTTTTGCTTCCAGTTTAGTTTACGATCAATTACTAGACCAAGATATTTTGCCGTATCTGTGATATGTAACGGAGTCCCATTTATGGTGGGAGGGATTAAATTTGGAATGTTTCGTTTTCTCGTAAATAAAACTAGTTATGTCTTGATCGTCGCTCGTTGAGCGATGTTTGTAGTAGCTCGTACAAGGTGGGGACAAATATCCCTGACACCATGATCACGATGTCATCAGCGTATGCAACGACTTTGACACCACTTATATTAAGTTTAACCAAAATCTGGTTAACAACCGAAAGCCAAAGCAGGGAAGACAAGACCCCGCGCTGTGGAGTGCCCCTAGACGTCCTAACTTTTAGCTTGCTATCACCCATTTCTGCGTTTACGAGTCTCGTTTGAAGCATGGAGTCAATCCAGTTTGACAGCATCGGATCGATGCCTATAGAGTCAAGGGCTTGCCGAATTGCAAAATTTTCGACGTTGTTGAAGGCCCCTACTATGTCAAGAAAAGCTCCCAGAGTAAATTCTTTGAAATGGATTGATTTCTCAATCGTGCCGACCACCTCATGAAGAGCTGTCGCAACAGATTTGCCCTTCATATATGCATGTTGGGCCTGTGAGAGAACTCCATCATTTAGTTTTAGGCGAATGTGCGTTTCTATTAGTCTTTCTAAGGTCTTGAGAAGAAAGGAAGATAGGCTTAATGGTCTGAAGTCTTTCGGTTCAGTGTGAGTGGGCTTGCCAGCTTTCAGAACGAAAATGACATTGACTTCTCTCCAGTTAGAGGGAATATAGGTGATGTTTAAACAGCCTCTATAAATTTCCACTAGAATTGGAACAATTATGGCTTTAGGGCTTTGGAGCATAATTGGGATTATTCCATCAGGCCCTGCATACTTGTATGCTGAGAAGGAGTCTATGGCCCAAGCTACCTTCCTACTATCTACAATAAGGTTACCAATATTAGAGTTTTCACTTATGTCCGGGCCTATGTTCTCAGGAGATGTGTCGGTGACACATCCTGGGAAGTGAGTGCACATTAGTGACTCTAAAGTCTCAGAGGATGAGTCTGTTGAGATTTTATCTGCCTTTTTAAGAAGCCTGGAGGATTATGGGCCTTTGACATGACTTTTATTAGCCTAGCAGCATCATTTGTGGACTCAATGTCCGTACAAAATTTTCGCCAGGCTGCTCTTTTTGCGTAGGAAGTTCTGTTTTTATATTCCTTTTTACTGATCTTGAAAATATCCCAATCAGCAGAGTTGTTACTATGTTTAGCCTCCTAGAGTTTTTCCTCAGAACGGACAGCTCGTTTGACCACCATACAGGGTTGTGCTTGCCTTTTCTTTTGGTTAAGGGGCAGGAACTTTCGTAGGCCTTGTGTATGTCTAGCGTAAGTTGATTGATTCGGTTTTCAATGTCTGAGCTGTTGAAGATTGGTTGACTACTATATCGGCCCAAAAGTGAGGCCAAAGTTATGTTGTAGGCTTCCCAGTTGGTTTTCCTGGGGTTTCTAAAGGGCTTAGGATTGTCTATATTATGCTCGATTTGGAATGATATCATTCTATGGTTTGAGAACGTTACATTACTTGAGACTATCCACTTACTGATTGCAATGGAATCTGAATTAGTGGAGAGTGTCACATCTTCTCTTCTGTTCCTGGTAATGAAGGTTGGTTCATTACCACGGTTTAGTATCAACATATTGTTCTTAATAATATATTCAAATATTGACTCACCTCTTTGGTTTGTATCTGTGCTGCCCCATTGCAGATGATGGGCATTTGCGTCGCAGCCAGCTAGGAGGTCCCAACCGTTCTTAGGCGCCAGTTATAGCTTTCATTAAAATCCATCATTGAAACACAAATCAGTAAAATGGTGGAATATTTTCTGACAACTCGGTTATAGCTATCATGAAATTTTCTTTCATTGAAAATTCCATTCCCCATACAAAAAACAACTTTGAGGTTAAAGTCGATCATTTAACGAAACAATGACAGACGAAAACAGGAAGAGAAAGGACCGCATTTCATTGGAACGAATGTGTTCCACTTTTGGGAACAAAATATCAGCTGTTCATTGAAAACGATTTTCATCATTGAAAAACAAAAAATGATTTTATATGAAAGTTGTAAAGAAAACTAAACATTTTTTTGACTAAAAAAAAAAAATTATATAACTGACAACCATCATTTTGGTACCAAAACGCCATCAGTTTTATTTGTTTAAGTGCATCAAAATTGAAAGACAAAATTTTCAATGATGATTTTCAGTGAAAGCTATAACTAGCGCCTTACCTGCCGCTGTTACCAGGTCATCAAAGTCTGCTGACAGCGGAGGGTCCGGTTCATCACCTGGCATGTAAACGCAGGCTAAAATCAGGGGCGGGGCCCCTTCTTTTCGCACTTCGCCGTCGTCATATCTGAGCTACAGTAGGGAGATAAGAGGAAAAGGTTTATGTTAACATACATAGTAGACATATGATACATTTTACAATGATTCATTTTTATTAAAAATTATACAAAAAAGTTGCAGGTATCCAAAATTCATTATTGTCTTATAATATAGACGTCTGCAAATTTTGGAATGGGTGGTATGTTTTAACAAAATAAATCTTAATATAAGGGCTTATGTAGCTGCATGTGATTTACAATGTAGATAAATGAAGCTATTTTTATTTTATATTCATATAGGAAGAGAAAATAAATGACAGCACTATTGTTCTAGAAAGTCTTCAGGATGGATCAAATAACTCAACAAAAATGGTTGAAGAAGACTTATTTTTGATAGAAAATCTCAAAACAAAAATTAAAGACTGCTCCAAAGAACTGTTTGATCTAAAAGTTTACATAGCATCACATAAAGATTTTGAAGATCAAGACTTTGAAGTTTTGTCGCGGTAGTAAAACTTCTCATAATTAATGCGATACCCACTATACAATTTTCTGATATCTCTTTAGCTGTCTAATTGCACTTATCTCAACTAAACAGTTCAATGTTAACCAGGGTTATATCATTGACAGCTTTCCTTTTAACTATGACCAAGCTAGTTCAATTTTCTACAACACCATTAGAAAAGTAGAAAACTTTCAACCAGATACAACTTCTGCACAAGACAAAATAACGCCTATTCCACCATTACGTCCTACACACGCTATTCTTTTTGATGCCGCAGATGAACTCCTCTGCAAACACGCCATGAGTTTAACAGAAACTGATGCCATAATTCGTCGATGTCTACGACATCAAATGCTGCCTCGATTGGATGCATATCGTGAAAGAAATGAAGGACCACAGTGTTTAGCAAATATTTTCTTTGACAACGATCTTATTCCAATAAGCATAAATTTAGATCAAGATACACAAGTTATAGAAACTCTTCAAATTATAAAAAATGAAATTGGTCTACCTTTCATTTATCCATTGTCAAGTGCTGAAGAAAAGGCCTTAAACGACAAAATTTCTGAAAAAAGAATTAAAGAAAAAGAACAACAATGTCAAGCAAAGGAAGAATTGCTTAAATCACTGACTACGGAACGGGAAAGAAAACTTTTTGAATGGGTAGGTACATATATTTTATTTGCATAATTTCCTATAAGTAAAAACTTCTTACTAAATTTTCATATTAATCAAAAAATGTATCTAAAGTAATAAGTATATTTTAAAAAAAACATGCTTTATCACCGACTTTTTTTCATACTCATTAACTAGCCACTTTTTTTATTTTAAACGCAAATCAGCCTACTCAGTGTATATCTTTTGTTTTTGTTTTGCTAAAAAGATTAAAAAGTGAGTAAGTTATGAGTATGAAAAAAACGCGGGTAATATTAATTTTGTTTAAAGACGAAAAACTACGAAAGAATTCGAGAACACGAAGATGATTTGCATGATGTAAAAACTTTACCTCTACGACAATATTTAGACAAATATGTTTTGCCCACACTTACTGAGGGAATTTTAAAAGTTGCTGAGTTACAACCAGATGATCCCGTAGACTTTTTAGCTGAATATTTATTCAAATGCAATCCGGAAGGACAACAGGTACCTCCATTCTGCACAAATGAGCAGAGAAAGCGATTTGAAAATTCTTTCTTCGAAGATATCACTAGCAGCTCGAGCAGTTTCCTTGAAGTATGTAAATCGGGACTTGAATCTTTGGCAAATGACAAATAGTTAAATATCTTCTTAAATAAACTACGTTACTAAAATTAATGCTTTTAGTTAAAAATAAAAAGAGAAAAAAAGAGATTATTAATTTTCAAAGAAACACCAATTTTTGTCGGGATTATTGAATATGGTAAATGCAATAAGAGGTGAAATTTTGTGTCGTTAACAACCTCAATGTTATATAGACCTTATACCAGACCTATATATGTGTATATGGCCGGTTATACAAACATAACTCACTGATTTCGGCGAGTTTAAACGATGGGGCTTTTCAACCAATTCCTTCGGACCTACCAAAAATGCAGATTGATTAAATTCGTTCGTAGATCATCAAATCGATAAAACTACAATCGGGTCTATAATATTGTCGGAGGAGTACTAAAGAAGTCGAGTATAAGGAAATCATTATGTTGCGTCCATTATTGCAGGATTGTAGCTTTTCATTTAAGTTTCGTTCAATCGGCTTTCGGAGGGGATGAACGCCTTACGAGCCAACCATACTAAAGCCTAGTACGCAGATCGCGCGAAATTTTAGCTCCCATACAAAATTCTTTAGCCAAGCTAAATTTTTGAGAGAATTTTGTATGAGAGCAAAAATTTAGCGCGATCTGTGTACTAGGCTTAAGCCTTAACTACATAGGCCTACTTTTGTACAAAAGTGGGAAATAAATATCTTTTCTGAAGACGCTTGCTTGCAAATAACCAATGGAAAATTGTGCATGGTGGTTTAATTTATGTGTTTAAACAATTTTCGTATGGTTTTTTGCAAGCATGTTTCTTTAGCGAGCATTTCAATTTCTCACTGTTGTACTTTTGGACAAAAGTAGGTCTATGTAGTTAAGGCTTTAAAAGCATAACTGACATTTTGTAAAGAGGATTGAAATCAAGAGAAAAATGATTCATTTTAATTGAGCTTAATAACACTTTTCGCTGGTTTATGACATTATCTTCAGTTGCTGCCTTAAGCCTAGTATACAGTTCCTTTAAACGAAAAAAAATGGTGAGAAATTTTATTTTTTTACATCCTTACACAATTGCTGCGAGGATAACGGAGAGGAGAAAAAGAAAGAACCCGAATGAATAACATCTGACTTGGACGGGCAAGATCAGGTGACCTCGGTGGTGCAATGCGTAGTGCAACGGCGTCTGAGGTAGCTTGGTCTAGGTTCGAATCCAGTTGACGGCAAAACAATTTATAAATTAAAATTGGAATTATAGACTAAGCACCACTAAAAGGAATCTGATGATTGGTGTGGCAGCCATGAAATTGCAATAATTCCAGCCAAATGTAATACTCGGTGGTAGCCAACACAAGTGGTTGTTGTTCATTCAAAATCTTCAACAACAAAAACTGCCGTCGGCGAATGTTCCGCGCCGCTTTCGCGTTGGTTTGGGAGAGCCTTTAAGCGTTTCAAATCTCTCGGTCTACATTGAACGTTTTTTCCAGTGCCGATCTTTTCTTCGTAGGTGAAGGGAGTGAAAAGTGAGGGGTAGGGATCAAATCGTTTGTACCACATAACTCGAACGATTTTTTCAGTTTGATTATGTTCTCTTTTTCCAGTTTTTTGTGTGAGTTCGGTGTCAGTGTGCCGTTAGTTTGATGGTGTGAGTGAATTTCAATGAAATACACAGAAATAAAAAAATGAAGAAGACAAGGAAAAAATCTCATTGAAAAAATCGTTCTGTGTGTACATTTCACAAGAATTTCTGGACAAATCTTCCTAGAAAAATCGGGCAATGTAGATCGGGACAAAGGCCTCGTTCACGTTGCACTGATATATGTTATCTCGAACACCGAGTATCCGTATAAGTTTGTTAACGACATGAACCGGATAGGTTAACTTAGCATTAGCACACAATTCAACGTAAAATTTAAATTTGAAGTCAGCTGTTGTTGACATTTCTCTTCAGATACCCTTTAAGCAAGCTAGTCCGTTTTGGATCCGAAACCAGTTCATAAACGGACCCAAAATCGGATCCAAAACGATTCCAAATCGGATCAAATTAGTATGGAAATTAGAATCACCACGGAGCCATTATGCGAATGTATTGTGAGAGAGAGAGTATTCCAATTCACCATACTCCGAGAAAACGGAGCCTAAATGGAATCCAAAACGGACCAACAAAAATGAATGAATCTTCCCCGTCTAGTCGAGTTTCTACATTGCATACAAAAAAAAAAAACAAACAGAATTTTGTTCATTTCAAGACTTTATTTTTATTTATCAATTATAAAAGGCACATTATATATTTCCATAACTATATACATATAATAAACAGTAAACTTGTATTTTTGATTGGAATTTTTTTTAAGTTTTCACAAGAAAAAAAGATAAAAAAGCAATGGTCTTCGCCACGCTACCTACAAAACTGAACTACAAAAAAAAGGTGGTGGAAATTAAAACAAAATGACAGTAATCTCTCTATTTCTCCGTGCATACAAAAATTCTCTCGATTCTTGTTCTTCTCTTTACATGCGTACACAGAAAATTTGTTATTGTGTGTGAGACACTCAGTTTTGTTGGATTCCCAAGTGATTCCAAAGTGAACCGAGAAATTCGGGTCCGTGATTTTGCTTGAGATTTCTTTTTTGAGAACAGCTGTTTTATCATCAGTTGTTTTCTGTCAGGGGATTACAACAACACAAACCAATCCGGATTGCTTCGAATTGGTTAGTGAATGAGACCAATGTCTCACGATGAACAGTCTCTACTGAAAAAAAGATCTCAAACAAACCTATCTTTTGTGCCGATAAAGCAGTTTTTATTATTTTCTAACCGTACTGTACTCTTATCAAAACTGCATTCCCACAGCTGACAAACATTATCTGCTTCTTGACAAAGAGAATTAAAAAAAAATAAAACGCTGCAGTAGAAAATTGGCATGGGGGTTCCCTAGTTTTTTTTCATGGAAAAAGTTAAAATGTAAACTTTAATACGAAACCCAAAAAAATAATAACTTATAGTAATTGTTTATTACATAAATTACACATTTTAAAAATTAAAGAATTTGGAAATATAAAAACTACAACTGAAATTATATTACAAAAAAGTGAAAGCAGTTTCTGCAAATCGACAAAGAAAAATTACCAAATACGAATTGTTTAGCATATTTTATTGAAATTTTATTGAAATTTTAAACATTTGAACAAGCATGTCGTTTCTGAGAGGATCACTTAATTATGTTTGGTGTACAACTAGTGTTCTTGGAAAAGGAGCAACTGGATCGGTTTTTCAGGCAAGTACTAAGTTTTGTATCTAGCAAGCTTATAGCGTTCCAAAATGTCTACTTTGTTATTTGGATTTGTGTACCTATTAGTCATAAACTACATAGCTACGCTTGTTTTTTGTTTTTTTTTTCTTTTCTTTTATCAATGATAACCACTAATAAAAAAACGCCAATTTACTATATTTAGGGTGTTAATAAGAACACTGGTGAATCGGTAGCCGTAAAGACATTCAATCCTTACAGCCACATGCGGCCGCAGGAAGTACAAATGCGTGAATTTGAAGTTCTGAAAAAGGTTAACCATGAAAATATTGTCAAACTGCTGGCAATTGAAGATGACCAAGAAGGGCGGGGGAAAGTTATTGTTATGGAACTCTGCACTGGGGGAAGTTTATTTAATATCTTAGACGATCCAGAGAACGCATATGGTCTACCAGAGAAGGAGTTCCTACTTGTGTTAGAGCACCTGTGTGCAGGTATGAAGCACTTGCGTGATAATAATTTGGTTCATCGTGACTTAAAGCCAGGAAACATAATGAAATTTATGTCTGAAGACGGGCAGACAATATACAAGCTCACAGACTTCGGTGCTGCTAGAGAATTGGGAGAAAATCAACCCTTCGCTTCGTTATATGGCACAGAAGAGTATCTTCATCCTGATTTGTATGAAAGGGCTGTTCTTCGAAGGTCAGTAAATCGATCGTTTACAGCAAATGTAGACCTTTGGTCAATTGGAGTAACACTCTACCACGTAGCAACCGGAAATTTGCCATTCCGTCCATTTGGTGGTCGAAAAAACCGCGAAACCATGCACCAAATTACAACGAGGAAAGCATCAGGTGTTATATCCGGCACCCAGTTGTCAGAGAATGGTCAAATTGAATGGTCCACGACTCTACCACAACACTGCCACTTAACTGCCGGTTTAAAAACACTTGTTACTCCTCTACTCGCTGGTCTACTAGAAGAAGACCGCACAAAAACCTGGTCTTTCGATACATTCTTCCAGCAGGTTACTTTGGTTCTGAGGAAAAAAGTCTTCCATGTCTTTTTCATCAATCGCACAGACAGCATTGAAGTCTTCCTCGAGCCCGAAAATCAAATTGAAGAATTCAAAGATCACTTATTTATTCAGACTGAGGTACCATGCGAAAAGCAAATACTTTTATATTGTAATGAGCATTTGGAAAATAGAATTGGTAATTTGTGTGGTAAGTTAATTTTTGTTTAATAATTTAGTTAAGTTATTGATAGTTGTTTTTGGTTTCAGCCAGTGCATTCCCATCGACTGATAGAGAGAATCCAATTTTCCTATATAGCAATGAAGATAATAATGTCCAGCTACTAAGTCAATTGGAACTTCCAAAGTTTCCAGTTTTTCCAAGCAATGTTTCCGTTGAAAATGATGCCAGTTTGGCAAAGGTAAGTTCTATAAAACAAAAGACTTACTACTATTTTCAAATGTTGAATGGCTCCAATTGATAAACGTTTGGACCAAATGAGAATCTCACAGGTAGACCATTGTGAATTACAAGAAAATTGATAAATATCAATGAATAGTTAGAAGTTTTTTTTTAATAAATTGCGTTTTAAAATATTTGAACCAATTTACATTCATAACAGATAAAGAAGCCCAACCTTTGACATTAAAGCATTAGAATATTTTCATGATCATTGGCAAGGTATTTGGCCCCAGCGAAATTTCGGTCGGAAGGAAAAATTCTCCGATTTCATACGAATCGTACGATTTTTGAACCTATCGTCCTGTCAGAAGAGTGCCTCGAAGCAAAAATCCTTCGTTTTTCATTCAGACAGATACCTTGCTGGAATCGATAATTTTTTGAATAGATTGTATTTCAAGAATTGCAGTTATACCTCGAGTTCAAAAATGCTACATCACTGCGAAAAACAATTGTAAGAAAATGTTACTATTTATGTAAGTTTTTGCTAAAATTTGATGTCATTGTTGAGAGGAAACATTAATTATTATAAAACAGTAAAAATGTTTTCTAACGGCCAGTGTCTGCAGAAATGAAAAATAAATCTTACCGTGTTGCTGAATTAATGCATTTTTGAACTCGGGAATATTGCCTTAAAATTTAGTTTGTACCATTAATATTAATTGATACCTTTATAAGTACCTTATTTTAAAATTTGTTTTTTTTACTTCAAGGCTGCATGTAGTGTCGGCCATGAATGCAAACGCCGTGTTGAGACGCTCACATCAATAGACATACTAATTAAAAAGGCTGTGCAACAGTTTATTGAAACATTAACAACAACGTTAAGACTTTTACAAAAGTATGGATTAATACATGCGGTTATAATAATATGTAACTTATTTACATTTTTTTGCATTTTTTTAGAAAAACTAAAAGTTTTGATGAATTATTATCAACTGTGATCGAATATGCCGAAGTTGTTTCATATGCCAATAAGGCCGTGAGTTTTTTCTATTTATTCATAACATATTTCACAAGTATTAATCACGAATTTTGTAGTCAAAACTTGAAGATGATCCAAAAGTTCTGGAAGACGTTAAAGCCAATTTTGACCGAGCTGCTGACGTAATTTTACAGCTGTATAAACATTTTGTCGAAGAAGATACCCTCAGGTAATATTTTATTTCTTTTAAGATTATATGACTCTAATTGTATTTTCTTTGTTGACAGTGACGAATGGCGTTCATCGATGCATGGTAAAATATGTGCTTGTAAAGCACGTTCTAGTGCAAAAGCAAAATATCTAATAGACCGCTTAAGAGACTCATGGCAACATTTGCTGAGGGATAGAGCAACCAGAACTCTTACTTACAACGACGAACAGTTTCATGCATTGGAAAAGATAAAGGTACATAAATAATTCTGTTGTGTAACAAAAATATAAAATAATTTTACTGACAAAAAAAACTATCACAGGTTGACAGAAATGGTAAACGAATTAAAGCGCTTCTTTTGGATGATGTCAAACCATCTGTAGAACACATGGCAGAATGTCTGGCTGATTGGTATAAGTTAGCACAAACAGTTTATTTGAAGTCACAAATCCTCGATAAAGACGTCCGAGACTGTGATAGGAAACTGCAATCGATACGCGGAAATCTCAATGAAATAAGATGCAATTTGAAAATACAACAAAAAGAAGACAAGGATAACGACGAAATAAATAAGTTATCCAAGAATGAACAAAAGAATGTTATGAAAGTAAGTGACATACGAAATATTCGTTCCTATCGTTGTTTTGCATACATATAATATTTGTTTTCTTTTCAGTTTATTCAAGAACAACAAAAAGAGGTCGTAGGTATTTTGCGACAAAATCGAAAGCTAATATCTATGCTTCAGGATATCGGCTTAAGCCCAAATGAAATAAGTTCCTCAATTCAAATCCAACAGTAAATTGAATTTGTTCTTTTTCCGAAAAAAAAAAAGCTGAAGAGTGTAAAGTGTGTGTGTAAGAGTATTTTTAGATGGATTTAAGTGGAAAACAAAGACTTGTGTGGCAAGTATTATTATAGTTATTATACTATGTTATTTTATTGTGTTGAGTTTTATTAGTACGTATTATAAATACATAGCTCCACAAACCTTATTACTTCTATTTTTGTATGTATTAAATAAAATATTTTAAAGACTTTTTAGTAATTTGGTATATTCAATTAATTGTAAGTGTCGTTTTAAATCAACGATCAAAAGTAACTAAAACAAAACACAAAAATGTTTTGTTTGATTAATTTATATAACAAAAAAAATCCTAAATATAGGTTACATTACATTGAGCTTAAATGCATAGTCATGTTGTAACCGAATGCATTGGTGTATTCCAAAATAGGGAGATTGTAAAGTAATGATCATCTCCATTTTACACGATTTCGTTTTATTTTTAACGGTCTAATTGTATATCCTAAAACGCCAAAAATATCTTAATGTACCTTTATTTCGTTCATTCAAATTAATATTGACTGTACACATACATACTTGAAAAATTGTGAGCACATGAAGTAAAAAATAATAAACATTTCATACAAATCAGTCTTTAGCTTGGAGTTGACTCGTACAGAATCCATTTTGCCATTTTGCAAAAGCATATAATTCAGCCATATTGATGATTGATTGCTAGTTCTGGATTTCACTATTTTATATAGTTTAATATTTTCAGTCTACGCAAAGATGGGAGGAATTAAAAATATGCGTTAGATTTGCTAAAATTAAAGGAAATATTGCTTTATAATCAGCCGCTGTAATGGTTTACGACCATGAATTACAGAAATTTAAAGTTTTCTAGATTATAGGTACTAGTATACTAAAGTGGTATTTTTTTACAACTTTCCAAACTTAAGTATATTTCCTATTTAAAATAACAAAATTCGTGTTTGAATTAAATAAAACTTTATTTTGGTAAAATATCGATAACAAAAAATCCGCTCTTTTTCTAAACATCATATCCATACATTGGACCCTCCAAGTATGCTTTGTGTTGATCTGCTGAGTTTCTTCGTATTCGTCTACCAATAGGTTCTAAGTCTGCATAACACTTAGGAAAGACCCGTTCAACAGCTGCAGATGCTTCTTCTGGTGTTGTGTTACGCACAGCTAATACGGAGTATAATGCTTTGGTTTTCACGCATTTCTACGAGATATTCAATTAAAATTATTTTATTCAATGCAAAATAAGTTATGAAACTAACCTTGTGTGCTTCCTTGATATTAAATGGCGATGCATCGCCTTGGAACATGGCACTCAAAAACGAACAATGAGCCAAATTAGCTGCTCGAACTTCCGTGCAGGCCAAATGATCGATATTTTTAAAATCCAAGTCGTTGTTACAATAGTCGAACATGTGAATCATTTCGTGTGTTAGTACCCCTTGAACCATGCCCTCTTTTTTAGCCATGTTTTGACAGACAACAATTTGATTCATCACCGGATCGTAACCGCCAGTTACTGAAGGATCACATACCTCGCATGAAATATGCCGGCGAATGTCAATAGGGCATCCTGAAGACTTTAAGGCGCCCATCATTAGTTTAACTAGAGGACTGTTCTTGATACACCAATAAACATTACGCTCGCACTTTATTTTGTCCATATTTTCAGTTCCTTCCATGCCCATGAAAATTTTGGACCATTTAGGTTTATAAGATTCACCCCGTCGCTCGGGGTACAAATCGTAACCCCATTCTTTTGCACCCTTTCCCGGAGCTGATTCAGTGTTTAAATTATCCTTATTATTAGATTCGATCGGTTTTGACTCGGCATGAAGAACCATAGTGCGTTATTTTATATATTTTTCATTAAATTTTATATACAAAGTTGCATTGATTAGCTAACAAAAAACCTTAAGAAACTCAACAAAGGTCTATTTTGTAATACAAAAATTCTTGACGGATGAAACGTCAAGAACAGCTGCTTGTACAGTAATGGAAACACTGTGTGCACATCATTGCCGACAGATGATAAAACTGAAAAGATGCAGTTTGGGAAATTTAAAAAGTTGTTGAACCGGAAGTTGAAAGCTCAGTGAAATACTTCAACACTATTTTGTTTTCATATTTCATTAAAGGCTCTCCCAAACCAATGCGGAACATTCGTTGCGGCGAAGAAACATTCGCATGTCAAAATTTATTTACATGGTGATATATGAGAGTGCCCACACCAACGCGGGGGAGAAATATATGAATTAATTTTGACTGACGAATGTTTCTTCGCCGCAACGAATGTTTCGCATTGGTTTGGGAGAGCCTTGAAAGGTAAAACCGCACTCGACTTTAGCGGAACTATGACCACTTTCACACAAGGAAACTGAGTTGCCATAAACAAACTAGTTTGTAGACGAGAAGGGTGTGAGGGGAGATTTTTTTCCTTCCCGCCTACAAACTAAAAATTGCTGGCAACTTAGTTTCCTTGTGTGAAAGGCGACTATACATCACGACGGCGATGCAGCAAAACATTTTTGTACGAAATTGTCTGAGCTATATTGCACTTAGTGGCAAATGAACTTCATTAAATTTCATACGAATTCTTGTGAAGTGTCGTTCCGCTGGAGTGCAGACTAACCCTAAGTATTTTGATTTTCTTACTTATGTCGTTTTCGATTGGAATTTGGAACAGTACTACTGAACTGATTCCAATCGAATTATGTGTGTTCCCGGTCTACACCTTTATTAATTCCGGAACAGAAAAATACTCCGAAAACATTACTCAGAACAGCCAATCGAATTGTTTTGGAGTAAGCGGAGTCAAAAAGGAGTAACTCCGAACCTCCAACCGAAAACGACATAACTTACTTTATTTTTCTATAGTTTCAACATCAAATAAATACTAACATAAACAAAAAAGACACCTGTGACCTATTTATATTTATATAGTGATGTTTTTTTTTCCTCCGATCATTTTTTTAAGTTCGGATGTCGTTTTTTTTAAACAATTTTATCTGAAATTGCAAAAAAACACGGCTTATGTATGCTTAAGACAAAATGCTTGCACAAAAAAAAATCAAACAAATCTGACAGATACTCCATATACTATTTTCAAATGTTTTATTTCAAGCAGTTGCCTGTAAAATGGATATTTATTTCTCACTTCTGTACTTTTTGAAAAAAGTGGGTGATTGTAGTCAAGCCTTTAAAATTATGAACAAATATACAAATTCAGAGAAACCAATTCATTCGACTGAACGCAACCAACAAACTATAGCTAACTTCAGCTAGATATAAAATTTCCCACATTGAAAAAAATTCCCTTAATCGCTATTTCAACTTCCGTCAAATGGTTCGCTCTTTTCCTTTCCACCAATATGGCCGATCAGGTAAGCCGCAAATTCGTGAACTTAAATTTACAAATAAATTAAAAGTACTTAAGTTTTTGAATGAAATTGAGATTAAAGTAAATAAATCGATAAAAATACTATTGATTCATTATAAAATCGTATATAAATAATTTTCAATTATGGTCAAAATCGATTAAATTCCAAATGTCGTCTATTGCCCGCGTGTTAAAAAATTATTTCTTGTGAATCAAAAGGAAATTAATTAATTTTAGGTTATTTAAATAGTTCTTATAATAAATTTCAAATATGTTTTTCATGTTCAGCAAACTGAACGTTCGTTTAGGAAGCAATTCACAATTCCTGTTGTACGCAGGAATTCTGTGATGAGCAAGCGTAAAATACGTTTCTATAGGAATATTGGTCTTGGATTTAAGACTCCAGCCGAGGTAAAAACTACACGACAAGCATTAATATTTTTTCTTTGTTTCTTTGCATGGTGTTGTCCCCATTTCCTCCCCTATTCTCTGTGTGTGCCATAAAACACGATACAACACTTCCTACACAAAAACGCAAATCCAATACACTTAATGGTAACAGAACGAGAAAGCCTTCCAAAAACAGTTTGGTATAAACCTAAACCGTAAAAACAAGCCTGGCTTGGCCAAGAAGAAGTCTCTTCGTCGCTGCCGAGAAATTGGTTTGGGCTTCAAGACTCCACGTGAGGTAAGTAGCATCAACCTACAAACAAAATAAACTTGTTCCCCAATTCGCTGCATGAGATTTGAATTGATTCATGAATTGTTTCGTCATATGGAATTTTAATGATATATTTTGTTGTGCAACCATACTTTAGGCTATCGATGGCACCTACATTGACAAGAAATGCCCATTCACCGGCAATGTGAGGATTCGTGGACGCATCCTAACCGGAGTTGTCCGCAAGTGCAAAATGCAAAGGACCATCGTCATTCGTAGGGACTACCTGCATTTTGTTCGCAAATACAGTCGTTTCGAGAAGAGACACAGGAACATGAGTGTCCACTGTTCACCCGCTTTCAGGTAGAATTAATAATCTCTTTATAAACCACTTTTTCCAAAACTTATAATGATGAAAAAATCATGACGGTCTTCATAAACACAATTGCTGATAACTCTCAATTACTAAACATAAAATATCTGAATTTCCAAAAATTGTATCCTTTTTTTAATTAATTACTGTAAGATTCAGTTAACCAATGTGTTTTATTTTTTTTATTTCCAGAGATGTTGAAGCCGGAGACATTGTTACCATTGGTGAATGCCGGCCATTGTCGAAGACTGTTCGTTTCAACGTGCTTAAATGCTCGAAGGGACAGGGAGCTAAGAAGAGCTTTAAGAAATTCTAAAATCTAACAAACTTCTGAATTAAAAAATAAAGAAAAACTTTTATAAATCTTTTGTACATTTTTTCGTTTTCTAGAATTTTAGTGAGCAGGGTGGCCTTAGATTTTTCACATTAAGGTAAGATTAATATTTTTTTTGATTTGTTTTTGAATTTAAAAGTTTTTCTTAATTCTTTCAGCTTTGGTTGCATTAAAGTCTTGTTTAGCTGTCCAGTCTTTTAGGGTGAGTTAAAACAAAAATATATTTTTTTTATTTGGTCAGTTTATTTCTGAGCACTCGCAAGCGAGATTTCAGAAAAATAAATTGCCCTATTATGATGAAAAAATCATGACGGTCTTCATAAACAAAATTGCTGATACTTTCATATTCTAAACAAAATAAATCTGACAAAATTATTACAAAATATTTGTATCCATCGCATTGATAAAGTTGTACTAACATAATTTTCTATTTCATTTCAGGTGATGTTGGAAAATTCTAAATGCTGTTTAAATTGCCACCTTAATATATAGAATCAGGATCTTATACTGTTAAATATGACATCCACCGAAAGACTTGACAAAAACATATATTTTACTTAATTATATAACATGATAAAATAAATAAAGTTACTTAAAAACATCCGTTTTTTTTTCTTTGCAATTTTAAGTTATTAAAAAGATCAGATTTACGAAATGACATGAGTTGCAAAAGTGATGCACAACCAGTATAGGAATTGCTATTTATTTTTCTCAGTTAGTTAATCTTTTCTCAAGATAAAATATAAAAAAAAGTAATTGCAACCAAATTGATTGAAGGTTTGCGCGAATTGAAAATTGCGATCGAATCGAATGTTTTTCACAAAAGTATGATTTCAATTTTGATATTTAAATACTTGGTTCTGATAATAGTATTTGATACGCTTTGGATTGCCATTTTGACTCGCTTCCACTAACAAATTTGGATGTGTAAAAATTTACATCGAAATAACTTGCGTCTGGAAATACCGCAAACCTAATCCACTACAAAATACCACTGGTCTAGTATTCCATAATGGCCCTCACAATAACGTTTTCCAGCCGTTTTCAAGTGATGCTCTTCCTAATAATTAATATTTTATGTTCATTTATTTTGATAAATGAACGAAGACATATTTTAGATGAGGAAATTCCTCTTACAAATCTAAAAAAAAAAATTGTCAATCGTTTGGCCTTTGATATCCAATTAAAAACATACGGCGCGTAGGCCTACAAATTAATTAATTATGCTCCTTAATTACTGCCCTTTTTTTCAAACTAAACCGAAATACGACCGGAAAGTAAGCATGTACAAAATTTCCCGCAGATTATTTCTAAATTTTATATACTCGTCTACGATTGGAATTTATTTTCTGTGAATGTTTTAAATGAGAAACAATTACTTGACTGGGCTGCCACACCGATCAAAACATTCTTTTATTTATTTATTTTCTTTGCTTAAAGTCAATTTTAGGCGCCTACGGATATAGTAATTGTTTTTTATATTTAACAACATAAATTGTGGCCTAATACCTATTATGTGGCAAACTTGCCACATAATATTAAGTGATCCGCAAAATTTTTTTAAATCGGTATTTCTGAGGCAGTCTGAGCTTTAAATACATAGTTATCAACTAATAAAATTCTACCTTTAAATAAATCATATGAGTGTTTTTTATAATAAAAATTCTATATACTACTGAAATACATCAGCCAAGTGGAAGACTTAGCATTTAAATACATCATTTCAAATACTATCTATTTCGCCAGTAAAACATCGATCACTTGCTCTTAGTAGGTGGTTTTAATAGGAGCAATTTTTTTTTTACTTTAATAAAAATATTGAAAAAAAAAAAACTTTTTTCATGTGATTTTATTATTTTTATTATAATGACTATTTAAAATAAATAAACAATAAGATGTTGTGTTTTCTCGACTAACCAAGAAATTATTAAAATTAAATTAACTGCTAAATGCACACTAGGTTATAAAACGAAAAAACAAATCCAAAGTTTTTAAAGTTGAGAGAATTATAAAATTCACACTTTGGCAAACAATCAATACACAAGCCCATAGTGCAGGGCACCAAGAAATAACTAGCTAATGGCAAAACTTATTTTTACCCAAATTACTCTGAATATTCGACATTGAACACAATACAATTTTTAATTAGTTTTCTTCTCCACGACCTTAGACTGTTTAATTGGATTCTCAATACAGTGTTTGTACAAATCATTCATACCTAGAGCAGCGCGAATATTATCTTTGGAAAAGAAGAATTTCTGTAGTTTGCCCTTTGAATCAACTGTAGGACGGCGGTCGACTTCCTTTCCATTTTTGAAAAGAATCACCGACGGCAGCTGTCGCGAAAAACTACTGTCAGAAATATGAAATTTTGCGGCAGCATCTGGGAACCGACCAACATCAATCTTTCCAAAGCGTAAATTATCCAAATGGTAGTCAGCAGAAAGTTCTGAGAAAACTGGTGCAAAGTTAACACACGATGGATTCCAAACCGTGTAGAAGCACACAATCCAAACGATGCGTTTGTCCTTTGAGAGTTCTTCTTCGAAGGTTTGTGCACTACGGAAATAGGTTACGTGCTCGGGTCCTTTATAAGTCGGTTCTGGGCATACTAAGCCAACAATAATGAATACAAGTAGATACACGATGCCGTAACGGAAATCACCATACGCCCACAAGATCAAATTAGCCACTTTAGTGTAGATGAATGATGAAGTCAAGTAATTGATCATTGTCACACTTCCAGTTTTTCGTGAGCGTATCATCACAACAATTACCAGAAAGAATAAAATTTCTACCTCACGACCATCTAGTTCACAAGTTTCTTCTTTATGTTTGAAGAGATAATTACACACAAATGGCATTCGTTTTCCGATTAAATAGGAGAAACTTAGCAGGATGTTGACCCAATAATAGGGTTTAATAAGAATTCTGAGGTCTTTTTTGAATGTCATTATAGTTTTTTATTAATTCTTCACTGATTTTAATTTAAAGTTACAGCATAACAATTTTTTTTTCTGGGCGAATTATTTTTTTAATTTTCTGGGAAGATGAAAAACAAATGACAGTTGAAGTAGTAAGAAATTTTGTGCGCAGTTGTTGGCGGTACTGATTATGCATGGATGTGTTCGCAGAGTAAAGTCACTTATTTTGACGTGATGTGTTTTAACTTTGACTGCTTTCAACACAAGGAAACTGAGTTGCCGGTTGCCGGCAACTGGGAGTTTGTAGGCGAGAAGGGCAAGAATTAAGGGGAATGAACAAAAATCTCCCCGGTCAATGATTGAGGACATTTTTGCACATTCCTTCTCACACTGTCCGTAATGTGCGTTCAGCCAATAGACTTTATATGGAAACAAACAAAATCTGGCAATTCAGTTTCCTTGTGTGAAAGCTTCAAGCCAATTAAAGGAAAACGTCAAAAAATCTTCAGCAACTGGTTTCCCTGTGTGAAAGGGGGGACTTTAGCTTTCTAGTCACTACAACCATATTGTAGGAACGAGATGGTCAAATAACGATTTATGGTTTTATTTTGGCATTGTATTTGGCATCTAAAATGACATGTTAAGTCAGTCCAATATGACAACCGTTTTTCATGGAAAAGAAATTAATGTCGTTTTCGGTTGGAGGTTTGGAGTAAAAGCTCTCCCAAACCAATGCGGAACATTCGTTGCGGCGAAGAAATAGTCGTCAGTCAAAATTAATTCATATCTTTCTCCGCCGCGTTGGTGTGGGCACTCTCATATATCACCATGTAAATACATTTTGACATGCAAATGTTTCTTCGCCGCAACGAATGTTCCGCATTGGTTTGGGAGAGCCTTAAAGGCTCTCCCAAACTAATGCGAAACATTCGTTGCGGCGTGGCGAAGAAACATTCGCATGTAAAAATTTATGTACATGGTGATATATGAGAGTGCCCACACCAACGCGGTGGAGAAACAAATGAATAAATTTTTTTCGTTTTCGGTTGGAGGTTCGGAGTTACTCCTTTTTGACTCCTCTTACTCAAAAATAATTCGATTGGCTGTGTCGAGTAATGTTTTCGGAGTATTTTTCTGTTCCAGAATTAATAAAGGAGTAGACCCGGAACATACATATGCATATATACGCCGTTTACATGAGGTATTCGAGCGAGCTTCAAGCTCGCTTGGCCCCTTTGTATACATGCGTTGACTTGAAATGAGCTTCAACCGACTCGATTCCACTTCAGGAGCGGAGTCGAGTCGAAATTGTTGATAAAAAACCTGGGCCGAAGAGTCGGTCTTGAGGATGTGTTCACCACAGTGTTTTTGCACATGGGCGAGTAAAATTATTAGGGGTATTCACGATCCGATGCAACTGGCCTAGTATCATTAGGGGTATTCACGATCCGATGCAACTGGCCTAGTATCATTGTAAAAGTGCAAAAGTGTAAAATCTTACAACACTACAACAACAAAATATACAAGGTGCAATCTTACAACAGTTTCGCACTTTAGCAATACCCGAAACCTATTGCAACAGAAAAATACAACATTGTAAAATTTGTAAATTGTGTTTTGACAGCTCACTCATTCTTGATTACGTTAAACAGAAACAAAGGTATGTTCATTGGATACATCCAATTTGCTATCTTGATTGTATTGATGTGACGTCGTCATCACAGCATCTTCTTCTTCACTTTCCCCATTGTCTGAAAATTAAATATACCTTTTTGTAGCTTTTTTATGATTTTCGTCATGAATGTTGATACCTTCGACCCACATAATTGCAATAATCTGCAGCATCTTCTATTTAAAATTCGGTAATATTTTCTTTTTCCGTTTTTTTGGCATCTTTTTATGAACAAAATTTCGAAACAAAAACAAATAACAAATGTCAAACTAATTTTGACATTTGCTTTAGTGTTGCAAGAAGATAAGAAAAGTGCGTTCACGATCCACTTAAAAAAAATAAAATTTCGCACTTTTACTAGGCTCGTTGCACCAGATCGTGAATACCCCTATTTATTTGTTTTGATAGCTATGTGAAGTATGTACTTCATTAAATTTGAAATGTTTTTATGTAAAATAAATATATTGTTGCCATTCCATTAAATGTAATCTCAACACCATATCAACTCAACTTCAAATGGGGCTCTCAAGTCACGTGACGAAACACCTGGCTCAAAAATCCGACCCTAATCTAACTCGAGCTCTCAATTCTGTTTGTAAAGGTTAGACCGCACACAACAGCAGCGGAACTACACTTCACGACGCGGCAAAACATTATTTGTATGAAACTGTATGAGCTATATCGCACTAAGCAGCAACTGAACTTCATTAAATTTCATACAAATTATTTTGAATCGCAGTTCCGCCTAGTGCGGTCTAACCATAAACGGGGTAATCGGGTAATAAACCTTTTCATCGGATTATTTGTTAAATTAATTATACTCGACCGAGCGTGCAAAATATACATAAATATCAGACAATTTACGCACACACACATAAATATTTCACAAATTAGTCTCGGAAAAAAAGAAAATAATTCGATTAGAATAAAAAAAGGAGTACTACTGTTCCGAAATCCAATCGAAAACGACATAAAGGCTCTCCAAAACCACCGCAAAAACTGAGCGAAACATTTGCAGCTTGTCGATTAGTGTGAACTCCCCTTTTCACACAACGAAACTGAGTTGCCAGAAATTTTTAGTTTGTAGGCGAGGAGGGCGCAAGGGGAAGGACAAAATCTCCCCTCACACCCTTCTCGACCACAAACTAGCTAGTTTCTGGCAACTCAGTTTCCTTGTGTAAAAGCGGTCTTATTGACAAACTTAAAGTTAGCTGAATACGCTCGTTTTAAACAAATATTTTGACACGTCTCGTCTCAAATAACAGTCACACCAACCTGACGACGCCTACGAAAATTACGTACTTTTTGACTTAACACGACTTTTCTTTATTTGTTCCTTTTGCCCCAATCGTAGCGATTTTGAGTGCGTGTCAATTTCTGTTGATATCAACTCAGAAACTACATTAAACGCAAGTTAATTTTTACATAAAATATAAGTTTCGAATTTGTGGAAAAAGTGTAAGCTAAACTTGTAATTATGTCGGAACAAGTTGAGGAAATAATCGAGAGCGTAACAGAAGCGATTGTCGAAACTGTGGAAAATGTTACTGAAACGATCACAAATGCAAAAACCCCATCAACTCCTGAAGGTATGGCCGTTGCATACGGAAGCCTCGTCATAATGGCCATCTTACCAATTGTTTTTGGTTCCATAAGATCAGTAAAACATCAAAAAATGAAAAAAGTAAGCTATGAAACTTATACTTCCCTCTAGGTTGCGTTTTTATTCATATTCAAAGTTCAAACATCATCATAATCATCGGGTCTTTTAGCCCTGGTGCATGAAAAACCTATAAGTACATTTTGCCACATTTTCATAGTGGAATTTTACCTACTCCTAGAGTTACAGATTCATATATTCATGGTTGATTTTTCTTCTTCCCACTTAACATGAATGTATTTGATATATTATTGAACACCACGTATACTTTTCTCATTAAAGCGTAACAAATATGCGTCTCGGTTAAAATTATATATTAGCAAGACAAGATTTTCTAATTTTTATTTTAGACCTAAGAGGTTCTGAAAATATAGCTATACAAAAAATACTTAACATGTTTTATGCTTACAGGAATCAGGGGAAAAAGCCGACACGATGACAAATCGCGATGCCTTGTTCTTCCCAATAATTGCTTCCTGCACACTGTTCGGACTATATTTGTTCTTCAAGATTTTCTCAAAGGGACGTATCAACTTGCTCATTACAGGATACTTCTTTTTCCTCGGCGTTGTCGCTCTAGCTCATCTTCTTAGTCCCATTGTCGGCTCACTGATACCAACGTCAATTCCAAAAATTCCATTCCACATTCACTTCACAAAAGGTGAAGGCAAAAACAAGGAAGACATTGTCAACTATAAGTTTTCCACCCATGATATTGTCTGCTTGCTGATATCCTCTGTTATAGGAGTGTGGTACCTTTTGCAGAAACATTGGATCGCCAATAATCTCTTTGGTCTTGCATTCGCTGTAAACGGGGTGGAATTACTTCATTTGAACAACATCGTGACCGGATGCATTCTCCTGAGTGGACTCTTCTTGTATGATATATTCTGGGTATTTGGAACCAATGTTATGGTTACCGTGGCCAAGAGCTTTGAAGCTCCCATCAAACTAGTATTTCCCCAAGATCTTATTACAAATGGTCTGAGTGCCTCGAATTTTGCAATGCTCGGTCTTGGAGATATCGTTATTCCCGGAATATTTATAGCTTTGCTATTGCGTTTTGATCACAGTCTGAAGAGGAAAAGCCGAATCTACTTCTATTCGACTCTTGCTGCATATTTTATGGGACTAATGGCAACTATTTTCGTCATGCACGTATTCAAACACGCACAACCAGCTTTGTTGTATCTCGTCCCAGCTTGCATGGGTACTCCATTGTTGGTCGCTCTAATTCGAGGAGAAATCAAACCTTTGTTTGCGTAAGTTTTTCACATTCAAAATTTTAATTTACGCCGTCAAAATAATTGTTTTTTTTTATAGATATGAAGATCACCCAGAAGAAAAGGAGAAGGAGAAGAAAGAACTTAAAGATAGCAAGAAAAAAGAATCAAAGAAATCCAAATAATTTTTTTTTTGCCACCATAAACAAATAATATACCATTTACTGTATATACTATACAAACGCTAACGTCTTTTTTAAATTAAATATTTGTTTATATAAATTTTATTAGTTAAACAACAAATGCACACAAAACTTATGAATAATTTTAAAATTAAGAAAAAGCTTTTGCTGATGTTCAGTAAAGTAACAAAATTTAAATACTTTTTGGTTTGCAGTTTTTTGTCTAAAATTTAAATCCAATTATGTGCACATGAGGTGCATTTAAAATAAAACATACAAAAATAATTAATTATTGAGAAATAAATAAGAAACAATTAAAATTTATATTTATTCTCTAATGCATTTTATTTTTTAAATGGAGAATAAAAACAAATAACTTTTTCTTAATAAACATGAGTTTCTTATGTAGGACCGCTTAAAATTAAAAAAAAAATCATTCCAGTGAAGAGGAGATGTGATTGAGCTGCTGGAGTCTCATGAATTTCGAAACGAACTGTTATTGGTATCGGGTTTGACGTTTGACTTTTGTTTTCGGTGACATATCATAGCTCTCGTTTTTGTATCAAGTCGAAATGGCTTTCAGTGTTATGACATCGAGATTTCTCCAAAATAGATAAATTTTGAAAGAATGTCAAGTCCGTTGCGAGGATAATGATAATGAACACAAATAATGAGTGCGGTTCTACCTACTCAACAGTAATGTGTCAAACGTCATTAAAAAGTGCAATTAACATTAAGTTAAGTAATCGTTGAGGCAATTAGTCATAAGGAGGTAGTCAATCTTTTCAACAATACGGTATCATAAATGGTGGAAAAGTTTATTATGTCTACTTAATTTTTGTATGCATGTACATATGTATGTAACGCTTGTATATAAATATTTATAATAATATCATAAGCTCAACTTTGTAGTTCACTTGTATGTAAGTATTATAGAAGGATGTAACTTAAAAACGTTGGTATTTACAAACTATAGTGCATTCAGTTTTTAACTAATTTTGACAATAAAATACATGTGTGCAATTGAACTCAATACCCAATAGAACAAAAATCACTTTCCTGAAAACATTTATAAAATGCATAAAAAAAAATGTTTGTATAAGTATTCATATTATTACTGTTTATTGTGACTTTTCATCTTGATACAAAAATTTACGCCGGTTTGATGCATTTTATCAATGTTTTCACAAAAGTGACTACGCATCATTTCCCTAGTGATGCGTTTGTGAGTTAACACATATTTATCAATTTTCCGATTCATTACAAAACTGATCAGGAACTCTATTTAGCATTCAAATTTTGTTTGTATTTATTTAAAAAAGCGCGAAATTTGGCGTATTTGCCATTCCATCTTTTCTAACACAATTTCGAACACTTAATTTTTAAAATCGATTATGCTTCAACGGAACTACACTTTACGACACGGCGGAACATTTATATGAAATCGTATGATGAGCACTTAGCGGCAAATGAATTTCATAAGAATATGTGTGAAGTGTGGTTCCGTCGTGCGGTCTAATCTTTAAAGCAATACAACAATATTCAAGTAATTTTTGTGATACCCAAATCAGAGTACAAATAACAAAATTGAGAATTTTAAATTGCTGACAGATACCATGCTGCCATGAATAAACAAGATAAATAGAACACAAAATAAAATGTATTATAATTTATGTATAATTTTATACATTTATTTTTGTAAAAAAAAAAACGTAAATATTTTAATTTCAGAAAACTTCTAGTTGTTCAATCGGTAACCACTTGGAACTCTCCAAAGCATCGTACAAATTCCGGTCATTATCCATAGCTTCACGATTCATCTTATCTATATCAAGATTGAATTTGTGGTCTATTAGAGCTAAATCGTCATCGTGTTCTTGTTGCTGCTGAGCTTGCTGTTGTTGTTCATAGTTTATACTATTGCGCTGGGCACTCCAGGCTTCAGCATGCTGAGCCAAAGTTTGTGGATCTGCGTGCGCAGACTGTTGCTGCTGCATTGCTTGCTGATAGTAAGCAGTTGCATCAGTAGTTGCTGTCTGTTGGTCGTAGTAACCTTGCCAGGCATTGTATCCTTGCCAGTAAGTCGAAGGATCGTAATATTGTGAGTAGTTTGTAGTAGGAGCAGCGGGGGCAGTAGTTGTGGTTGATGATGCGCTGTAAGCAGCAGGCATATACTCTGTAGTTGGTGTATCTGATTTTGGTTTTGGTACAGCATTGCAAATCTTCAGTGGCTTACAACCAAGGCCGATGTAGCCATTCATTTCGTAAAGAGCTGATTTTTGTTCCTCTTCGATCCCAAAGCGAACAAATCCATAGCCCTTTGAGAATCCAGAACTATCTAAAATAACCTTGGCTGTCTTTATGGAAGTGTACTTGGAGGAGAACACTTTATATAATGAATAATCGTCTACATCGGAACTGAGATCGCCAACCCAAACGCTAAATTCACGATCATTTCCAGGCATTTTATATGAATTGCTCGCGCTGTTTAACCGAAATCTAACAATAGGATTTGTTCCTGGAATAGGTTTACCATTTAGTTTGTGCATTGCATCCATGGCCAGATCATCAGTGGCAAAGTTAACAAAGCAATATCCAGCAGGTTCACCGGTGTATTTATTCCTCATTAGCCGAACTGTTGTGGGATCTTCTCCCATCTTACGAAAGGCTGCAATAACGAAATTCTCTGTCATATAGGTTTCAAGCTGAAAAGCAAAATAAATATTAGGAAACTGAATTAGTACTGAAAGGGTTATTCTATAAAACTTACACTTCCCATCCATAATTGACAATGAACTGCTGATGCCATTTTTATTGTTTCAAAATGTATTTGTATTTTATAAAAACCTTTAAAAAGTTGAACTCTTTTCTTTGGATTTTGGACGAGATTTTTGTTTGTGAAATGTGAGTGAATTCAATTGATGCGGCCAACGTTTATAAACTATTTTATGCGCCTGTGCGGTGATATTTGACATACGAATTTTTGCTGTCGATAATGAAGTAAAACAACAAACACCCTTCAAGCAAGCGAGCTCGTTTTCGGTCCGCAAACGTATCAAACAACGTATGGACGGCTTCGCATTCGGATCCAAATACGGATCGAAAAACTGCGTTTTGCGGCTCAAATTAGTATGGAAATTAGAATCACCACGGAGCCATTATGTGAATGTATTGTGAGAGAGAGAGTATTTCAATTCACCATACTCGGAGAACCGAAACCAAATGGAATCTAAAACGGTTCCAAAAAAAATGAATGAATTGAGGCATACCCAACCCAAATGTATTTAAAAAAAAACTTCCCATCTAGCCCAGTTTCTCCATTGCCTACACAAATGAAACAAACAGATTTTTTTCATTTCAAGAGTTTTTTTTATTTATCATTCATAAAAGGTTTTCTAAAGACTATTTCGCACTAATAAACATGACATATTTCCAAAAATATAAATTAACATTTAATAAATAGAAACTTGCATTTCTGATTGAAAATTTTTCAAAGTTAAAGAGATAAAATAGCAACCGTCTTCGCTACGCTACCAACGAAACTGAACTAAAAACAAAGAGTGGTGGAAATTAAGGCAAAATGATTGTATACTTCGCCTATACTCTCTCTATTTCTCGTTGCTTAAAAAAAATACTCTCGATTCTCTTTCTTTTTACATGCGTTCACAGAAAATTTGTTATTGTGTGTGAGACACTTATTTTTTTTGGAGTCCCAAGTGAACCGAGAAATTTGGGTCCGTGATTTTGCTTGAAGGGCAAATATCAATTAAGGGCTTCACACACTAGGTAACATTCTTT
The DNA here is from genome assembly GCA_949320155.1 of Melangyna quadrimaculata. Lineage (NCBI taxonomy): Eukaryota > Metazoa > Arthropoda > Insecta > Diptera > Syrphidae > Melangyna > Melangyna quadrimaculata. The sequence goes on along the minus strand of OX439485.1, from coordinate 173,984,772 downwards.
TTTCGGAGTTAAGGTTCTCCCAAACCAACGCGAAACATTCGGTGTAGCGAACCAAAACGAATGATTCGTAACACCCCGACTCCACAGGCCATGAACGATGTCCGTAATCCAATCTACAATCCAGTCCACAATCTGATTTGTATGGGTATGCCACTGCTTGGACATGGATTTTTGCGACTCCATTTTTTTAGACATGTTCCATAGTCCGGCCATAGTTCATGGCCCGTGGAGTCGGGTGTAAAGACAACTTAACTTTCATCTGTTAAAATTAATTTAGATGGGTGCCCATACTGATGTGAATATGTGATGAGGTTAAGTGTTTTGTTGTCATGACGATTGTTTTGCGTTGGTTTGTTATTTAGCAATATGTATCTGTCATTTGATTTACGTTGTAAATGTTTTGCTCAAATTTCAATTTATTTTTGCATATCCTTAAAGCCTGATCCACATCGGTGTCATGTGTTTTGTTATGGAGTCGAGTGTCGTTATCGCTACAATGTATTTCATATGCGTAGAACCATATTTGTCTCGTGTGTTGTGTTGCAGTGTGGCGCATAAGATTTAAATGGAATGACAGCGATACACGACACACGACTCCACAACACAGCACACGACACAGATGGGGATCAGGTTTAAAGCATTCTCAAACCAGCGTGAAACATACATTCGGCACGAGTACTTAGCTTTCGTTGCTCAAAATAAATTTACATGAAGAGTACGATAGCACCATTTTTTACTTCCGAATAATTCACGTTGGCTAACAGCCTTATTCTAGCAACCTCACTGATGCCTCACAAGTCACAATAACCTTATAACTCGTGGTAAACTTGATTTAAAAATTGTGATCTGCTCCTTGGCAGATCACAACTCACGTTATTCTTGTGAGTTTTCTTATGGGGGCTTCTACAGAATACGAAATTGTGACCACCTTATAAAAACCCTCACAATAACAAGCTCACAAAATATTGTGACCTGTGAGCCTCACAAAGGCAGAATAGGGCTGTTAAGCCTAAAACACATCTGTGTCGTGTGTTGTGCTGTGGAGTCGTGTGTCGCTGTCATTCCATGTATTTTATGCGCCACACTGCAACACAACACACGAGACAAATATGGTTCTACATTGTAGCGATAGTGACACACGACTCCACAACACAACACACGACACAGATGTGGATCAGGCTTTGGGCTCTCCCTATTAAGGTTAGACCGCACTAGGCGGAACTGCACTGCAGCGGAACTGCGATTCACAATAATTTGTATGAAATTTTATGAAGTTCAGTTGCCGCTTAGTGCGATATAGTTCATACAATTTCATACAAATAATGTTTTGCCGCGTCGTGAAGTGTAGTTCCGCTGCGGTTGTGTGCGGTCTAACCTTTAAGTTAATAATTTTGAAACTCATTTTTTAAAGGTCCAGTTTTATCAATGGAATTACATAATTTATCCAATAGGTGGCAGTAAGAGGCTTTCTCGATAATGAAATCTGTGCGAAACTTTGGCAACGATACAGAATGATAGATACACTGCGTTATATAACAAGAGAAAACTGTCATGAACTATTGTTTAGCGTCGCTGAAAAAACTTTCCTTACCTGAAGGAATATGTCAGCTCCACCTCTAAATCTCATACGATTACAACAATAAGTTCCCTTTCACACAGGGAAACCAGTTGCTGGAGATTTTTTGACGTTTTCCTTAATTGCCTTGTAGCTTTCACACAAGGAAACTGAATTCCCGGAGATTTCTGTTTTTTCCATATAAAGTCTATTGGCTGAACGCACATTACGGACAGTGTGAGAAGGAATGTGATAAAAATCTCCTCAATCGTTGACCGGGGAGATTTTTTTCATTCCCCTTACTTTTTGCCTTTCTCGCCTACAAACTCCCAGTTTCCAGCAACTCAGTTTGTCCCGATCTACATTGCCCGATTTTTCCACGAAGATTTTTCCAGAAATCGTGTGAAATGTACACACAGAACGATTTTTTCCATAAGATTTTTTCCTTTTCTTCTTCCTTGTTTTATTGCTGTGCTCTTCATTTTTCATTGATATTCACTCTCACCATCAAACGACGGCCGACGACACCGAACACACTCAAAAAACTGGAAAGGAGAAGAGAGAGAACATAAACAGACTGGAAAAATCGTTCGAGTTTTCTGGTACAAACGATTTGATCCCTACCCCTCACTTTTCACTCCCTTCACCCAAGAACAAAAGATTGGCACTGGAAAAATCGTTCAATGTAGACCGGGACTTTATTTGTGTGAAAGTCCCGGTTTACATTGAACGATATTTTCAGTGCCGACAAAAAATTGTTGTTGTAATCGTGTGCGATTGAGAGGTACAGCCGACATGATCCTTCCAGTTTCGGCCAATTTTTCCATTCAGCACGGGAAAAATCGTTCAATGTAGACCGGGACAAAGCAGTCTAACAAATTCGGACTTGGAAAGATTAATTTTCATATTCCATTGGAATCAAAAAAGTGTAAAAAATTCCGAAACACTTTTTTAGTCACCCTCTGCTTTCCACCTTAACGACAATGACAACCAAACACATCTCACTTCACATTAAAAACGACAGACAAGATTTTGCACTGCTCGATTCTTGATTTGTCATTGCCCAGCAGTCTAGTTGTATTCCGAATTTGCTAATTTTTAATATAAAACTTTAAAAAATTCAAAAAATAACATTATGGAAACTATTCTAGGAATTAGAGGACCCGACTTTGTCATGGTTGCTGCCGACACAACACACGCTCGTTCTGTAATTGTCATGAAAGATGGTAAGTTCCAAATCATAACCCCATGTCGAAAATTTGCCGACAAAGAAAGCTTTCTTTGAAATCGTCTTTCAATTAATGTGTATTTAAACAGATCAAAATAAAATTCATAAAATCAATGATAAACTTATGATCGCGGCCATCGGAGAATCTGGTGATACAGATCAATTCACCGAATTCATCTCGAAGAACATTGCTTTGTATAAGATGAGAAATGGCTACGACTTGTCACCCAAATCGGCGGCTCATTTCACGCGCAAGAACCTCGCCGACTATCTCAGAAGTCGTACACCATACCAAGTAAACTTGTTTGTTGCTGGGTAAGCAGACATAATGTTACAAATTATCAACTATTTCATGGTACTTCTATTACAGATTCGACGAAAAGGATGGCCCTGAACTTCACTACATTGACTATTTAGCCAATGCCAAAGATGTCAAATACGGTGGACAAGGGTATGGTGGATTGTTTTGTGCAAGTATATTCGATCGTTACCATCATGCAAATATAACTCAAGACGAAGCCTATGATGTTTTGAAGAAATGCGTGCTTGAGATTCAGAAACGTTTGATTATAAATCTGCCCGCATTTAATATTGCAGTAGTCGATAAGAATGGTATTCGAAATCTTGATCAAATTACTGCTACCAGTCTAATTGGCTATGTAGCATAATTTTGATTTTGTTGAAATATTTTATAATAAATAATTTGAAGAGTTCAATCAAATTGGTATTTGGTATTATATGAAACAATAAAAAAAAATATCTTTTTATTTCAAGAGTTTTTTATGCCCAACTTTTATAACTAAATACATACGTGTTATCTCACCTATATATTGATCGTGTGATAAGGTACTTTAGTTTTGGGCAACACTTTCCGGAACAGCTGTTCGGAAGAATACCTCAAAGCAAAAACCATCCGGTTCGGAGGAAATCGGATAATTTCCCTAAAGCAACCAATTTTCCAAGGTATCAAAATCAAAGCAACTTCGTTCAATTTGACTCACCCTAACGTACATACATAATAGGAACTTTTAACAGAAAAACAATCCATTTGCACATGATACATATATCGGGTGTTCTGAGCATAAATACTCAAAGAATCTACGGATTAATAAAACCATAAAAAGTAAACTATATTATTTTCGCAATTACCTTTATTACTACACAAAACAAAAGCTAACGTAAAATAATAAATAGTCTCCATAAATAGGGAACAGTTTTATGTTGCAACTAGCTCCTGCTCTTCCATTTTGATATCATTTATTTTTCTATTGTCAATATTCTCTGGCCAATCTAAATCAATTCCAACTACATCCAAAGCAATGATGTCTATTGGCTGTCCAATAATCGAAGCAAAACTTGGAGTAGTTCGTCCAAAATCTCCATGCACTAGCTCTTTGATGTATGTTCCTGCTTGACTAATAATGTCTATAATTAAAATCTTTGGATTTTTCCTATCCACACATGCTTTAGTACTGTATATCATTCTAGGTCTAGGATGTAAAGGTCTGCGATGTAACACTCTAATCGGTGTTATCTGTTCGATCTCGAAGCCATTGGGTAGGTCCAGTTTTTTTAACACTTCCAGAGTGATTGGCCGCTCGAGTACACACAGAGCTCTGTAGAATTTCTTTTTTTTCTCTTCGCCAGTCTTAATGTGAACCAAATCATCACGTGTGACCATTTGCAAATTTTTCACAGATATTTTCGATGATTTTTCTATTTCCAACTCCATGTCACGGGCTAGGTCTTTTGGCAAAGTTATTCTTTTCGAATTAGGTATCTCCAAGACGAAAGGACGTCCTCGACCCAAGCAACGCACATCAACGTCTTCTCGGCCACTGGACGAGAAGATAATTTTGTCCTCTTCAACTCCATAATGTGGAGCAATAGTTCGAATAATGATTTCTTGTATACTGTCTTCCATTACACGTTTGCCTTGCAGCACCCACGGGGAGTGTGATAATTTTCGTGACAACTTTCGATATCGTCCCGCCACAAACACACAAGGACCTGCCAATGTTACTTCTTTAAGAGTCAAAGATGAACTCGGAATCGGGCAAGGTATCTTAAACTCTTTTTCAAATGTGGCAGCCGACAATTTTGTTGGAATGAACATTTTTTCCATATAGGCTCTGGTGATGAGTTGTTTCTTACCTTTAGCATTTCTCATTGAAAATACGGTTTCGTTAACTTTAAGTAGTCTGGCTACGTCGTCGTTTTCGTCAGGATGATCTAGAAATACATTGATTAGTATACCCTCGCTGTTATAGGTTTTATTCAGCTTTTTGCATATAATTGGGTTCAAAATAAGCTTGGCGGCTTCTTTCAAAGGAACATCTGGCGATCTTTCTTCGTCGATTTTGCTTCCAAACTGTCTAATCAAAGCAAACCACATAGAAAGCTGCCGAATTTGCAAGAGCATTGGCATTGATAGAGCAATTCCAATTGTTTGACATTCAAACTGATCAATATTGCAGCTAGTGATTTTCTCAATAATTTCTTGTTGAAATTCTTCGGAGAAGAGGCCGAGACATGTTGTACACGGATTTGGACGGGACTTTTTTGGCGACAATTCGTCTCCGCCGATTGCAAGTTTAACATTAAGCTGGACAAAGTTAGATTAATAAGGTGTTTTGTTTATATATTAAGTAGGACATACCTTTTGGAAGGATTCCTTCATGTCTTTATATTCAGAACCCCTAGCTTTTAGGTAGCGTAGCTGACAAACGTGACAAATGCCGCATTCTTTGAGGAAGTCAGTGATTTCTTGATTGTTGTTCATCTTAAGTTCATAAAATTGATTTCAATATTATATATTTATAAAAAAAAATCAAGAAAATAATAAACAACAGATAAAACGCGTGTTTCAGGCTGTCGGAAGATGTGGGCTGGACGAAAACAAAAACATTGCAGTTTGCAGAGCTGCAAGATTTGACAGTCGCTTTTGACACTTGATAAAGTGCTGCCAGGATATCTATGTATGTAATTTTTATTGAGATTTTTTTTTTCACATTTGCTTATTAGATAATACACTTTTTCTTATACTTATAATAATATTATTTGCCGACTTTGAATTGGCCAGGCTATACTCTTAATTTAATGTTATTGTTTTAATTTTAGTTTATTCAATTCAATTATGGTTTTAAGACAGAAGTCTACTGAATTTTGTTAATGTGTCCACTCAATCGGAACCATACTTAATTTATTAAGTTTTTTTTTTTTGTTTCTTAACCTAAGCGAAAAGGTGGGATAGAAGTAGAGGAAAAAGAGATAACAATATATATTAGAACAGGCGAGATAGAAGCGACTTTGTCGATTCTTTCTCGTAACACAAGAAATGTGTGCAAAGTGCCTGTGTGATAGTAGAAATTCATTTTCTGTTTCTATGGTTGAGAATTGTTTTGTCACTTATACCATCATGTTTGTTTACATTTGTTTCTTGTAGATATAGATTAATATATTACATTGTAGATACTTTAGTGGGTTTAATTTCACAACTTGTTGATAATTTCATTTTGTAACTTAGGTCTAAAATGATGATAAGAATTAATAATCATAGTATGCCTCTAGTTTAGTAGTTCACAGCCATATAAAATAGGCACTTATAGATAGTTTTGAGTGTTTACATTTTGATTTTAATTTTTGAATACCTCTTCGTATTTTGGAATCTGAAAGTATGTAGATACATTGTTTATTTTTGTTTTTTTTTTTCATTTTCAAGACTTAAAGCTAATACATTTTGATAACTTATGTTCTAGTTTTTGCAGTTAAGGCATTTGTTATACTCTTAATTTAATGTTATTGTTTTAATACCGAACACACACAAAAAACTGGAAAGAGGGCGAAAGAGAACATAAACAGACTGGAAAAATCGTCTGAGTTTTGTGGTACAAACGATTTGATCCCTACCCCTCACTTTTCACTCCCTTCACCAACGAACTAATGATCGACACTGGAAAAATCGTTGAATGTAGACCGGGACAAACATAGCGTTCCAATATAAGTCCCGATCTACATTGCACGATATTTCCACGAAGATTTTTCCAGAAATCGTGTGAAATGTACACACGGAACGATTTTTTCCATGAGATTTTTTCCTTGTCTTCTTAATTTTTTTATTTCTGTGCTCTTCATTTTGCATTGATGTTCACTCACACCATCAACCCAACGGCACACTGATACCGAACACACACAAAAAACTGGAAAGAGGGCGAAAGAGAACATAAACAGACTGAAAAAATCGTTCGAGTTTTGTGGTACAAACGATTTGATCCCTACCCTTCACTTTTCACTCCCTTCACCTACGAACAAAAGATCGGCACTGGAAAAATCGTTCAATGTAGACCGGGGCTAAGCAGATTAGAAGAAAACATCCAGAAAATCTCCAGCAACTGGTTTCTTCGTGTAAAAAGGGACAAACCATTTGAAACAGCAAGCACTGTTCCATGCGACGAAATGGGAAACTTTTTTTGACGATTTGCCTTGTACCTTTCACATAAGTTACTTTCCATATAAAGTCTATTGGTTGAACGCACATTACGGACAGTGTGAGAAGGAATGTGATAAAAATCTCCTCAAACGTTGAAGGGAGAGATTTTTTTCATTCCCCTTAGACTGCTTTCACACAAGGAAACTGAGTTGCCGGCAACTGAGAGTTTGTAGGCGAGAAGGGCAAGAAGTAAGGGGAATAAAAAATCTACCTGGTCAACGATTGAGGAGATTTTTGCACATTACTTCTCACACTGTTCGTAATCTGCGTTCAGTCAATAGACTTTATATGGAACCAAACAAAAATCTCTGGCAATTCAGTTTCCTTGTGTGAAAGCTACTAGGCAATTACAAACAAACTCCCAGTTGCCGGCAACTCAGTATGAAAGCATTCAATAATTATGGCAGACTACTCACCCGATAGCCCTTCCACACTACCCCACTGTGTATTAATACATGTCAAATTGAAAGTGGGAAAGAATTCCACACGACTGCCAAATTTGTGTGAAAGAAATGACTTTTCATATTTTGCTTCCACACTTGCTTGTATTAATACATTAGGGGTATTCACGATCCGATGCAACTGGTCTAGTATCATTGCAAAAGTGTAAAATTGAAAAATTTTCTTCCAAACTGACAACGACACCGGGCAAATTTTACACTCCATGTTGCAATGGGGTTAAGGTATAGCAAAAATGCAAAACTGTTGCAAGATTTAAGGTTAGACCGCACATAACAGCAGCGGAACTACACTTCACGACGCGGCAAAACATTATCTGTATGAAATTGTATGAGCTATATCGCACTAAGCGGCAACTGAACTTCATACAATTTCATACAAATTATTTTGAATCGCAGTTCCGCTGCAGTGCAGTTCCGCCTAGTGCGGTCTAACCTTTAAGGCAGTATCGTTGTTATAGAGCAAGAACATTTTTGAATTTTACACTTTTGCAATGATACTAGACCAGTTGCATCGGATCGTGAATACCCCTATTACCTTAACCTAAAAAAAGTGTGAAAGAATATGGGATAGAATTAGAACCATTCCTAAAATTATTCATGTATTGACACATGTCAAATCGTGTGGGATAGAATGTCGGGTTGTGTAGGCTGGGCTTTCATATTTTGTTTCCACACTATTCTAATGATTTGTTCCCACTTTTTTGACATGTATTAATACACAGTGGGCTAGTGTGGAAGGCCTTAAATACTGAATTCCACATGCTTTGTCTATTAAGTTGGCTGCCTGCTAAATGACATTTGTCAAATAAGAAAATCAAATTGGTTAAAAAATAATTTTTATTTGTACAAATTTGCCTGAAATAATCTTCACAGGTAGAATTATTAAAAAAATAATAATAATTTTATTTTCAAACAAAAAGAATAAACTATAATAATTATGTAAAAGAAAATCAAACATTAGAGAAATGTACTTACATCCAAATCAATGTTACGTCATTAAGTGGTTCCTCGCTTACAACTAGACTTTGTTGGTTTTATATTTCTGAAAATCTGATTTCATATTTTTCAGGATGTCTCTTGGGCCAGGTTTTCGTTCTCCATTCACTGATTTAACTGGTTGTTTGATTAACCATCAGCACTATGATAAATGCGGTGAATTAGAGATGAACATGATGGACTGCTTGGAAGCATACGGTGTGGACAAGGGTACTAGAGTGTGTTCTGACTTGATTGCCGATTTTCAAGAGTGTGTAGGCATGAACAAACAGTTGCTTCGATTCCATGTAACATGAACATTTTTTATGTTATTTTGGATAAATTTAAAAATAAATATTTTGATTTCAGGCAATGAGAGCTGAACGCTGGAAGCAATACTTGCGTGGAGAACGTACAAAAGAGGAAATGTATGCTAAAGGCCCAAGAGTTGATGCTTATTAGAATTAAAGTAAATTTTATGAAACATATTTCTTAATAATCTGGAATAAATGAAGTTATATTAGAAAATTATTTCATTGTCAATCCGGGATTTTGAAGGTATAATGTTGATATTTTGAATTCATCGTGATCGAAGGTTTGTAACACATTAATTTAACATGGATACTTAGTGCTCTAGTGGAGAAGAGCCATTTAGGCAACTCAATTTTATTGCTTATTGCGGTTGGGATCTTACTAAAACAAAACGGCCTTTGAACTGTAATAATTTAAGATCCGAAAAAAGCTGATACACAAATTCGCAAATCAACATTTTTCAGTTATTTAAAAAATGTTCTTGTGCCAATTAGGTAATTTTAGTCTTGAAAATTTTATTAAGAATATTTAGTAATCCGTTTTATAAATTTATAGTAATCATAGTCTTGTCGCCAATTCTTGAGGAGTTTTCTCCCTCGGATTTGTATTTTTACCAGAAATCAAAGTGAAATTTAAGTTTATGCATATAAATATTGAGCGCGACACTTACTACAGATGGAGAACACAATGTCTACCTCAAATGATTTAACATTAGCTCTGACTTACTAAAAATAAAAGAGTCATGCAAACCTTCTTAACATTATTTTTAAATTTACTTTGACTTCTCATTATCATATTGTAGTTCCCGGTTTGATCAAAATCTCGGTAAGATTTTTTACGGAAAAATAACTTGGCATTCGTAGCATAATACAGTGAAAACTTCTATTACGGAGAGCTCCCTTAAACGGAAAAATTCTCGCGACCGTGGATCTAGGATTTAAATTTCATAAATTTAATCATAAATTTAATGGAACTCCTGCCTTGATCGGACAAGAATATTATTCTTAATTTGTTAAATTTAATTCTCTGAGGGGAACCAAAACTTACTGTTATTTGTGATTCTGTACCCTTTTTTCCAGCAATACGCACACACTCGTTCTCCGAGGTATTTTTTTAGTTATTTTTGTTATCAATCAAAATATTAGGTCCGTTTATTTTGTCCGAATTTCTGTCCATTTTAGTCAAGTATTTCAAAATTCATATACAAAATAAAATTGACATGACTTGAAATAAAATGCAAAGGAAATCGAGTAAAAGCATAGGAATGAAATGACTTAATTTTTTCTCTTGAACGGACAACTCCCTTAAACGGACAAAAGTGTTGTCACCGTCACTATCCGTCTAAGGGAGGTTTCACTGTAGAATAAAACATCTTAGGTTGTTAATAGGAACATGACACCTGCTAAATTCTCTTTTCACGTCAACTTTAACATCGACGTTTTAGTTATTTAAAAAAAAAAACTTGGACCAATGTTTCATACAAATAAAAAATGAATGCAGTGAATAACACGTGAGTATAAAAGTTTAAAATTGAAAACATTAATGTATGTAAGGTAAAAAGCTCTCCATTGATTTCAAAGATGCTTTTAATTCTACTATTTACAGAAGATATCTTTCAAATACTTTGAACTAGATTTCTCGTTTAAAATTTACAACGTATTCTTGAAAAAGTCATTGCAGTCTGATAAACTACAAAAAATATAATCAACGTTCAAAAATGCAATTAAAAAAAATTTTAACTTAGACACAGTTTAAAAAATGACTTTGAAAACACTCCATAGTGAATAAGGGTCTTAAAACATTAATGACCGCCAATTTTTCAATAGCCTGTTAATAGTCCAGTCGAATCGTCATTTGACCTTGCGTTGATACGCACGGTCTGTCTTTTTTTCATGAATCGATAGGGGCTTACATGAAAAGCTTAACCCTAGATTTGCACCACCTGACAACTTTGTTTACCAAAGTTATTCGTAATTCGTTATTGTTTGAACAAATAAGTAAAAGGTTACCGTTAGTTTTAGTAATTTTCTTTTGGTTTTTAGACGGTTTTTCATTATAATTTCGAAAAAAGCTAATGTTTTGGTTAGTGTTTCTTTTTTGTTGTCTAGCTGTTGCTATTTCGTACAATTTAAAAAATTATTAGTTTTTGAGAAATTAATTTCCAAACACAAAATATTGAAAAAGAAATTTGCTCCAAGGATCCTGTTTCTACTTAGACAATTTTTTTTTCAGAATGTTGAGTTGGGAAATTAATTTCTCAAAAACTATCGATTAAAATAACTTTATTTAAACAAAAAATTCAAGAATGGGTTTCGTGGTTCAAGATAAGCTATAGAAGAATATTGTGGGTGTTACCATTATTTTGTCAATAGTGTTGTGTCTTCCTTAAGTCATTTTTGTACACAATTGCCCCTCCCATCTTAACGGGGGTATATAGTGCCCCATTCCGGTATAGTTGACCCATTATTTTGGCCCAGTCTACACGCTCCAGTGCTTTGATGTATTTATATCAACCATTCTTTATTAGCCATTATACTGTTTGATAACACTACTTTTTATATACATTTTTTTATCGCTAAATTTTGAATTGTTGTATTTTGGAAACCATTGGGTCTACAGAGTTGGGTTTGGTCTCAAAATGAATCAAATTAAGATACTTGGAAATCCTAGAACAATGCTTTTATTTAAAATTAATTATTTAGGACTAAAGTCACCAATAACTGAAAATAGCGCGAAAAAATCGTGGTTTTTCTGATTTTTGCCCATGAAGCGGTCACCGCGCCGCTCGAGGTCGAAAACTTAGGTTATTTACTAGGCCAATATCCTGAAAACTCAGCAAAAAATCAGAAATACCAGATTTGACGCATACGTGAATGTACATAATAGTTACTGTACTATTTATTTATCATACAGAAAAGGTTTTTTTTTTGTATGACTTGCCCTTATTCATTCATTCATTGCTCAGCTCTAGTATTTCGTAGGGAGCTATTTTTTTTTTAATTTTAAGAAATTAAAAGGACTATAAATTAGTTATTAATTAAGCCGATTCACAAGCCTTTATCAAAATTATAACTCAAAAGTATTTGTTCAACAAAAAAAAAATGAATAAAACTGACTAAAACTAGCTGTTAATTTTTATTTATTTGTTAAAAAAAATATTTATTTATTTAAACAATAGCTAATATTCTAATTAGTAAATTTTTTTTTTCATTTTTTACTTTGCTATATACTCGAGCCAAAATATACGTAAAAACAGAAAATGTCTTTTTTGGGGAGGCTCCAACTGGCCTGTGTTCATTCATAGATTTCTCGGCTCCCGTTTGGAGTTAAGAGCTCATTTTTAAATTGTAGGGAACAGCACAGCTAGACAAAACAAAAAAGAAAAACTAACCAAAACATTAGCTTTTTCGAAATAATAATGAAAAACCGTCTAAAAACCAAAAGAAAATTACTAAAACTAACGGTAACTTTTTACTTATTTGTTCAAACAAAAGAAGCTTAACACTACATGGTAGATAATTTTATTACAAAAAAAATGTATTTAAATTGTTTACTGTGCAATGTACTGGAGCCGAGATTTTTGCAAAAATAAAAAAAAAGTCAAAAATTACGTTTTTACGAATAACTTTGGTAAAAAAAGTTGTCAGGTGGTGCAAATCTAGGGTTAAGCTATTCTTGTAAGCCCCTATCGTTTCATGGAAAAAAAAACAGACCGTGCGGATCAACGCAAGGTCAAGCTCTTTTTTACGACGGTTCGACTGGACTATAAACATACGCAATTACCTTCTTAATGATCAAGCGAACATTTGTTCCTATTTATTCCTTTGTGAAACTGATCAGAAGAATAAGTACTAACTAATTGTTTAACAGGCTAATGAAAAACTGAAATGGAAACAATTTTTTTTTTTCGAGAATTGTGGGCAAAAATTAACTTTTAAATTAATATCTATTAAATAGCCTTTTATAATGCTTCGCTTGATTAGCTTTTGAAGTACAAATGCTTGTTAGCTTTATTGTTTTATGAACTGAAAAGTGATTAAATATCTCGTTGAAGCTTCTTTTCTATATCGTAAGACTCTCTTGCACTCATATTTAGAGAAGCTTGAATGCTCATTTCAGTACTTCATGCTTCAAAGAGAGCACAAAACTACTACATTAGCATAGATGTTTTGACCTACTTACCAATCTCCCACACATAAAGAATTACTCAAAGCTCTCGCATGAGAAATAACATCGCACGCATCTTTAGCTTTTAATGCCAAACTCAATTTCGCACATGGCCCGCTCGCTCACTATAGCTCAATGTATAAGAATTCAATATCCTTTCTCGTTTAAAAACGCTCAGCTCACGACACATAACAAATTAATTACGTACATATACGTATTCAAAGCCGCTGTGCAAGAAAATTAATAATTAACGTGAACGAACTTTTAAATTTTGAATTAACAATTTTTTTAACATTATATCGTCATCGTGAGCGTTAAGTTTCGCGAATCCTTCGCCTCGTCCTTTGGGTGAAGTGTAAAGTTAGCTACGGGAGAAGTTCATCCCTGTTTGTGCTTGTTTTTTTTTTTTTGTTGATGATATTGAATGTTGTTGGACTGCCGTGTTAGTCGTTGGTCGGTTGTTGGTTGGTAGAGAGTCACTTGTTCGCTGGGAATAACACTTTGCTAGCCCTCAGTTTGCCCCTGCAGTGTAAGTGCTCTTGCGAAGACAGAGTTATTGCACCAAAAGGGGGAAGTATTTTTTTTGAGAAATAAATTCCTTCCAAATTTGAAGGATTTACGTGTGTAACGTGAATTCACTGTCTAAAATAGTGTAGTTTTAACAAAAAAATTGGAAACTTGCGAGAAAAATAGAAATAAAAAATACAATAAAGTTAGAAAACATGGCGTCCCAGTCGTTTTCGTCGGAATCCTCGTCCTCGTCGTCCAACTCAAAACCTAACAAAAATTAATTCTTGTTTTTGTTGTTGTTAAAAAATTTAAATAAATTTAGGTTATGCATAAAATAAGTGAAAGTTTTGTGTGAATATATATATAAGTTTTGTGTGAAATATATAAAATGAAAAAAGTAGCAGACTCACTAATGGCTACTGACTACTGTTAAAAGCAAAATCCATTCCTTCCACCACCCCCTCACACGGCATTGTGAGTTTTTGAGTAGGTGCTGCTTCTGCACACATTATACATACCTATACATAGATAAATTGTATATAAATTTCCGTTTATAGTTGAAAATCGTCCAAAAAGGTTAGTTTTCTAGTATAGTTAGTATGTCTATGTACTAAAATCATATGCATTACTTTGTAAATCTTTGTGTTCAAAATATCCTTCTATCTCTGATGAGTACCTACCTTAAAATATTTAAGTATCCAACAATCGACGATGGGTTATCTATGTAGGTATCTATTTTTCGTCCCTATACCAATAAGAGAAATATTTTAGTTTTTTTTGTTGTATGTAGCTTCGCATGTACTTTGGCAAATGGCAATGAGTAGGAAGCAAATGTCCTTTTGAAATTGATGGGAAAAAGCCCATTTAAGCAAAAAAGCTCGTACAGGTATATATATTTTTTTTAAATTTTTTTTTATTTTGAGATTTTGTATATTCCAAAAATAATATTATACAATCTTTGTTTTTGTATTGCAACGCAGATAAAGATAAAAAGAGAGTATAGATTTGATTCAGAGAGACATAATTATTGAACAGAGTGGTAGTTTGTATTCATGATGTTTAACTAGTATAGAGGAATGAGAAATGTAATTGCAAGCCCATACAACCCATCATGTCTGTGTCATGTTGTTAATTTTTATCGTAATCTCCATCACTATCATCATCCACCTCTACCTCCACTTCACCCACATTTATATTTTATTTAAGAAAACAAAAACGGATAACACCATCAGTCAACCCTCTTGGTATGTTGTTGTGTCTTGTGTGTACCTTTTTCCACTTTTCTTAATTTCTTTTTCTCTATTTACGGGCAACGACAACAACAAAAGAAAAAGAATTGTGTCAATGTGTAAAATCAGTAAAAAGTGAGTGAAGAATATGTGAAGCAGAGCTAAGGGTGAGTCGTGAGTGACAGAGTAGGGCAAAAAGCCCTCTTCTCAAAAGTATAAAACATTAAAAATATACACAAACATACATGGTACTCCTTTTGCTAGAATAAGTGTTGCCAGAGCTTATTCTTATTAAGGAATAATCGTTTATATTGCATATTAAGTGTAAATTGCTTAAATTGCAGCTTTCACCTGGGCGCCATTTATCATCATGATAAAGTCAATTAATTTTATCTCAGCTAAGACTTACATAATTTTATGAAGGAATACAAATAAAGAAATTTACCATTACAATTAATCTGATTAATTTTTAAAAAATATTTTGAAGACCCTTCTAACTTAAAAAAAAAAAGATTAGTACAATAATACAAAAACATTCAAAAACTTTTTAACATTTTTTTTTAAATCGAACTTCTTCAGATGATTCTTTTGATCGCAATTATTGTTCTTAAACTACATATATTATATTTGGATATTTTGTTTTGGTAAATCTTTCAGTAGCCCGTGCCATCTATATGTGAGGATACTGCAGAAAACATAATATTTAAAATAATAACTGGGCCATTATGTTAAAATAGACATGATCCTTCTAGTAGAAATTTCCAACTTAAAAATGTTCACCTCTTATCACGTTAATGATTCTGGCATAAGAGATAAGTACTTTAGTTAAATTTTACCACAAATAATATAAAAAATCATTTAAAAATCTAAATTAATAATTCATTTAAAACATGGGTAATTCTCTGTTAAAAGCTCATTTTTATCACCCAAAATGTCCCCTATCAAAATTTAAGAAAAAATTATGTACATTGAACATTGAGATGTTTTTATAAGTGCGGGCACTTGATTTTAAGCGTTTTTAAGAATTTGGGCTTGATACGGAAATGACGCCTTCGATACGGAAATGATAATGTACCAGTTAAAAAATATTCCTTGTAACAAGGGTCGTGTAATTCAGGATGCATTTAAAAGATTTACGGCATTACACGACTTTATTTAAAGTTATTAAAATTTAAATTAAATCGTTTTACGGAAATGATAATTTGTTACATTTTCGCTTTACCAGCTATCTCAGATTTACGGTCTGCCATTGGCTTTTAGGAGTTTTAAATGCATACACAAACATTTTAATGATTTGCTATAATTTCATGAATTTTTAAAGAAAAAAACACATCTAAAGTCATTTCCGTACCCATTTTCTCATTATAAAGGCGACGGAAATGACGCGACGAAAATCGATGTTTTTTAACTTTTTAGACAAGAAAATTAGAAGGTATTTTTTTTTTATGAAAAACTGCAACATAACTCCACGAGACTGTTACAAAATATTTTTTTTTTACTATCACATACTAAAATTATATGCACCTACGGAAATGACGAAATTGATGAAGCACGTGAACCACTTAAATTAAAATTTCACACGAAACTGATGTTTCACCCATAGAATAGATTTCAAAGAAAGCTTGAATGAGTTTCTTCATTTAGTCTAAATCCTATAAACTGAGGGCCGTTAATTTGAATTTAAAGGCATTAAACATTTTCTTACGGAAATGATGCAAATACATGGAGACACATGTTTGGAAGTTTCTAAGTTAATTGTTTCAAATAAATAAATTTAATTTTTAGGAAAGTTGTATTTAACTACATATTCTTAGGCTCGTTTCACACACATTCGGTTTCATTCGGTTTGGTCTCTATTCGGTTTGCATTCGGCTGTGCCTGATATGTGTGAAACGATAAAACGATGCTCTAAGGTTTCTATTAGGTTTTTATTTTTGCCGTTTTATCGTTTCACACATATCAGGCACAGCCGAATACAAACCGAATAGAGACCGAACCGAATGAAACCGAATGCCTTAATCGTGGAACTCAGTCAAATTATAATTTATGCATTTAAAAACAAACAAAATATCAATTTTTCCGAGCTGAAACAAGGAGGACACACGCGACGGAAATGACATTTCGACCATAAAAACAATTATTTTTTTTATTAAATACCTGCAAATATTTAAAATTTAGAAATGGACCAGTTAGAAACGTTGCTTGCGCTGTTATTTTCTTCAAAATAAATAAGTTTTTTAATTTGTTGAACCATTTTTAATCGGGGCCACGAAAAGGAGCTTTTAGTGGAGAATCACCCAAATTAATAGTAAGATTCTCGAAAAACGTCACTTAATCTCATTTTTTGAAGGACAAAGTTTTTTGTTTGGTATGTGCTTAGGCCTTAGGTGCATCTCCTCGTTATTCAGTTTGGTCAATGGTCACATTTTGCAAATTAAATTCATCTTTAACCTTTTTGGAAATGAAATTCATCTTAAATTTTACGTCTGTCTTGCAAATTTATTTGATATGCTGTAAAATCTTGAAATAGGGTTGCCACAAATGTACCAGTAAAATTTTTCAACGACAATAGTAAAAGTCCAAAATGTTTTGTCTTCATAATTCATTTTTTTATCGCCATGCACATTTTAAGGGGGCTACCCAAAGAAACGTTTATCAAAAAAAAAAAAACTGTTGACATTGGTGCCTGCCACTCTGCCCAAGCACAGTGTAAAAAAACAACGTCGAAAAAATTCACGAAAATTAAAAAATTCGGGGGAGTCAATTGTCAAACAATGTTTGTCAGTTCAAAGTCAAGGAATTTTATAGTATTTCCACTAACCATTCTATTAAAAGACGCAAAAATAGGTCTTTCGTCAGTTGATAAATGACAAGTGGAAGCCAAGCTGTACTAGCATTCCTCTTACCAATGTTGCTGACAAATTCGAACTTTTACCGGTATATTAGGAATAAGCTTACATATTTCGGGAGATTAGGAGGAATATATAAATAAATGCAATGTCGTTGCAAGTATCGTTGTCGTCGGTCAGGTTAGGCTTCAATAACTAATAGAACAACATCGAAAAAAGAGCTCTGTCGCTCAAATATGGCGTAGTTCATACCATAATGAGTTAATTTTTTGTATCGCTTAGGATGTTGTCCATCTGTCGTTTTTCACTAGTCACTTGTCGACGGTATCTCACTGCATGACTAACGTCTTAAATTTGATCAGTTAAAGATGTTTTATAAATTTGTGTCTCATTTTACTAACATTAAACAATGTTAGATATCGTCATAAAATACGATTAATGAACATACTTCCCAATAAATTAATTTCAATTTTTCTTAAACACGCCTGTTAAGTAAATTGTATTAACAAACAATTCTAGTTTATTAACTATTATTAATACTTAACCTTACCATCTGCGCAACGATACTAATTCGATTAGCTCCCGTTGATGGTCAAGTAAAGAATGAACACAAATTCAATCCATCTGCCACACTCATCAAGATGCAAAAGCCCGTACCTTCCTTAGATCAAACAATACCATGAGCATCAGAATGGATTTTGCCTGCTCATATTTCTTATTATATCGACCGACTATTTGCACGTTAACAATTGGAATAAACGTGTAGAATCATTTAAACAAAAACTTTTTTTTTGAAAAATAAAATAAATATAATACAAAAAAATTACGTATACGCCATAGTGTCCAATAATTAAATTATTAAAAGTCCAACTAAAGAGTGTTTAGTCTTTTGCTTGGTTATTGTACCTTTGCACGTTCATATACGTATATATTATTTGTATTTTAGACCTAATAACTCTGGTCTTCAGCGACACATTTCCAGATAATATAACTATTCGATATTCAGCATTAAATACCAACAAAAGGGTCTTTCAATAAAAGATTCTCTTTTAAGTAAATACACTTTTTAAAAATCTACTTGTGTTTTTTGGACAATTTGTTTGGATTCAGCATTCCAATTCTGATATGGTTAAGAGTTTTCAAATACACAAAAAGTTTATTTTTACTTGCTCTGTAGCAAACGTATCTAATAGGTACCTATTGGTTTCATGTAAACAGAAATTTCAAGGTTATAATCAAAACTAAAATTACGATGATGGAGAGGTGCAAAAAATGATTTTTGACAAAACTTCCGTGTCGGTCTGTGTACATTTAACTGGAGCCTTAACGGTTGGATTTGCTGCGAATTTGGTGTGACGTATTTTTATGTGATATTTTTTGTTTTAGCTCATCTAAAATGGGGAGCTGCCATACGACAACTTCGGTATTATCAAGTTTTCTCGAAGATTGCTTCTAAACCAGTTTTATTTTTGCAAAAAAAAGTGAATTATGGCAATAAAGATTTTGAGTTTTTTTTTTATGAGCAAACTGCCATTTTTGCCACATTCCCGAGAGTAGCTCGTCAATATGGCTTGGTTGATTTTACCATAATTTCATTTGATTTCAGTACTTCTATGTTCTATAAACATTTTATACATTTTATTTATTAGCTACAGAGCAATTTCGTGCAATCCAGAGTGGTGCATTATATTATTGTTTGCATTGTGGTCAATTTTTTGGAATTTGTGATCACTTTTTAAAAATTATTGTTTTCAATACATTTTCATTACCTTTACCAAAACTATATTTCCTATATACATACATATATTTCCTCCTTTGCATATTTAATGCCTATAGTAATAAGAGAAAGTTTGTGTACTAATTATTTAAAAAAGAAAAATACTACATGTTGAAAACCATAAAGTTAGAGCTGTTGCTCCAATCTTGCAAACGACTATTATATCAGCTATTCTTAGAACTTGTCTCAAACACCTATGTAGTCATATACTCCATATATCAGGAAAACATTTTATCACCTTGTCTATACTAAGCTACTGTTAACTATTCAACCATATAAAATTGTCAGATCTACCTCGACTCAGATTATGATATTTAAAAAGAACATAACCCCCTTAGGAAAGTCTTACTCAACTTTGTAACACTTTTTTGTTTCTCGTTTAAATATTTGTATAGTATAAATACCCTTCTAGCTTTATGTACCTACTTTAAATATAGAACGGAAATGTTAGATTAGTTTTCTAAATAACACATTGTGTTATTGTTTTTTTTTTTTAATACCGTTCCATAACAAAATAACTGCTCAAAATGTACAGTTAAAGTTAAGTTGAATGAACCTTCTTCGCAACAGGAAACGGAACTCAATTACCGTCATTTAGTTCAAATAAAACTGGCAACACTTATACTTTATTTTTTAAGTTAAAAGTCCTGAACTCATTTCGCTTCTCGCGTTTCGTTTGTTCATTGGCGGAACGCGGGGTGGTGTTTTCGTGTTTCAATCGTTTCTCACCCTCTTTTCAACTTGTGCTCGTATGTATGATGCGATGTTATTTTTTCCTTCGAATTTTCCTCTTCCTTCTTTGTTTAACTTTAAAGCTATTACATATACATATACCAATGTGTGTATATAGTGGGTGAAGGGAATCAAGGATGCTTTTTAGCTCTTCAAGTGTCAAAATAGAATGAGCAGAGATTTTATTTTCATAAATTTTGAGTAAATCTCCTTTTGCTATAAGTACCTAGTTGAGGTTACGAATTATGTACTATACAAATTAAGGGTGACTTGGTTGAGAGCAAAATCGTAAATCCTCTCGGACTCTCACATATGTTATGCTCTGTCCTCGCAGACGCAAAGTAGCTGCGATATAGGGTTTGGGAATGGAAAACCGCTGCATCAGATTCAAACTAGGAGAGAACTTTCTAAAATAGATTCCCCATTACTGTTTTTACTGTTCCACAATTCAAACGGACAGACAGAAGTTGTTTTATTTAATTTTGTTATGGCTTATATTAAACTAAATATTAATGTTTGTTACGGAAAATAGTGTTCGGCATTAGTTTTTTCACTTAATTGCGACATTAGTTTGCAAAAGAGAAAAATATTAATAAAATTAAATTCCATAAGGATAATTATCATCCACGGTTTGATTGTGTGTGTGTGTGCGATATTTTGTTCGAAATTCCAGTGGATCTGCCGTGCACATGTCTTTTCTACATGGCATTTTCTGTAATGTGTTTTCGAGGTAAATTTTCAAAGCTTTCCCGACGCTATAAATACATAATATTACTTGTGTAGTCTGTTTGTGTTGTTTTATACAGGATATTATAGTGGTGCTCACTCAATTTTGTATTGAAAGTTAATCAAGCTTACGGAAGCGGAAATTCAAAAAAAAAAATCACTCACCCGACCCAATATAATGTTTAACAATAATCAAAATGACAATACTGTTTATTACTCGCGCCTAAAACGTGCATATTACTTCATCGAGTCCCCACTCTATGGGGGATTTTCACTTGTAAAGGAAACTTGCGTGTGATGCACATAATATGAATGTTTTGTTTAGCATGAAAAACATTAAAGGGGAAAGAAGAAAGGAAAAAAGGAAAAACAGAAAGAATATTGTGAAAACGAGTTGAAACATATTTAATGAGTACAAGGTCATTGAGAATCAAAAGTTCTAGATTCGTTTTTTTTTAATTTTAATGGGACAAAATGCACGTTCTGTCGTAGTAGAGATTGGTGCAAGAGCTGAGAAGTTGTCTAGTTTTTTTGTATGCTAACCATATTCCTATCATTGGTAGGTATACCTACATTGTTTTTGTTCTATAGCGCTTCGTAGGTGCATTTGAAGTGAAGTATGTCAAGTTGGTGTTTTGTTTGCTAGAAATGAAACGGAATTAAAGGCTTATCGCAAGGGTAAGCTAGGTAGGTGGATGGCGAAAATAAAAAAAGCGGTCACAAGAACCTTTATGTCATGTACCAACACACAGCAGTACATTTTCTTCTTTTTGTTAAATTTGACATTCGTTTTGTTCGTTTTTTTTTGTTTTATTTTTAATTGACCCTGTTTTATGAATGCTTTTCGAATCGCAACTTTGACATTCAATGGATTTTTCTTAGCAGATCTATTTCCCATACAAAAATTGTTGTTTTTGTTTGAAAAATTAAAGAAGTTGAAAGGCAGCCATGTCTTGCGAAACATAATCGCTTGACATATTTGATAAATTTCAAAAAAAAAGTTCAACAGAAAAGGATGAAATTGTGCATACAAAATGTTCCTTTGTTTATCCGTTAACCCTTTTATAAATTTTCCTTAAAAGACTGTGTTGCACTTGAAAATAAACAGTTGTTATCCATAAGTGATTTTATGACCTGGTTTGTCGTTGTTACGATTTTGTGTTAGACAATGAAATGCATAATACATTAACAAAAGTAGATCGTATGATAGCATAAACGAAGTCTTTAATTGAATTTGAATTGTGTTTCTTAGTAGTAGTAGGTATATTTAAGTAATATTTACCTATTCCAGAGTTTTTTTTCTTCGTCAATGATGGCATAATAGAAGGTATAATAGGTATATCAATTTTACGGTTATCCATCACTACAAATTCCTGTGACAGACGAACCGCCAACAAAAGAAAAAAAAGATTTTATTTTTTAAAAGAGGTTAATTCTATTTTTTGTACTCCTATACCTGTTAAATGAAATATACTCGTAATTTACGAATATTTTTAGTTCGTTTTTAATTTGGGATTTGAGGGTATAAAACGTCTTGAAAATAAAACCTGAATTAAAAAATAGCTGTTCTTCTTCATTTAACCGGCGATTGTCATGATCTCAAGGCGGACCACAACCCTCCCACTCAACTGCTTCACCTAAGGTTCCACTTGTGGGGTTCGCTGGGTTGACCTCAGAAAACGCCGACAGGCCTCCCGGTTTAGTATTGTTCCATGTCTGAGGCCAAATAAATGCAGGTGTCGTTGCATTTGTTTCATCTAGGAGTTTTTGCGCCTGTCTTTGTTCCGCGATAGTGTTGGAACGTCTTGTGCTATTGCCTTTTGAACTGGGTTCACATGACATCTTCTTTGTACATGACAGTACCAGCTAAGTTGGCCAAGATGGTATTTTTGACGTATAGGCTTCCTCGAATTCTTTTGCTTCTTATTCGATCACGCTTTGTCACTCCTGCTGTTATGCGAAGCATCTTCATTTCAGCTGCCGTCAATTTACTCTCATACTTCTTGTATATTGTCCAACACTGTGAACCTTTGAATATGTAAGCGCTGGACGAACAACTGCCGTGTAGAGCTTTCCTTTTAGCTTGAGGCATTTTTCTATCAAAGAAGACGGCAGAGTTTTCGCGCCACTTCATCCACCCTGCGCTTACGCGATGTTTGATGTCGTCATCCCAAGATCCTTCGCTATTGATCATTGATCCAAGATATTTAAACTTTCCGCACTTGGGAAGCACTGTTCCATTCAAATAGAGGTCCGGAATAGTCCTGTGTGGATCAGAAAATGGATAGTATAGGTATTCAGTCCTTTTCGCGCTAATGCGTTATTCATTTCCCTCCAGAACATCCACCCATACATCAAGTGGTCGTTGTAAGTACACAGGATCTTCACTTATGATGGCTCCATCGTCAGCAAAGAATAAATGATTCACTTTGGGGTCCGTCACCTTATCGTCAAGCAGAAATTCAAGGACAGTAATAAATCGCAAAGGACTCAAGACGCTTCCCTGGTGCACACCTACTCTAATTGGGAACTCTTCGGTGATTCCTGCGGGGCATCTTACCTTTGTTTTCACTTGCTCGTACTGTGGTGTCCATGATCATCCGCACGTAGACTTCCGGAACTCGTCGTTGCCTAAGTGCAACCCATATGTGCAAATCTCTTGAGGAATCCCGATATTTTTCTGTTCTGATTCTTATACTCTGAATAGCATCTGTGGTTGATTTACCCAAAACAAACCCGCACTGGTCGTCATACAGCCGTCCATCCAATATCCGCTCAACGATCTTCATGGTGTGTGACATCAGCTTGATCGAACGGTAGCTGTCGCAATTTCGTGTATCACCATTCCCCTTGTAGATTGGAAGAAAGGTAACGGCATTTGGTCGCCGCAGATAAGTTTGGAGATCATGAGCCATCTCTCCCATCTTTTTACAGAACTCAGAGGGTATCTCATCTAGCCGAATCGCTTTTCCTTTTTTGGAGTTTTTCACCGCATCCAATAACTTCTTCGACTGTGATGTCAACGACTTCTTCATTGTTAGGGGCAGCTATTGCTTACTATATACCTATACTTATTATTCATAATATTGAAGGTACTAATTCACTTCGCATGATATTTTTTATAAGTAAGGTAAGCCATCTTTAAATACAAAAATCCTTCATAAGCAAGAAAAGAGAACTTCTATTGTCATAATGTTTGGATAGAAGCAAAACCTTAGATTCGAAAAAAACGTCCTACCTTCATAATATATGGTTTTTATACTATGCAAATCTAGAAGCTTCAACCTTTTGTTTTTCCAAATGCCAACGCAAAGTGTGTGAGAATATAGTTCTTATGTTATAATAACGTCCATGTAAAGCAACACAACATAATCATCAGTGTAGTTCTTTGTCTGAAAAGAACATTTGTTTACATTTTTATAGAACTGCCCATAGTTCCTGTTCATTGATTCCAATTAAAAGGTAAAGGCACGTTGCGTGTTAATTGCATTGAAACCATTGGCGTAAAATATTAAACGCCTAATGTTAAGGTTTTAGTATAATATTAGTAGTATCATATTACTTAACATTTTTTTAATTTAAAATATTTTACTAAAATTTTCTAAATTTTAAATAATTTTTAACTTATATTATAAGTTGTGTTTTTTGAGAGAGTGTTTAGCAAATCAGTAAAATTTTAACATGCAAACAATAAAAAATCACAAGTTATTATAAAAAAATTTGTTTTTGCTTTGCATACACAAAATTTTCTGAGTAGCTATACACTCTTAAATACTAAAATAATTGTCTTCATACATTTCAGCTAAACACGTCCAAAACAATGACAACTTGGGAAAAAGTTCACAAACATACCAATTTTAACATTTATACAAAATGTCAAAATATCATTTGGATTAAGTACGATGCTTAAAAGTTTAAAAAACCATTTGGTGATTTTAACTTAACAGTAAGGGGATGGTAGGATGTTTAACTCGTTTAAAAGTAGCAAAATAAAATTTGTCAACCTATTATCGTACTAGACATGATGTAACATCGTACTGAATTGACTAAAATTTAGCGTCATTTTTGTTACCTAGTCTAGTATCATAATAAAAATACTTTAAAGTCATACTAAATTGACTAAAATTTTAAATTATGTATGAATTCGATTTTTTTTACGGTTTTGATTTTTTAAATTATAACACAACATTGGTATTAAAAAAGATTATAAAATAAAATAAATTAAAAATGTGTTTTTAGAAAATGACCATATTTAGCATACTATCGTATTCTCCCAAGCCAACGGGAAAGCGGCGCGGGGCATTCGCACACGGCAGTTTTTGTTGTTATTTAGCATTGTTTATTTTTTCGATTTTGTTATCATTGTGAATGATTCACCATGCATAGCGAATGTTCCGGGTTGGTTTGGGAGAGCCTTTAACCAAATACTTAAAAGCAATTCAACTAGTACTGTAACAATATTTATCTCAACAAATGTACTCGTTATAAAAATTTTATAAAGGAAAGGATGGGTTCGGCATGAGAGGTAATCACTCCTATTGCGATTGTCAATTACTGATTGATAGTTGATAAATATTGAAATTTTGCATTTTAGAAGGCAATTTATTTTAAATCTAATCAACAATTCATCGATTTTTGGCAATTTTCTTGTAATTAACGACGAACTGCATCATTCTCAATGACCAAACATTTTAACGGTTGTCTTGTTTAATATCGAATTTCAGTATTAATCAACTATCAATGTAATAGGGGTGAATGTATAAGTGCACCGTGAAATGTTTGCATCAATGCTGTGGTCCAAGTTAGACATTTAAGCTGGCGCAAAGTATCGTTATAGTATTTATTCTATTTTTTTAGTCACTTTTGTAGCGATTTAAAAAGAGCAAAAATTGTATGAAAAATGCTTTATTAAAATAATTATTAATTGGGGGGGAAGTGCGGGTCATGGTCTTTTTGTCAGACCAACACAACGACACCTTAAACACAAACTAAATTGTCGTAGTAGTTTGACAGTTTTCTCATATTAGGAACGTTGGGCGCCATTTTCGAAATTGCGTTTAAACGCCAAAATTTCAGAAATGACTCCCAAGCTAAATTTCACCTAAATCATGTCATAAATAAATTTCAATCATAAAAAAAACTTCCCCCAAAAAGCGCACAGGTTTCGGTTTCCTGACCGGACTAGGATTTGTAAATAAATTATTTCAAAATCAAAGTCTGGTATTCATTTGCACTTTCATACATTCATATAGTAGGTAAGGTATATCAAACATTTTGTTTTGTAAAATATAAAAATATTAAACGAACCAAATCAGAAAATACGGGACAAATAAAGAAACCCGGGACTCTTGTACGTCCCGGGTTTTTTTTAATAAAAAAAACCCGGGACAGGCTGTTGAAATACGGGACAGTCCCGGGAAACCCGGGACGGATGGTCACCGTAAGTATAGGGCAAGTTCCAAGTTTAGGATTCGTGGAAAAAAAAATCGAGACAATAATTTTTCCTAACATTACGATTATGGAGAACGCGAAAAAAGTGGGTCTCGCAATTCTGTCTGTCTATCGGCCGTCTGTCTGTTTGTCTGTACCTCGACCTGCAGCCTTAACGGCTGAAGCGATTTTATTCAAACTTTGGACTTAAGCTTCTTATGTGATTCCCTAGAGGAGAATTTGAATTTTTTTTTAACTCAGAAAATAACGGTACCTGTCATACAACCAATATACAAAAATTGATTTATTTCAAAAACGGCTCTAACGTTTTCAAAAAAAAAATTACGAGCTACTAAAATTACTGGAGCAAATATTTTGGCAGGAAACAAAATTTATAACGGTTTATTAACCGTACCTGTCGTACAACCGCTTTTTTGTTTTTCAAATTCCTCGTTAACTGCTACACCGATTTCAACCAATTTTTCTATACAAATTGTCCCTTATAATTTTAACAACTTTTCATATAAAAATGTTCGAAAAAATAATTTTTAGATTTTTAAAAAAATATTGTATTTTCTTTTTTTAAATTCAATATCTTAAAAATGGGCTAATAATTTTTAATTTAATTTTGTGAAAAATTGTATTTTATTAAATACTTAAAGCTGGCATACCAAATTTCGTTTTACAAAATGTTCAAGAATTATTATAGTACATAATACAAAATTTATTTAAAAAAAAACTCGCTCTAACGATTTTTGAATTTTTTTTTCATAAATTCATATTTATTAAACAAATCAGATGGCATATACTTTTTTTTGAGCTCTATCTTTTGTAGCTATTAAAACAACTAATTTATAATAGTTCATAGTATAATCATTTTTATTTTTAATTGTTTTTAAAACTTTCTTTTTAATGATATCATAATATTATGGAACCAATAAATATGTACATGTACATTGTCAATTTCAAGCTACGTTAAAACTGTTAGCTTCGAGAGCAAGTTTTGTGCGATCCAGTCCCTCACAAACATTTCAGCTTCAGTTCCGCTTAATAGAAGTTAATAGAACTTCTACTAAGCCGGACCGAAGCTGAACTGTTAGTTGGGTCGTGCCCATTTTTATTTAAGGGATGTCTAATTCGAAGTTTGCGAGGTAACCATACTGCTGTTTAAATGATTAAACAATACTCAAGGCAATCAATATTACATTCTATAACTTACATAATGATGCAACCATATGAATATATTTTTCTATATTGTTTGTGTAGTTTTAATAATTAATATTTTCTCCTTGTACCATTTTTTCAATTATTAAAAACTTTCCTTAATAATGTTTAGAATTTTTTGTTTCTTTTTACTGTCAAATATGCTGTGAAGGTTGTCATGTTATATCAAAAATAGCATCACATTCAATTCAATAATATAATGTATGTATACAGTACAAGTATGTAGGTATAAAAGATATAATAAAACATAATGTATGTATGGAAATGTATATGTACAACATACGTTTATGTGTAATATTCTGCTTTTCAGAATAAAATAGGACACACTCTCATTTTGAAAAAAAAAAAAATAATATAAAAATCCTTCTTGGCAATTACTTTCACATATCCTTCAAAAACAAACAGAACCGAAGTCCTATTTTTTCACACACATAAAATCTGCATGCTACCTACATACATATAATATCCTATGTATATGTATAGGATATCCATATATACATTGTATATTCTATCTTCATAGTCTTCTTCTTTTTCTTATTATTATTGTTATTATTAAAAAGAAATCTTTCATATCAATGAAAAGTAGTCCTAAAACTTCCACTTTTCCTTGTCTCGAGTCCACACTCCTCACCATACACACAAGTCTATATGAAATAAAATTTAAAGAGAAAATCATCATCAACATTATCATACGTCGTCGAAGAAAGATCTGTATTGGAGTAATGGCCACATTGCGCCACATTAAATGGGAAACTAAATCATCTGCAGTCTATGATTGTCCCATATTCCTTCGCATACAAAGGAAATTTCCACACACACTACTTTGCATTAATATGAAAAGTTGTCATGTTTGCACTCCGCCGTGCCGCCATTGCTGTCACCGTCATTTTGCGCGCACCCATACATCTGTGTAGAATTTGACAGGATATGGCATATGGGCGGTAAGACGTGTATAGTATTTTGAAGGCATTAGATACAAAAGTATTTATTCCTTCATCCGGCACCGGAAAAAAAATAGAAAACAAAAAACAATTCCATTCTCTGGTATATCCCCGATGATAGGAAGAATTCCTCCTTCCTATACTTCTATCCTTCGGGAATAATGATTATAGCTGATGCCTGATGTTTGTGGTACTGCAACCTAGAGCTTCAAAGTTCGAAGTGCGGTGGCCTTGTTGTATTGTTGGTATTCCTCATTTACTTGGTGTGAGTCTTTCAAATTGTAATCCTTGCGTGTTCCGCACCAATCTTTAGGATTTATTGATTTTTTTTCGGTATATTGATCCTGGCTTAGTCCGTCCTTGTGGAATGACGCGCGCCTGCTATAATTATGCTGAGGGAATTAGTCTCTTTACGTGACCCTTTTCAAAAGTTGTGTCCCTTTAATGGAGCATGGTTTGCCTCCCTCACAGAATAATAATTATTGTTGTGGTATTTAACAAACAAATAGAACATACAATATGCAAACAAGGAGTGTCCTGTTAAGGGTCTTGATTATTTGTTTGTTTCAACGTTGTTATGATAACAAACATAAAACAGACTTTGGATACCTTGGCTAGGTTTTGTATATAACAATTGCGAAGAAACGATCACAATAATCACTTTTTTTTGTTTTTTTTTTTCTATAATATCCATCTGTAATTCGTTCCACTTAAAACCACGTCCGATAGACTATAAAAGAATCATAGGGGAAGCTCTGCAGGATTCTCATTAAAATGCTAAAAGTGAATATAATGAGACCGTGTCGTAGTCGTCGTCGTCGCGTCGTCGGTCGTAGACAAACATTTTTAAGCGCTTTTTGAATACATTGGAAAGAGATAGAATAGGAGACAATTTCCTGCAGTTACCCGCAGTCATTCTTCAAAACCAAAAAAAAAAAAAAAAAATTCAATGCCTCACAGTCGTCCTTCATGTCGATTTGGTAGATCAGGTGGTTTACCGTTACTTTACTAGCTGTGGTGGTATAGGATAAGTAGAAATTTGAGTGTTCTACAGGCTGGCGCATATGTGTTGTATATGCTGTGCTTTTGCATGTATAAATTTTATTATAATTAATACTTCATACATACATATATTTTTTACCTACATTTGTTAGACAGTGGCTTTTGAAAGTGAATTTTTGGTTGTTTAATTTTTGAGGTAACGGCCAAGGACTGAGTTATTACGGTTTACATTTGAGCTCTTTGAAAGCCAATATTCCCGCAATTGGATTATTTGAAGCAAATATTTATACAGAAGTCTGTAGGTGACGATAGATGATTTCTTAAATCCATTTCTAATAATAAAAAACAGTTGCTTTTATTCATATTCTAAATAAATGGGCTTTTAAGCTGGCTATCTTGTCTCTTTACTAGACAACGTCAATTTCGGAGATTGAAATTTACATAATTATGCATTTCATTCCAGCAAACTTTTATACATTGTGTGTTTTTTTATCAAGAGTAGAAATAAAAAGTACGCATACACCACAGTGACCATGATTTGGTCTGTATTATACAGGGTGATTGGTATAAGTTGCACCAAAAAGCTGTAACAGGTAGGTTGGGTTAAGACAAGAAAAAAATCGTATGGGAGGGAGTCTATTTCCCAGGCGGGACGGGCAATTTTCTAAAAAAAATTACTTAAAACAAAAAAGAATTATTTAAAAACAACATTTTTTTTAAGCATCAGCATATTTATTGAACAGCGATATTTACAATTTGACTTATAACTAGTTAGATACGATGACATTGTACATTTATTGGCACATAGGGGGCTAAATTGTGTACTATGTCTTAAATTTAAAGGATTATTAAATATAAAATACATGTCAAAAAATAAAATCTTCAAGTCGGTTGACTTAATTGCCCTCGGGGTGTTCGGTCCCGGTTGTTAAGTTGTGGTTTTGGTGGGGAGCTGGGTTGGCGTTTAGTTACGGTGATATGCTGACCCAGTTTCAGCGTAGAACGAAACTGCTTGCTCGTTGTCTGTGATGATGTTGTTGTCCAGGATGTCCATCGTTCTGAGGTATCTCAGCTCGGTTTGTCGTTGCTCGGTGGCCATATCCTTCTTATTAGTTGATTTGGGTGATTGTCTTCGAGATGGAGAAACAGATTGGAAAGGAATTGCTGATGACAGGCCGCAGGAGCTGCTTGTACATAAGTATCTTCGTCTTCTGGCTTAGTCCGTTTCTGCGTCTCATCAATGGGTGGAGTCGGTCGGTGGAAGGCCCAATTGGCTTTTTTGAGAACGTTTCGTGAGTGCGGGTTGAAGCTAAGCAACTCATTTAAGTGAATGCCGAGGTAGTTCACGTTCTTTTTGGCTGCTATCGTGGATCCATCCGGAAGATTCAGAACCAGACTTCTGCAGATCGCTGCGCTGCGACTACCTCTACTGGGTCTCTTGAAGCACACAAGCTCCGATTTGGATTCAAAAACAACGGTACAACTTGCATTGCCTGGCCATACCTTTTAAGAAATCCAGAAATCTCTTCTTTTATTTTCATTTTAAATAAAGTTGCGTTTGTGAATAGTTTTTACGTTATTAAGTACTATTTTTATTTTAAAAATTCATTGCTCTGATCAATTTCTTGTCAAACATAAAAAATTAAATGGTTGCTGAAATAATCATTTAGCCGTTGCAAGTCGCCAATTTACCCAATGTTGGGCATAAACAATATACTAGTTTACACCTCTCCTCTGCATTTCAATATATTTTCAGGGCAAGTTAAGAAAATATTTAGACTTCAAACATTAGTTTTTCTTTTAAGTGGTATGATTTACTAAACAAAATGTCACTATACTTTTAACATTATCTATCTATAGGAGTCAAAACCAAATGAATAAGTAATACAGATTATAATATGGAGCAGCTACTAGAACGTAACAAAATCTAAAGATGTTTGACTCAATGCAGATGCAGAAATATAATGGTTTTTTTTATACCTGTGCAACAATCCACAATCGCTTTTGGAAAGTGAGCTGGCCATTTTTCTGGCTTATCTAAGACCTTTGGTATAACCGACCTTTTGTTTTTGTAATAATATCATCTTGAACATAAAATACTTTGGATGATGTCAATGATTTATAGGAGCTAAAACCATAATACCTGACCTACCAATAGATTTTTTCTTTAAAGATTACGTATACGCCACAGTATTATGATTTTCTTTAAGTTCACTTTGAGAATTAATTTTGTTTTTATTTTAAGACTTAGCTTTGAAATTAGATTGTATAAAATAATACTTATACCTCACCTATTAAACAATACAATACAAAAATGTATTATGAAATGGAAATAGTAAATGACTTGTTTAAAGCTTTATCGTAACTGGATCATTAAAGAAGTACTGTTAAGGTTAGACCGCACACAACTGCAGCGGAACTACACTTTACGACGCGGCAAAACATTATTTGTATGAAATTGTATGAGCTATATCGCACTAAGCGGCAACAGAACTTCATATAATTTCATACAAATTATTTTGAATCGCAGTTCCGCCTAGTGTGGTCTAACCTTTAAATGTATTATTAATACAATAATAAAGAAAAAGTGTAAAGAAACATCAAAAGTTAGTTTTTTTTTATGGGTACGTTCATGAGACTTAAGGGACTTAATATTTAGTCAACTACATCCATTTGAACAATAATATACCTCAAAATAACTAACTTTTTTTTCCGCATGTCTTTATGTCAAACTTAACTTTTCTTGAATAGTTTACCTCAAGTTCGTTTAGAAAAAGAGAATCCTCGACATGGATACAAAATTCCGTCGTAATGTACGGAAAATTTCATTTTAATTTTAATTAACTCGACCGCACAAACAATTTATAAAAATTTAAACTGATTTTTAATTTCACAAACCACAATTTTAACAAAAGCACACTTCATTTAAAATTAAAGGTTTGACCGCACACAACTGCAGCGGAACTACACTTCACGACGCGACAAAACATTATTTGTATGAAAATATATGAGGTATATCGCACTAAACGGCAACAGAACTTCATAAAATTTCATACAAATTATTGTGAATCGCAGTTCCGCTGCAGTGCAGTTCCGCCTAGTGCGGTCTAACCTTAAGGCAGATATTTCTTGACTAAATTTCCAGTCACTTTCCAGTAAAAGTTCCCTTCAATTTTTCAAAGTCAATTTTTGAAAGCTCACCAATCACAGACTAGAAAGTTGCCTTACTGGCAAGTCACCAATGTACCAAATATTGGAACGCAATACTACTGGAATAACTGACAAATAGGTGTGCCAAATTGAAACAAAATGTTTCCTGACGTTTCAAATATATCCGAAAAAAAGCAAAAATAAAAAACAATTTTCTCAAAACCCTATGGAACTTAATATTTATTACAATCACTATGAACATTTTAAAGGAATAAAGTTTCGAGAATTAAAATTTGAAAAAAAAAACTTTATTTGGGAACTACTATTGTAACTACTAATTACAGCGGGTTTAAATTTTTCCCTTAGGAAATCACATTCAAATATATTCTCTACGGCAAATTAAATGACCCGTTAAGGCCTTAGCTCTCTGAACAGTTGACGTATAAATAAACAAAAGCACAGGCTAATCAATATATGCATAATCACCCCTGTTCTGAATTTCGATCGTTCGAAAAATCCTTTCGTTTGTAAAATCTGGGTGTTTTGAAATACTTTTCGTTTCCAAAACTTGCTAAATCATAGTTGACTTGACATTTAAAATTAATTTTAGTTTTGACACCTGAATTTAAATTGTGAGAATTTAAATTTTTAAGAATTTATATTTTACAAGAAATTTCAACTTAAAGTCCACGGTGCCCCTTAGTTTCGTTACAATAAATTATGTTCCTTTGTTGTAATTAATTTATTTTGTTCAGATTTTGAATGAAAAAATTGTGTTTTTTACAGATTTCGAAAGAAAAAATGGTTTGGATACTGACTACTGTGAAAGTGTAATTAAGAACACTTTTTTTTGAATCCGTACGGAATTCATTTTCGTATACGGATTCAATTGGAAACGAAAATCAGAACATGGGTGAATGTAGTTTTATTACGAATAGGTAGTTTGATCTTTAGTACAAAATTTAAATTAAATCGTTTGGCATTTTCGTCGTTAGCTGAATAGGGTATGGTTTATTGATTCGATGTTAACATAATATGCACTACTACATCACACAAATTTGCTCTCGTTGCTCGGGGTTATAATGTAGGGCTAAGCCGCACTATCAACATTAAAGGTTAGACCGTACTAGGCGGAACTGCAATGCAGCGGAACTGCGATTCACAAAAATTTTTATGAAATTTTATGAAGTTCAGTTGCCGCTTAGTGCCATGTAGCTCTTTCAATTTCATACAAATAATGTTTTGCTGCATCGTGAAGTGTAGATACGCTGCAGTTGTGCGCGGTCTAACCTTAAAACATTTTGGTTTATAAATACCAATACATTGTTATAACATAAGCAAACGTGAAAAAAAGTCAAAAGGAACACAAAATAAATATTTCCATTTTTATATAAAAAAAGTAAGTATACGCCACAGTGTCCGTTTTTAATCATTGTTTTAATTTAATTGGGATAAATATAAAAACAACAAGATTCAAAGTAAAGGTACCTTAAGACATCAGTATACACTTCCAACTTTCGATAAAATACGATAATAAGATGATATCGCGATAAATTTTGCTAAAAACAAGTTTAATTTAATATGGAAGTACACAAAACTAAATAATATTTTTACAATAATATTTGTTTAATAACAATTTATAATTATTTATTAATTCTTTATTTTGAAACATAGCTGTAAAAAAAAGTACGCAAACACCGTTGTTCTGTTTTCCGATCGTTATAAAATCCTTTCGTTTTCAAACTCAAGATGTTTGGAAATAGTTGGAGTTTTCATAACATGCTTTCATTTTCGATCTGATTGACAGTTAAATTGACGTTTGTTATTAATTTGTGTTTTTTAGTCTGATTTGTGAATGTAAAAATTAAATAATTAAGGACCCTATGTTTTGTGAATGAAAGCAACTTAAAATCCACGGTTCCACTTATATTTCGTTGTTTTTAATAATTGTTTTTCAAATTTCGAAAGAAAAAATGGTTTGGATATCGGCTACTACGAAATTGAAATTCAGAACACTTTTTTGAATCCGTACGGAAATCAATTTCGTATACGGATTCAATACGAAACGGAAAACAGAACAGGGGTGAATTTGATTTGTTTAATAAATATGAAATAAAAACATTAAACAAAATTATTTGTCAATTTTTTAATATTTAATAATATACAATCAGTGACGAGTTTTAAGTTAAACTCTCCAACTGACTCACCAAATTCAAAGGGTTAACTCCAGCTTAACTCCGAAGCTCGGATCAGTTTTTCAGTGACGAGTTTTAAATTAAACTCGAGCTGACTCAACAAATTCAAAGGGTTAACTCCAGATTAACTCCGAAGCTCGGATGATCTCACTCTGAAAAAACCGGGCCTTAAAAAACATATCATGAAAAGGCAATATTTTTTTATTGCCTTTTCAAGATATGGAATTTTCAACTAAATTATTTAAAAAAAATCCAAAACAATATTTTTGAAAGTTTGTTATGTAATCATAAGGCTGTGGTTCCGGTGCCAGAGAAGATAAGCGAATATTACTCGCGTGAGTTCGAAAAGTTCGATAAACTCATTCAAAAGTATACATTTCCTATATGTGGTTGTTCAAGTGCATACAATTTAACAGTACTCCTAGTACCTATTATATAAATAAACATAAATTGGGTGGCGCAACAGCTCGTGAAGAACCAGGGCCTGGTGACTATCATTTCGCAACCAACAACACGTAACCATTCCTGTGTGTGTTTGTTACAGGAATGGAAGGGACCTACAATTTTATGCCGAATCCGAACGGCTGACGAGAAGCATTTATTCATGACAAGTGATATACTCTTGGAGGATTTGTCAATTCCTCGCAAGAGGCAGTAGCCCTAAAAAAAATGTGGACGAGGCTAGAAAGTGAACTCAGACCTCCAGCATGACAGTCGAACGCAATATGTAACCATTACGCTACGGGCTACTACCCAGTACATATTAGTATCTACATAAATAAATTCGCTTATTTCGCGTGAATAAACTCGCTTGCAACGGAACCACTCTCTTAGCGCGAATATGTGCAAGCTATTTTTGCTTAGGTACATTCGCTTAGTTTGCGCTAGTAAATACGCTTGCACGGGAGCCGCAGCTTTAAATTATGTCCTGTATAAAATTTGATTGAAATCGATAAAGCTTTAAATGAGAAATTTTAAAGTTAAAAAAAAAAACCGTTCCATGACAGAACGATTTTGGTAAACATTTTTTTTACCAATTTTGTTTAAATTTTTTTTTATTAAAGTTATTCTTGTCGTTTTTAAGACGTTTGTGTCGTAGGTGAAGTTTTTTAGAATTGAAAATAAACTTTCAAACAAGTTTGAAGTAAATTTTAGATCTATGTTAAACCTGGACGCATATATGCCTGGAGAAATAGACCAAAGCACGAAAATCAGTTTTCTTAAGTCCTCCATCATTGTTTTGTAAGATTATATTAAAACCTCGAATTTTTTGAAAAGAAATCAATATTTAATTTTTTCAGAGAGAAAAAAGTGAGTCAACAAAATAAATGAGTGATATACCTATGTGATCACATTTAAAAATTTGAACATTTCATGTCCCATGTTTGTTAAGTGTCCAAAAAAGTAAAGAGCAAAGTTCCCGAATGTAATAATTTTCATGTTTCGGTCTCAAAAATTTAACAAAGCAATAAACTTGAAATGTAAAGTTGTAGGTCTTACATAAAGTTAATTGAAAGAGGTTACCTTCTCTTCACACATTTTATACTACCCTCTAACAACATTACCATTAAAAATACTCACTTTAATGAAACTTTGGGTCCCTAATTAGGCAGTTTTTATTCAAAAACTTTAGAATACTCAGCTGAGTTTTTTTTAAATTTCTTAATAAAGGAAAGCTTTTACAAAATTAGACCTCAATCACGAAAAAACTCTTATGAATTATTTTTTTTTGTTTCACTTTTCAAATTTGTTTTGAATTTTTAAAGCCAAACGTTTGATATCTAAAAAGTATAATTCATCAGAGCTCGAATTAAACTTTCAATAACATTAATGCGTGCTCTTTTAGATTTTCATTTTAATATATTAACAGCAATGACATAATATAGTTTATGTATTTAGTTTTTCTCTATGCATGTACCATGTACCTGAACTATATACTTGCACAGAGGCCAACGTAACTATGTCACAAATAAAGAAGCTTCTTCTCAACAAATAAAAACTCTTGCATCACATCATAATATAGTCTCTGACTATATTATAACACAACAACGGTATACCCGGAAGATTTTTCAATTGTTCAAACAAAAAGCAGAAAATGCACATGTGGGCTGGTTTCCAAAAGAAAAAACTTCAAAAGAGCCATAGAAATCCCAGTTGAATACTCGCGTTCTATGTCGGTGCTTTCAGGATTCTTCTGATGACGGGAACGACAACGACGATGAACGAAACCCCAACAAAAATAATACAACAAAAAAAAAAGTAGAAAAAGCAAAAACTCCTTTTTAATGTATCGAAGAATATATTGCAATCATTTACTTTTCTCTTTGAAGGTACCTACATACATCCTTTTTCGCCAAGACACTCAACAAAACTTACAACTTCCAGTTCAAATAAAATTATATTCACGTTGGAAATCAGTGGGTTTTTTCCAGTACTATAATTTCAAATACGTGGGCATTGCTTACTTTATTAAAGCCGACAATCCTTATGTGCACTTGGAGTACACTGGTAGGTATACGACTCTTATGTGCAACCTTTCTTCCTACACAAATTCATTTTTGTCAGCACGCCTGTGTCTCTATAAGTGGAATGTGTCAGAAGAATTAAACCATTCATACTTCTCCTGGCTATCGACGACTTATAATTGCCACACTGTCTACTCTAGTGGTACACTAAACTTCCGGCTGTTCTCAGTTTATAGCAGTGCTAGCATTTTTAGCATTTCTTTAGACCAAGCACTACACTACACATAGTACTCACTCGTTCATATTGTTTATATGAATTCTCCTTTTCAGGAGGGTGACTCTTCAGGTTCAACATGGTAAAACTATCACTACACCATCGGTTGGATTTGCGTGGGAGTGGGGGGGGGGGGTAAAGTTGGTGAACTAGGTCAATGAATTGAATTGCACTATTTTAAATTTATAATCAAACGAGTAGGCAATATCTGGGTGTGTGTGTTTGGGTGTGAGTGGAGTGCCAAAGGATCTTTCATATTCATGCACTATAAATTGTTTGTGTCTATTCACAGTATACAATAGCAATAGCTGCTGTTACTGCTCTTCGTGCTGCTTTTACTGGTAGTGCGGTTACAACGTTATGCTCCCTGTTGACAATAAATTTGCATATATTGGATGGGAATGGTGGTTTGCAACGATGATGATGGGTAGTAGAGCTTAGCAATGCCGATGATGGCATTGGGATTGGGATAGACGCAGACAAAGGAGCCTTTACTCTGTATATGTAAATTCGAATAATTGATCCTGGAGTTGAACTAGCAGCAGAATCAAAGAAGAGAGTGGCGGGAGATGGGAGTTTTTAAAGCATATTCCTCTTTAAAGAGTGATAAAACAGAAACTCACACACACACATAACTCACTTGTGTTAATTGTAAACATCTTGACCCCATACAGAGAGATGGGAAAATTGTTGCACTCATACCTCTCCGTATCTGCCCTGATGATGGAGCTGAGTTGAACTGGGAGAAGAAAGCAATTCAACCAGGAAAAGGGTATTATGTTCTGGGATGGTTGTTTCGTAGGCCATATACAAATTGCTTTAGATTAATGGGATTAGTAAAAATTAATCACATTATGTTATTTATTTGTGGCAATGACTTGGACCTCAGGAGCTTTTGGTTTAAATTGAAAAAAGGGTTTTGGTGGTGTTTTTTGTTTGTTTTTATTTTAATTGGGGGAGGATTTGATTACCAGAATTGAAAAATATTGTTTTGTAGATTTATTAACAAGAGAAAAGTGGGAATTAAATTGAAAAAAACGTAGTAAACTCATATTCATTTGATAAAAATGTTTTGAATTGGAAATACAATGCATGACTGGATAGCACTTACTTGCTCTTGCTAGACATTGACGATGTTAATATTAATGGTTCCATAAAATGTTTATATCGTTAACGAGAGGATAATCAAAACAAGGTTCGATAACAATTTTGAATTTTTTTTTAATTTAGGTAAGAAAAAAAAACAAGTAAATGTGAAAAATGTCAAAAGTCAATAGCTGTTTTCTTTGATTTTATCATATTTGTACCTTCATATTTTAAACGCAAAATTTTTTGAATACTTAAGAAGTATTGTAATCCAAAATTATGACCAAATAAACTGGTCCGTTGATGAGATATTCGGGAGTATGTCAGCAAAAGGCGATTTGCTCAAAAAACCTTAAAACTGTACTTCCATATTACATTTGTTGGCAAAAACCTGGTATGCAGTATTATTTAAACTGTTTCATAGATTAAAGATAACATATGTACGAAGTTTAATCAAAATCGTTGGAATCATTTTTGAAAAAAACTTGATAAAACCAAAATCGTTTGAATTTAATGCTAAAGACAACATACAGAGGTCGTTAATTGCTTATTTTGTGTACCTAATTTTATTCCAATGGGGTTTAACTCAGACGTTTTCTTGGAAATGAAATGCTTAATATTTATTTAATAAAAAAAAAACAAATTTTTTTTTCCAAAATGGCAATTCTTTTCTTACCCCGTTTCTTTCCCCGTATGTTCCTCAAGGGGTATAACCGCTAAATTCAAAATCTGGTTTTGAAATATATCAGTTATACATTGTATGTAATTACAAACATATGAACATAAATATTTACTTTCAGTTTTGAATGACCTTCCCATCACATATCGATTTATTTATTTTCTTTGAACTTCATTAAAATGATCTACAAATATTTATATCCTTATTGAATTTCATATATTCCAGTATCAACACAATCATTTATTTGGATTTTTCAAATAATTCTTCATAAAATCCGGTGATGTGGGACAGCCCCCGCAGCGGGAAATGCAACAACCCCAACTTCAAACGCCATCTGAATCTGATTTATATGGTACGGATGAGATAGAATTCCTGCTGGACGAAATACGTGATTTAGAGCCGGTCTGCTGTCAGCTGGACGACGTGCAGGATTTTGAAATAGCTGGCAGCAGAGCCGGAGAGTTATCATTATCCTTAGAGTCACCACTAGGAACTTGCACATCGTGGGACTCGCACGCCAACTACAGACAAAGCAGTGATAATTCGCCACTGGCTTGGGGAGTTGTATTGCACTGTGATTCTCAACATTTAAAAACGCCTACAGGGATTGTACGATTTCTTTTGGTGGTTAGCATATGAACAAAATATCTATACATATTGACTTTTATCTATATTTTAAATCTATCTTCTATACTTTGTGTTTTAATTTGTTTTATTTTTTGTGTTCTCCTTTATACATATAGTTATCTTCTGCCGCTTGCCTTGCATGCGAATGCTCAGCTGGCACCGTTCAAGTTGGTCTTTTTCTACTGCCACTCATAGGACGCTTAAGATTAATGATTTTCTGTGCAGTATTTTCCCTCCTAATAACTTGTGTAATGTTGTTTCTTGATGTTTCGCACATAGCACTGATGTTTCCATTCAATTGGACTAAAGTGGTAAGTTCAATCCGTGATAATGGACATGGTGTTAACTTACATAGATTTAAACTAATTTGTTAAATTTACACTGCAGAACACTTGGATGTACCTGAGTATTGGTTTATTTTACATTTTGGGTTCCAGCCTTTTACTTCATATGGTCATTTTTGCTGAGGAATTTTCATGGGTGCCGAAACACACAAAGGAAACTCTATTTGCATCTGCGGTATATTTTTTAAAATTTCCTTTATTTAAAAAAAAAAATAGTTCTTATAACTTTAATTAAATATGTTCAACAGATTATAGGATATGTTTGCGCTGTCGAGGCCTTTATTATCTCAGGACTGGCTGCATGGCCACAACTCTATCGTCAAGTGCTAGACGATGGCAGCGAAATGTATATCGAGGATCGTGAAATGATCCTGCTTAGCACAGCTGAAAGTACTGAAGTGCCGAATCATAACAGCACGCCACATAGTGAAGCAAACCATCATAATCAATGCAAACGAATATCATCTTCGTCGTCGTGTAATCAAAAGCCTTATATACCTGGTAAGTTAGTGTTGTCTTTTAAAATTTCATATTAAATTTAAAATTCATTTAAGAATATTATTGTTTAATTTTCAATTGATTCAAAAGTCCTTGAGACCAAAATATCGATCTCAGATTGTGATTGATTTGAAAATGAAAATGACCCCTTTTAGTTTAATATTTTGTATACGTTGGTGCATTCTTTTGATGACCAACGACGCATGAGAACAATTAATTAAAACCTCATAAATTCATACAAATTTTAAAAAGTAAACCTTCAGATTGAGCTTATCGAACCATATACAAATAATATATATAGGCAGTACTATGTCAATAACATAAAGGTTTTTTATTTAGCTCCTTTTTATCGACTATTTTTACTGTTAAGAAATTAAATTATGTATGTATGTAT
Organism: Melangyna quadrimaculata; assembly: GCA_949320155.1. Classification (NCBI taxonomy): domain Eukaryota; kingdom Metazoa; phylum Arthropoda; class Insecta; order Diptera; family Syrphidae; genus Melangyna; species Melangyna quadrimaculata. The sequence goes on along the minus strand of OX439485.1, from coordinate 173,943,453 downwards.
GCATGTATGTATAAACCTATATTAGCGTGTCCGTTATTTTGTGTCGTGACGAAAACCTTTGCTCCCAGATGATTAAACTCTTTTACAAGGTGAAAAAAATGCCCTCAAAATTTCAGCCTTCTATCTCAATATTAACACGTGCCGAAACTAAATTGAAATTTTAAATGCAAATTTCATGGTAGTTTTTGGCTATAAGAATTTTTTTTTTTATATTGTAAAAAAATTGGAAAAGTAAAAAACCATTGTTAATTGCTTGTGGAATGAGCCAACTTTCTGTGGGAATTTTATTTATACTGTTAATTTGATTTTACGCATGCGCAATGCCTTAATTTTGAATGAAAACACAATTATTCTTATAGCACAGTGCATTTCCGAATCGAATAAACTCTCCCACTCAACTGCTTAACCTAAGTTCCACTTGTGGGGTTCACAAAATCATGCATATAAGCCCTAGAATCTCTAAAACTTCCACTATTTTTAGACGAATTGTCAGTTTTTGTCCAATGCACTGTGCCTGTGCTATGAAAATAATTTTCTTTCCATTTAAAATTAAGGCATTGCGCATGCGCAAAATTAATTAAACAGTATGAATAAAATTCCCATACAAAGTTGGCTCATTCGACAAGCAATTAAAAATGATTTTCAATTTTTCCAATTCTTTTTTAGAATGTGAAAAAAAAATCTTCTAGCAACAAATTACCATGTAATTCGCATTTAAAATTTAAATTTAGTTTCGACACGGGTCAATATTGTGGTAGAAGGCTGAAATTTTGAGGGTATTTTTTGTCACCTTGTAAGAGAGTTAAGCATCTGGGAGCAATGTTTTCGACACGACACAAAATAACAGACACGCTAATGTATATCATATTTTCCTTCAAAAGCTCTAAGTCAACCATGCAATATACCTACATGCATATACATATTAGTCCTTATAGCTCTTACTTTAAAATCCAAAATGACTTCAAGTACTACGTAAACAAATTATTTTCTAAATGTACGTCTCTAATGACTTCCGCAAGCTTCCTTTCATCATCAGTGCACTTATTGCTTGTGTTTGCTGACTTTGCCTATATAATAGTGTGTATTATAGTCCTTCGCCTTACCCTAACTTGCACTTCAGTTAATTTTTCCATTAAGTCTGCCCCCTTGTTTATAATTGAATCAATAACCCAGCAACATTTTCATAAACGTCGTTGACACAAACAGGGCGACCTCTCGATGTATATAAATAGACATACTCAACTCAACGTCAAACAATGACAGAATCACTTCAGTTCATTAAAATATTTTGAATTCTCCAACCGGCTGAGTCGTTTTTATATCCTTGCTGGTTCTGACAACATCCTTCATTATGATACTCTTGCAGGTCTCTTTCCCTTCTGTTTTGCCTATTATGTCGCTTCTACTTGGATGACATTTAAAAAAAACACGTTTTCATCCATAATCAATTATGGACACAAGGAGATATTGTGTTGCCATCATCATGATACTCTTCATCTCCATCATCATCACCCCATTGCCCATTCCATCTAGACTATATCCTATTGAGCTGAACACATGGAGCACGTTCCACTTATTGGTCAATACGATGACACTTTGCGAGCTTTCAATCTATGCGGGAAAAGCAACAAAAATTAAACAAAAGAAAATATGAAAACATATCCTTATCGCATTGATATTCGCATTCCATCCCCCTTTTGGGGTGGTGGTATTTTATTTTGGTCTAAACGAGCCTAAAGACATTATGCAAGTGTGCCGGTTGCGGTGGTGGTGCTGGTGGTGGTTGTGTTGTAGAGAGGTGGTTTCCTCAAAACCTTTTGAATTGTCGATGGAAGTGCATTTATTGATTAAATCACTCATCAGATAAAAAACAGTAAAATATAATATTCTTTCTGGAGGATTCTCTTTTCTTTCGCAAAAAACACCATATAGGAGAGAGGAATAGGAAGGATGTTGATGGAGAAGCATGCGGAAGAATCTTCTTTTTTTATTCCTTGTTTCGACTTAAATGAGAATGTTGTGGCTATGTCCTATGTTGTGCATCAGTTCTATCGTTTATAACATCCATAAAAGCATTCGCTATTTGAAAGCACGCAATAAAGGGAGCATTTTTAATTAAATTAATACCATGAAAAGTACATAAGTTCATTCTCAGTCAAACACACAAAAAAAAAAAAAAAAAAAAAAAAAAAAAAAAAAAAAGCGACCGGTCTGATGGAGGACGGTTTCTCTGAATTATATACGTGTATATTTGTATCGGTATATTGATGTGACCCTAAATCTAGTAAAATAACTTAGAATGTTTTAAAATTTACTGATTTTAAACTAAATTCATGTGTTTTAAAGATCTCCCAAACCAAATATGGGCGAAACATTTGCAACGATAGAAAAAAATGACAGATGCACAATGTTTCGCATCGGTTTGGCGGAGCCTTAAAATATTTGTCCAATAATTATTATGATTTCTTTATATGTACTGTATACATATTTATATGCACATACATTTGGTATGTTAAAATTAACTTTTTTTTTTAATATTTCATGTATGTCATTTTCCATTTTGGTTAGTCTCTCCAACAAAAATTGTCAAAACAAGGAAGAAAGGATATTTGCCTTTCACTCTGACAGTAAAGCTCTTACAGGGTTGCCGAAGAACTTATTCAAGCCATTTTTGATGTTATTATGCACAGCAAAAAACCATATCTCCTGAACGGACTTAACCCCTTAAAAAATTAATATTTATTGCTCTGCGGTTTAGAAACATATCCGACAGGTAAATCTTCTTTCTTTTGAGTTTTCTTGTCATGAAAACAAATTTATTTGGTACTAAGAGTTGAAAACTACATGACTTACTGAACCGCAAAATATCAAATCTTCATTAATAAGCTTCTTCATTAATAAGCATTTTAACGGATTTTCCAGAAAAAAAGTAAACATGATAATAGAAACACGACAATCGAAAACACTTTTCCTCCTTTGGGTTGTATTATTTATTCTCAAGAGCTCTAAAAAAGCATACATTCTCAAAACTTCTGAAAAAAAAAGAAAAAGCCGTAACAATTTGAATCAATTTGTCAAGGGTAACTCTGTCTCTGTTCCTTGTCTTAACTTTATTTTCTGCTATGAGTTTCTTGTAAATTAATAATGTCAAAAATTGTCTGGGAAGACTATTGGATTTAGTGTTCATTAACAATGATTACAAATATTCTTTAGAAATTTTAGATTCTCCCCTTCTTAACAACTCTATTCATCATAAGGCTGTTTGTTTATCTTTTGAATTATGCATCTGCTTCCTTCCAAAAATGTAAAAAATTTTAAATTTTAATTTTGCTAAGGGCCCAGTTATAGCTATCATTGAATACCATCATTGAAAAAGTTAACTGTTGATTTTGAGACCTTTAGAAAGTTTAATCCTTGAATATTTTAATGCAGAAATATAGATTACGACTTTAAAATTATTTCTCCTCAAAAATTAAATCATTTCGACCCATATCTTCCCCATAACTCAACTTTTAATTTTTCAATGATGAACTACCTTACCAATGATCATTGAAAAAATTAAAAATTACGTTATGGGGATGATATGGGTCAAAATGATTTTTTTTTGGAGGAGAAATAATTTTGAAGTCGTAGTCTTTATTTCTGCATTAAAATATTTAATGATTAAATCTTCCAAGGGTCTCAAAATAAACAGCTTACCTTTTCAATGATGGTTTTCAATGATAGCTATAACTGGCCCCTAAGGCAGATTTTATATCACTTAATAGTTTTTATAATACTATCGACTGAAAGGATATTTTGGAAGGTAGGTCATTGGAGGATATGTTTGCTAGTTTTAAATGTATCCTCTTTAAAGGCATAAAACGATTTCTTCCTGAGTTTACTAGAAACAAATCATTTAGGTTTACGTGGTTTAATAAGAGAATCAAAAATTTGGAGAATGCTTAAAAAAAGGCATTTAAGCGTTCTAAAACGACAGAACTTCCCAAAGACCGGGTAATATTTCTTCAGTTGAGAAAAGAATTTGACTTTCTCAACAAATTTTTGTATAGACAATATATAATAAATACTGAATCCAATATAAAAACTAATTCCAAATCTTTCTGAGTATTTTTAAATTCAAAAATAAAATGTTCATCTTTTCCTCAATGTATGGAATATGAGAATCTTAAATCGAATGATATTCAGTCATCTTGTAATCTTTTTGCTCGGTTGTTTCAAACGTCATATAACATTATTCCAAATATTGATGGATTGTATTCTGATATTGTTCCTGTAATTGATTTTTCTTTACGAAGTTTTTCAGAACAGGACATTTTAGAAAATTTAAAAGAGATCGATGTTACAAAAAAATCTGGTTATGTTCTTATGTCAAATTGTTCCTCCTCACTTTGTAATGTACTGAGTCTTTGAAACTGAGAGTTTCATTGATGAATGGAAGATATCTTTTATAGATCCAGTATTTAAGAGCGGTCTTAAGCACTTAGTGAAGAACTACAGACCAATTTCCAAACTGTCTGCCATACCCAAACTTTTTGAAAAAATAGTCACTCAAAGGCTCAATTTTGCTGTATCCCCCAAACAACATGGTTTTATAAAAGAAAGGTCGACTTGTGCAAATCTAAGTCTGTTCGCAAATTTTTGTAGTGGTAATATGGAAAACGGTAGACAAGTTGATGTCTGGTACACTGATTTCGTTAAAGCGTTTGATCGAGTTCATCATGACCTTCTCTTGCAAAAGCTAAAAAAGTAAGGATTGAATGAACTGTTCATTAAATGGTTGACATCTTATTTATCTGACAGAAAACAGGCAGTTAAAGCCTGATCCACATCTGTGTCGTGTGTTGTGTTGTGGAGTCGTGTGTCGCTATCGCTTCAATGTATTTCATATGCGTAGAACCATATTTGTCTCGTGTGTTGTGTTGCAGTGTGGTGTATAAAATATATGGAATGATGGCGACACATGACTCCACAACACAACACACGATACAGATGTGGATCAGGCTTAATACTCAAATCTTAGAGGTTGTATCGGGTATTCCACAAGGAAGTCATTTGGGACCACTACTTTTCATTATTTTTACTAATGATTTGCCTGGAATATTGCAATTTTTTGATGTACACTGACGATGTTAAACTCTTCTTAGCAACATCATCAATTTCATATTGTTTATTGATGCAATTCGGTATAATTTTTTTTTTAAAGTGGTGTGAATATAATCATTTAGAACTAAATTATTCTAAATGTAAAATCTTTAGTGTAACTACATCATACTCATTAATTGAATTTGAATATAAATTCTTTGGCGTTAGTCTTCTCCGAATTAACTCAATTAATGATCTTGGTGTGCTTTTTGATTCATAGCTTGACTTCAAATCTCACATCGACTACATTGTTTCTAAAGGTAATTCACTTCTGGGTTTTTTGAAACGAAACTCCAGAGATTTTAAGGATTCTTATACTTTGAAGACTTTATTTATGTCTGTTTAATTTGGTTGGATATTTACCGGATTATAATTTAATGTGTTCTCTTATTGATTTAAAAACGCTCAAGTGTCGCAGACAAGTCATTTTGTTTGTCAAACGAATTCGGTCCACTGAGTTGCTTTCTTTATTGTCCTTTCATGTCCCGATACGGATTTTTCGCAACAGCGATGAATTATTTTATCCCTTCATAGAACTAATTATGCGTTATAGTACATGGTATACAGTGATATTGATCTTTATATGAATAGAAACTGGATGAGTTCAAAAATGCAGGAATGCTGCATGACTGCAAAATACAATTGTAAAAAAATGGTACCATTTATGCAAGTTTTTAATAAAATTGGATGTCATTGTTGAGAGGAAACATTAATTCTTCTAATGCCGTTTTCGTTTGGACGTCCGGAAGCGTCCGGAAGCGTCCAGAAGCGTCCAGAAGTCTTCTGAAACCATTCCATTGGCACAAAAAGTACGCTTCTGACGATTCTGAGAAGAGAAATTCGATTCTTGATTTCAAATCAGAATCCACTCAAGAAGCACTAATACATTCAAACTCAAACGTCACAACAAACTGCAATGTACTTCAAGTTTTTTTAACTTTTCATTTTAATTTAATTTGCATCAAAACCAAAGTTTTTGGTAAATTTTAATAAACAAATTAAGAAAAAATATTACAAAAAATATTATTTGGATGTTCGGAGTTGATACACTCGTGTTTTACATTTCGCTTTTTGTGTGGTAGCAAATAATTTTTATTTGAATATTCACCTATGAAGATATCATTCCCCAGAACTGAGTAGAAGCATCTTGGACTGTTCTATTGGATTTCAGAATGAGTGAAACTTTGAGTCAAACCAAAGGAAAACAGTAGAAATATTTTCTAACGGACAGTATTTGTCTGCAGAAATGGAAAGTCAATTCTGCAGTTTTACAATTCCTGCATTTTTGAACTCGGGGATTGTCTTAAGAGAAAAGTTCTTCAACTATGTAATTTATAAAATAAAAATAATAATTATTGTTTTTCTTTTTGGTTTTAATCCATTGACACTTTTTGTAAATAATTTGTAAATTCTTTTTTATTATGTTTTTCAATTATGTTTGTAATCAGCATATCCTTGATCAATTGATGAAATAAATAAAGAAATAAACTTTCAATTAAGGCCGCACGTGTAGGTATTAAAGTTTCAAACAAGAATACAAAAACAATTTGTAGGCGGCTCAGTTGTTCTGATTTTTATTTCAGCGGCGATTTCGCTTGCTGACTGCCGTGACATCAACAACAGACAGCAGACAAAAAGCTTTCCTATATATAACTCCTTTCCTTTTGTTCTATTTCTATCGAATAAGGAAGATTTGAATAAAACGGAATAACATGAGTAATACACAAATTGGGGGTACCTTATATTACTAAAAAAAATTAAATCAAATTGTTCCAACACTTTACCTCTTCCAGTGTTGCCACTTAAAAGTTGAGTACGCTTTTCACAATTTAATAAAAACATCGTGAAATAACCATTTACAATAATTTTTCCGGTTTTTTAACAAAAATACAAATTTCGCAACAAATGTCAAAAATAATCAAAAGCACTGTTGTTTTTCGTAAAAATTTAATTTACTTTTTTATTCAAGATGCCTATCAAGAACCCTGCAAATAAATGATGGTTTGAAATCTCGATATAAAGCGCCTTTTCTATTATGAGCTGCGAACAGCGGCCGAATGCGAATTTCAAATGGTTGTGAATTTTGGCGTTTCATTCATATCAATATAAAGTGTCGTCTAAAATTTGATGTTAAATTCGAGCTAATTTATTTATTCGCCGGTTTGTAGAATGCTTCCTGTTGTTTTGGATTATGAATTTACGTTTCACTATAAATTGCAATTACATTTGTAAAGCTCGTATAGCAAGCAAGTTTCTGTTCGTTATAATATGATACATATGTATATCCAAATAATTTTCTAAAATGAAAACATATAAGCATACGCCCAAAGAATCTACGCTAATACCCGGAAATATTTTAATCTGGACTTGATGCATGCACAACGGATGTTAATTATCAAATTTTAATATTTATCAACTATCAACAATATTGATGATTGACAATCTTAATATGGAGGTCTTCTAATTGGTTGATTTTTGTTCAATAGTATCTAATAGAATTTTTATTTTTAGTAAAAACTTTTCAAAGTAAAGATTAGTTGATCTTATTTTTTTTCATTTTTACAGCCAAACGACCCGATCAAGCAAATAATAAACGACCAACATTGGGTCAATCACAAACAAGAAAATCAAATCATCGATATCGTGAAGGCTATCATTATCAACCCATTGCGTCAACATCCCGCCAGAGTCCAACATTCGTCCTTGATGAACATATTAACGCTGGTCCATCCACATCCCGTTCCGTAGATAACTCTAGTTCGTGATAGTATTTATTTCTTTCCAAAAATGTTCACAGAACCCATAAAATAATAATAATAAAATAAAACATCAACAAAAGAAACCAAACAAACATTAAAATCATTCCAAACAACAATAAATCGCAAATACCTTTACGTTTTTATTTTCAAATTTTATTACAATTATTTAGATAGATGTATAATTTTGTTTAATTTTCTTTTTTATTAACATTTTACTAAGAAAACCAAATTTGAGAAGAATACAAATCAGCAAACACAAACAAAATCGCAAGTATTACACAAATAAAAATGGTAAAGAATACAAAAAAAAAAAATAAAAACAAAGAAATCAATAAATAGTATATAATAAATTAATACAACAACAAAGAACATATTTATACACTTTCGTAATAAGTTTGTATAGTAAATGAAAAAAAGAAGGAAAAAAAAAACATCCACAAATTTGTTTATTGAATAAATAACAAAAAATTACTATTAAGAATTATATACATTATATGTATAAATTATATATGTAAACAATTATTATTAATATGTTATTATAATTATTATTCCATCAGAGACCATCCATTATATATTCAATAAATATGCAAATGCATATTGTAATTTTTTTCGTCCTCTCCTATGTTAAATACAATTTAAACAAAAACAAAAAATAAGTAAAACTGAATGAAAACATTTTTTGCATTTTTTTATTAACCACATTTACGAAGATATATTTATATATGTATGTATATGAAAATGTATTTAACTTATTAATCCTAAAAACACTGAAATAAAAAAAAATCAACAATTTGTATTTGTACCATCTTTCTTAAGATTTAATATAAAAATGAATGAAATGAACTACAATAATTATATACATTACATACAAAATGCGTACATAATTAAAAATATCAATACGATTTTCTTTTCCCTCCATTTTGATTGAAAACAAAATAGAATACTTAACATAACGTAATTTTCAAAAAAAAAAAAATTGAAACGGTCGGTGTATAAAAATAAAATCAACTCTTTTCAAATGTATATAATGATGGTTTAGAAAAAAACCTACACCTATTATTAAGAAATCAATTTTTAATTATTTCAATTTGTATATTTTCACCATAATATACCGGTTATTTACACTTTTGTACATAAAATAACTTATCTATAAACTTCTCACACATAAGTTTTGTTTTTAAGTTACTCACTGTTAAGTGCAACTTAAGAATCTTACTTTTTTTAGTTACTTTCTGGTATTCAATGCCTTGACATACAGATCAGGTGATATACATTTTAAAAATATATCTTTAATATGAATATTACTGTTGAGCTATGATTAAATTCAAATAAGACGATAATTTATTCGAACTCAGTTTTTTATGTTGGACTTAAATATTTATGTTTTGTGTGAGGGAATGCGTTTTAGGCCAAGTTTAACAATCAATACTTATCTGAATAAGTCTACCACATTGGCTAATTAAGTGCCTCTCACTCAGACTGCGAAACTAGGCCTAAATTTTGTCTTAGTTACCGACAACTTCTGCTTCAATTTATCAATATTTGAACATCACTACTTTGTTCTTTGAACCACCTTTGTCATGTGCCAAATTTCATAGTTGAAACAACCCAATTATTTGGTAATACACTTATTCGTGGGTATTAATTTCAAAAGTGTTAAATCCGCTTCAAACCGAAGCTTACAAACAATTCTTTTGTTGTAACTACATACATACATATTTATAATACGGAAAATACACGATAAAAACATTGCACCGACCTTCATGCGTCTCGTCGTCCCAAACGTTTAGGTATCACAATTAGGTACTAAACGAGACCATTTAAAGTCCTATTCGGGTGTTTGGATAGCGGCTTACAACAGCATTTCCGTCAAACTATTGGTACAATAGTTGTATAGTGTATTTCCCGCTTTACCTGTTTCTATAAAGGACATAGATCCTAAAGTTCATGTTTTCCAAAAACTAATGAAATACATACTTATATTTATTTAAATTTTTTTATAATAGAAACAAGGCTCCCATGGATATTCATAATGCTAAACCCAAATCCTACTTCAGGACCGCTCCATAAGGTCGGGTTTTCGAGGATGTGCAGAATTGATTCAGTATAAAAAATAATCAACTATAATCTAATCTAATCTAATCTAAAATTTTTGACATTAGTGTTTTGACAGATATGAATAAAACCAAAATTGATTCTTTTCACCAATTGAAAACCGCATCAGATTCTCGAACTTAGATCTGATGATTCATTTGAACAAGCCGTTGTTTTTGCATTTTGCATAGAAGTCCATGTACTATTACAAAGTAAATAAAAAAGTTTTCTTTTGGCTATTATTTTCGCTATGCATTTTCTATTTTACTTTTGGGCAAGTATTAGTTTTGCTTAAAACAAAATTCAATTTTGATACCAAAACTAAATTTGAATCTTTAAATCGATTGGCAAGCTAGAACTTAACAATCAACGCACTTTAATAAAATATGTGGAAATGAAACCGTAAGCCCTCGACTTTCATAAGCTTTGCCATGTGACTTATATTTAATTTTTTTTATTTAAACAAATATTATATATGTACAAAAGGTATTTAAAAATGTTCTTAATATTAAATTCTTATAGCGCACTATATTAACATATCATTTAAAAAAAAATACTCGTGAGAAGGTATCTCAGACTATAACGCAAAATTTGTTTGGTTATGTTTTCATCCTAGGTATTATTTGTTCAACATTGTTTGTTTATATTTAAATTCTTACATACATATATAAAAATTTATAAAATAATTTATTATTTACTTTTAAAGTAAAACATTTTTTTGATGAATAGTGTGTTATCGGAAAATGTTATAGCTTAATGGTAAAGTTAAACACAAAAACATGATTATATACAATGTAAAATTTTATATAAACCTATAGATAAAACGGAAATTGTAAATGTACATTTAATTATAAAAAAACTAATAAAGTCAATAAAAATTTAAGAAAAATAAAAAAAGTCGTATAATAAATAAAAACAAAAAATTATTACAGTTACACATTATTTTGAAAAAAAAAAAACAATTTAGTTCTAAACTCCCGTGCAGAACTGATTTCAAATTATTATTTATATTTTACAAAAACCTAATAATCGCGAAAAAACATGTTAGATAAAAAGAAAACACGATAATAAGAAATTTAAAAAAGTAAAAATAGCATTGTTATAGATAAAGAGCCAGATATATCCTAGAAGAATGGAGCCGAACAGGTCAAAATCAATATTATAGATCACTAGACAGAAACAGCATCATTTAATATTTAAAACAAAAAAAAAAAAAAAAAAAAAAATACAAAAAGTATTGTATGTGCATGTATAATTATGTATGTAAGTATACTGAAAACGAGATGATAATGTATATGTATATATAAAGAATATATTTGGAATAACCGCAAAGGTAGATGTAACAAAAATAACAAGTCAACATTATGAAACCGACAAAAAAATCAATAAAATTAGAAAGAAGTAACAATGAAAAACAGGAAACTAAAAAATAATTTCATTACCACAATAAAATAATTACAAATAAACGATGAAAAAATGGAAGTCTTGCTAAAAATGATTGTTTTAATTAACTGGGGTATCCCAAGCTTCGAAACGTATCCAGTCAAACAAAATAAGCTGCACTGTACAATACTTCGACTCACGTACAGTACTACCGTGTCACTTAACGCACATCGGGAGATGAGCCTCAGTGGGAACATCGATCAAACCTAGCCCAGACTGGGCAATAGCTTGGGGGTCCTCAATTATTGACCATATTTCGTTTGAGGAATTCTCACTCTAAGCGTAATTTCCGAAGATTCGGTATCCCCTGGATATCTAGTATCTTGGGAACTCTGTTCGTTTAGTTTTATGAAGGTCTAAGCAATAATTTGTATTACTTAATAATTTCATAAAGGTCATACTATACATAGTCAGCCTTATCGGGAACAAAATTTCCCTCGAACCAATCGTTACCCATTTTCAAAAAAGTAAAAGGTATATCTATTTCTCGGGCCGAAATTGATCACATTTGCCTTTAATTTAGCCGAATAAGGTTGTTGACCCCTGTGAAAGAGACAAAATCCGAGGGAAAAATCTCCCCTTGAATTGGCGATAAGGTTGAATAAACCAAGGGTGGAATCGGCTAAGTTGATTATCAATTCACTTAATAGAAGTTTTGAGGATTTCTCTTTCTATCTTTACTTATAAATGTAAAAATGAGATAGCTACCTTGAAAACAACCAATTTATAATCAACTATCAGCTCAGCCGATTTCATAGCAGGTTTCGATGTGTCGAACTTTACAAAATTTTTGGCATGAAATCAAACAATCTAATTTTGGTAATTAGTATTTTTTTTTTCTTGCTGCCAGTTTTATTAATCGTGTTATAAAATTACAATATCATATTGTTAATAAATGCTTAATTAATTATTGCAAAATCAAATCTGTAAAAGGAATGCAAAATGAATCAACATCTTAGTCCTAAGTCCTTTTCAATGCCAAGAGAGCAAACTTTCATCATTTCATTTTTAACTTTGTTGAAATTCTCAATTGCAATAGGTTTGGCTTCTGGCCATTGTGCCAAGTCCCTATAAATTGGACGACAGAATTTCATGCGGAAACTGCTGTTTGCAAATTCGATTATCTCATCCATGCGATCCATTTGTTTGGCCATAATGCACAATCTCATGAATCGTAAGCGAATTTCAGCATTCTTGGTGCCATTTAAGTTGTAAATTTGTTCTAGCAGCTTAATCTTCTCAGTTGTTAAATCAACAATTTCTTTGCATTCGATAAGTTTTCCCAGGAAATCGATAAGTTGGTGTGTTGATATGGACTGTCGAACTTCACTGTCATTAGAAAGATCAGCTGTGGTCTTTGTGCTCCACAAAGTAGAAAGTTTCTGAGAGACAATCGCAAGCGAATCATCGAACCTAAGAAAAACAAAAGCATTTAACTAACGAAAAATATTCAAAATCAACTATGTATTTACTTTGGAATTATTGGGGGCATGCCCTCTCCATAAAGCCAAAGGTCCCAATCGATCTCGTTCAGTTTGTCTTTTTTGTCCGTATCCACAAAGTAATCATATAGGGCGCCTTTAAAGTCATCAGTTACCACTGACTTGTATTCATACTTCTTCAAGTATGATTTTAAAAATGGTTCAAAAACAGCAGCTCCTCCAAAAAGATCTTCGATGTAGCGAAGGAATGTTGATCCCTTGATATAAGGCACACTGGAGAAAGCATCATCGGGTCCCAAATTACTTAAGTCAACAACAAGTTTAGTGAGTTCAGGACTATCGGCCAGTTGTGTTCTCAACTAAAACAATTGAACAGTTAATAAATAATTAGAAAAATGTTTGTTTTAGTTTTCTTACACATTCAGCCAAATCTGTGAGGTTACTCATCATATGGAAGTCACGTTCTTTTTCACCCCTCATACGGCCCACAATCTTCGCCTCAACAAACACGGTAAATCCTTCATTCAACCAGAAATGTTCAAAGTTCTTGTTTGTCACCAGATTACCAGTCCAACTGTGAGCGATTTCGTGTGCAACGACATCAGCCAACGACTTGTCGCCAGCCAACAGAGTTGGTGTGACAAATGTCAAACATGGATTTTCCATTCCACCGAACGGAAAACTTGGTGGCATAACCAGTAAATCATATTGCTTCCAAACATACGGGCCACATATGTCCGATGCAGTTTTTAACATTTTCGAGGTTTCAGAGAACTCTTCAGCACTTGCTTTAATAACTCCTTCTTCGGCCCACACATTTGAGTTCGGTCCGAGGGGCAGAGATACTAGATCCCCCAAGGCGATAGCTAACAGATATGCGGGAATTGGTACAGCTTGTTTAAAGGTCGTCATACCTTCGGATTTTTGTTCAATAATTGCGCTCATTAAGGCGGTCAAATCTTTTGGATGTTTTATGGTTGCATTGTAGGTGAATTTGACTGCCGGAGTATCTTGGCAAGGCATAACTGAACGTGCATGAATTGCCTGACATTGACTGAACATATATGGATGTTTTTTTCCAAGAGTTTGTTCGGGTGTTAGCCATTGGAGTCCGCTGGCACATGATGAAGTTTCATAGTCGATACGAACTTGAAGTCTGAAGGAAGGTATTACAAAATAGTTTTTGCGGAGAGATTAAATTAAGTGAAAAACATGATGTAACCATAATATGTATAGAAAATGTGTAAATTGCAATAATTTTATTTGATGAAAAAAAGAAACCACATATATCAGAACTGAGGAAAGCAGCAAAAAAAAATTTCATCATTGTTTGCTTACGAAACTTTAAAATATTTGAGTTTAATATAAACGCTTATGTTCTACTTTTTCCTCAGCATAAACTGCCACAAAATTTCTTATGTTGGAATCAAATATTTAAGTTATGATTCATCCTGGAAAGGTTACGAATGAAATTATTTTGATCCGAAACTAAAAGAACAAAAAAACTAGGACAATGCGTATCAAGTTACGTATATTACGCCTACGCGTCAAGAATGTTTTTGTTTAGGTACGCTAGTTGAATATGTACGTATGTAGTTTACTTACTCTCCCTCTGATGTACCTTGGGGCAGATCCAGTGTTAACTTCGAACCAATATTTTCTACGTCATCACTGATAGTATAATTAATAGGGATCGATGTGGAGCCAGCCAAAATGGAAGCACTTGAGATTTTTAAATCGCGAACATCAAGCAGCTATAAAACAAATAAATTAATTGAGAAGAATTGAAAAAAATACGAAAATTAAGCTTACAATTGATGACAAATTCTTTTCAAGAACTTTAAATTTGTGAGTTACACTGCCCACGATTTTAGTATTCTGGAAATCTATATTCCATGTCAGAATACTCTGGACGGTGTTGATTTTTTCTAAATAAATTAAGTAAAATTGATTATAAGGCATAAGAATTATTACATGCACGTAATATGTAATCCTAACTTCAAAACGACCCTTAGGCGACAAAATAGAAAGTGATAAGGAAACACATTTTTTTATTTTTTTCCTAGAGCATTAAACCACAATTTAAAGCCAACTAGGCTATAAGGGCCAGTTTGTTCACATTGGGTTAAATTTAGTATGCGCCTATCTCTGGCTCTAATTAATTGATAAAAAAACTTAAACTTTGGATTTTTAAGAAAAAAAAAAAAAATTGGCCAACAAACACATTTGAACAAACTGGCCCTAAATGCAAAGAAAGTCCCCTTAGGACGTACCGTTTTAAGCTCATTTTTTTTCAAAGTCCATACGTGGAACTCATAGTTTATGTGTAATGGTTTTCTGAAAACTGCCATCGAAAAACCGTCGATTTTCGAGAAAATTGACATAATTTGAGCTCGGACATTCAAGTCCAAGAGGGCGCAAGATAATAACACATTTTAGTAGAGGGATATAATAGAATTATTTTTACTATGGACTGGGAAGGAATTATCTAGAATATTACTTGAATTACTAGCAATGGAAAAATACTTTTCTTTTAAAAAGAACAGGTTATTACTTTAGGCTTTTGAACTCTCGAGAAACCTTTACTTGTAATGTTTGTATGTCCACAATTCCATTTTATTATTAGAAGTATGAACACATACTATGTACATACATAAATTTCGGCATTTATTTTTTAATTGAAAGGAAATTAAATTAAGTGGGGAATACAAGCTGATAATAAGGTTTTAATGCTTAGGAAAACAATTTATCTTCTATCTTAAGTTAAAATTGAACTAAGGGTCGATGTGTTAAAGATGAAATAGGTAGAACTAAACTTACCTGGTTCGGAATAAGAATTTGGATCAACTTTTCCTAGGCGTCCCATTTTACAATGATGAAAGCACAACTGTCGGGTATGAACTGGAATAAATTTAAAAAAATAGAAAAATAAAGAAATCTTATCTTGTCCAATAAACTCATGATTTGATGGAAATAGCAGGTACAAAACTGTGATTAGAGGAGTTTAATTGTCGAGATTAAAATCATAAGCAAATAACATATGTACATACCTGCAGATTAAACAAATGAACAAAGGTTTACGATAGCAATAGCAACTAGAAACTAGATAGTTTGTTTTATGTATAAATTTTATTTGTAAGATTGTATTTTTTGTGAGGAGTTTATTATGACGAATTTGTGGTAGCTGAAAGTGAAAAGTGACATCCACAGCGTAATTATATACATACCGACGTCCGATACCACATCATCGGCAAACAAAAAGAAACAAAGGCAACACTTTGTTCCTGTCACCATGACAGCAGTCAAATTAAGTGATGCCAAGAATGCTTTTCGTTGAAATAAATTAATGTCGTTTTCCAAAAAACAAAAAAAATTGATTTTTGTAATCTTCAAAAACAATCTAATTTCAAGTAAGTCCCGATCTACATTGCCCGATATTTCCACGAAGATTTTTCCAGAAATCGTGTGAAATGTACATACAGAACGATTTTTTCCATGAGATTTTTTCCTTGTCTTCTTCATTTTTTAATTCTGTGCTCTTCATTTTGCATTGATATTCACTCACCCCATCAACCCAATGGCACACTGACACCGAACACACACAAAAAACTGGAAAGAGGGCGAAAGAGAACATAAACAGACTGGAAAATCGTTCGAGTTTTATGGTACAAACGATTTGATCCCTACCCCTCACTTTTCACTCCCCTCACTTACGAACAAAAGATCGGCAGTGGAAAAATCGTTCAATGTACCCCGGGACTAAGAAAAATCATATTTTAAAGGTTTTTTAAAATGATTTTGATAGGGTTTTCGATTTAAGCAAAAAAAGACGAGAAAAAAGAAATCAATTTTTATGCTTTACTTTAAATTTGATTCTTCAAATCTCAAATTTAAACAAGAATAATGGGATTTTCTATTTAGCCATTTCAAATTTCGGGTTCAGATCTCATAGTAAAAAGAAAACAAAAAAGCGATATGATTTGATTTTTTTTCAATTTGTAAGTGCCATTTTTGTATTTAATAATTTCTACAACTCAGTACAACCTTATCAAATATAAATAACATGGCAAAATGCCTCATTAAAGGCTCCCCCAAACCAACGCGAAACATTCGCTGATGATAATTTAGTTTGTTATTATTTAGCATTAAGCTGGCTTTAGACTTTCGGTGTTATCATCGGTGTACGTTGTTCGTTGCTGTTCACGTTGTTCGTTGCTGTTCGTACGCGGAAATTTAAATGATAAAACCGAACAACGAACTAAGAACGAATGAAGAACGTGCAAATTCAAATCAGGTCAGAAATTTCGGTGTTCGTTGTTACCCGAACAACTTGTGTTTAAATGCGAAAACTGTTTAAATGAACATTGTTTTGGAGTGTCGTGCAACTTTTAGGGACATTTTCGAAGTTTTATTAATTACTGAATGAAAAGAAGCCTAGTTACATAAATTAACAATTTTGTAAACAGAGTTTAACTTTCTAATGTAAATGCTTTCTTCGTTCTTCGTTGTTGAGAGAAGAACGAACACCGAACAACGGACACCGAATGAAGAACGAAAGTCTAAAGCCAGCTTTAAGCGTATTTAAGGAACGGCATAAAATCCAGATAAACCAGGATAATTTTATCTCCAAATAAATGAACTGTCAAAATTCGTATGAGAAAAATATTGTGCAGAACAGATATTTTTATCTCACAAATTTGATGCGGAAATCGCAGAAATAAACCTGATACACTGGTATGTCATTTGTGACGTTTAATTTGAATTAGTGCCCGATTACACGATTCGTTTTTTCGGTTGTTTCGTCTTTTTGACAGCTTTGGTGAGGGGAGTAGAAATGTAGAGGGAAGGAAGTAACGAAAGCAGGAATGAATATTTCAAGACTTTTTCTGGTTGAACTTTGACGTTTCTGATTTGGCAACCACAATTCTCCTCGATGTTAGCAAAAAACGATTTGAACAAAAATTATTGAATTGAAAAATAGTTTTTCGTAATTGGATACACCTAATATGCGTTTGTATTTGCGAAATAAGTGATTAAAAAATATTATTATTTATTACTACTGATTATTTTCTTACAAAACATCCCCCAATTCCATGAACGGCAAAATAACGAATGTAAGTACGTACGCATTTTCGCGAACCATGAACGCGAACGTTCGTGCCTGTCAAAAACACGAAAGACGAAACGAACCGTATAATCAGGCTCTTTTTCCTTCTTTGTGAATTTTTTTAAACATAGAAAAAGTTCCTGCACACTATCCCACTGGCATTAATAAATGTGAAAAAGTCGGAACAAAATTATGCCGAGTACGTATCTATTCCGAGACACTTCGTGTGCAGAAGGCATATTTTATGATTTTGTTCCCACTTTTTTGACATGTATTAATACTCAGTGGAATAGTGTAGAGAGCCTTTAAATCCCACTAAGAATTTAAAGAACGTTTAATTTGACTCCTATTCTGCTATACGATTCGATCGAAAATTTTGATTCACGTGAATGATTCAATCAATCTGCCTCAAATTAATTTTTAGAATGTTCCATCTTTCGGGCGCAAAGCCTTAACGGTATTTACTCTTGAAGTTCTTACGACATCTAATTGCTTAAATTGCACTTTGCTAACACATATTAATTATGTTAATTATTTTTCCAAATAGGACAAAAACTATCAAACCGAAAAAAATCATGGTTTGTTTTGAGCTCCTACCAACTGAGAAAAACAACATAAAATGTCATGTAAGGGTTATATTCGATTAAAATGCAAAATAGATAGGTTGCCAGTCGGGAAGCCGAATCTTATTTCCTATCAGCCGATTGAACTAACATACAATCTTTACATGTTATAAAAACGCTGATTAAATTATCAGCTAATGAAATATTACGTGACGTTTGAGTCCGTCTTTTGAGTCTAGCCACTTTTAATTTTTGAATTTATCAAGACCTCTAATTCCTAACAATCGTATACTACCATATTAACAAATAGAATACAAACTTTAACCCCGGACAATAGTAGTGCAACGTTTAGTATCAATGATCGACGCTTGCATCGACTATGTGTAGCTTAATTGTCTAGCTTTGTAAAATATAAACAGAAACAAAGTACCTCTATAATTAAATTTCGTTTTCATAACTTTAATGCACTACAGTTCAAACTTAGCTTAGATTCCAAAGAAGTAAACTTCGCCTTCTTAACGCAAAATATAATCCTTTGGATAATCCATAATCGATGGGAAACTCTCCAAAGTTTCCTTATCGATATGATCCAAGCGCTGAGGCACTTCTCTCAACTGTCGAATTTGACTGGTCACATTGGCCAAAATATCTTTGGGAACTTGATCATCGGAAAACAGATGAAGTCTCTGCATTGTGTGCCGCCGTTGAAGATTTCCATCCATTGAATTGTAGACGGCTTTCTTCATAACCATTGTCTTGTCTTTTTCATGTAATTGCCATGCCAGGGTCCATGATGCACCACCAGGATAGCCAGTGTGATGGAAGTAGACACGTTTAATCCACTCATCGCCAGGTAACGCAATTTCTTTTGTATTTATGACGACGACATGGTCACCGCAATCATCTGAAAATAAGGACACATGTAGATCTGGTAAATATGCGGTAAATAAACTATTTGTTGCTAACCTAAATAAAGTTGTATTTCATCTTTTCATTCATATTTTTTTAACTATTCACAAATTGATTCTTTTTGTAACACTGGAATTACTTTGAAAACTAAGCCAAGATGCATGTTTACATAATAGAATGGCGGTCACTTGGTAATCGGGGCATTTTTCATATGAAACTATAAATTAACTTATGATTAAACTTACTCATTGGATGGTAAATAGGTTTATGGAGTCCCATTAAATGCGATTTGATAACTTTTGCCGAATCGAAAGGATTTTGCCAGGTGCAGTCGTAAATATGCCATGTCCGAGCGAATGTTGCCCATTGCTGAAAGAATTGGGTCATGTCATGTTGGGTTGGACAAAATTGTTATAATTTATTATTACCTGGACACGTTTTGTTAAGGACATTTTATTATATAATTTTATTAAGAATGATTTTTTAAGTTTGTAAATTAGTAGAAATTTTACAGCCTGCACATTTTTTCTATCGAATTTTGACAGGAAGTTTTGAAATGTCAAAGTCAGCAGTGACAGTTTATTTATTGTAGTAGATTTTTAGAAAAAAGCTAGTACTAGTGCGGATTTCCTTACTTGTCAGCGTTGCCGTTGATTATTTTGGTTTGTGATGAGAACATCTCGTCGGTACCTCTGTCGAGACGCAAGCGAGACATGATTCGCTCTTATCTTGTTCTAGTTATTAAATTGTTGCCAATTCGGAATGCGCCAAGTTTTATTTCGAGAAGGGAACTGATTTTATGGGAAAGAAATAATATAATTCCACAAATATAACAGGCAAAATAAACGATCATCAACTACTTTATAGTGAAAAAGTGGTGTTGCATTTTGCAAAAATTACTTGGAAAAAAAGGAAAAACATCGTCTCGTCAGGTCTTTTTTTAAACTTTCCAAAATCTAAAGTGACGTGAAACGCTTTGTTGTTTAGCTTCGTATAATATGCTTTATTTTCCTGAAATTGGTTTGACATGACAACAACGACGAGATTTTGTTTAATGTTTCGTTTTCTCGTCGCGCTTCGTTTTCTCGTCAAATCCAACATGAAATTGGAGCAAAACAGCAAAACAGACATACTTTATATGGACTTCAAAACAACAAATAGTTAAATCTAATAAAAAAAACACCACTAGCGTATTGTTGGTCAGCCGGAAAACACGGTGAAATTTTTGTCGTTGGAAATTAAAAAAATAAAGCTATGTGCAAAACCTATTTACCTTTTAATTATGATCAGGAACCTACTCACATTAATGCAAGATTGTTATATTCATTATTTGGCTGGCAGGTTGTCATCCTTTTATATTTTATTATAACCGCAATCGATATCGCGTCATCAGTAAGAGAGTCTGCTATTATACGACGACTCTTAGCCTAAGCGCACACATGCAATTCTTACCAAAATTAAATAGTTTAATCACTAGTTGATCAATTCCCGCGCACATAAGCAACTTTTTCACCAACTTTTAAAATTTATTATGCCAAGAATCGAATTGATTTATCAATAAATCACCGTTCGGATTCGGCATAAAATTGAAGGTCCCTTCCATTCCTTTCGGCGCACACAGGAATCGTTGCGAGTTGTAAAGTGGTAGGCCCTGGTTCTTCACGAGTCGTTGTGCCACCCAATTTATTTTTATTTATAAAATTGAAGATCTGATCATTATAATCGAAGTTATAATTTTTTGAATGAAGCCATCTGGGTTGAAAAATTATTTTTTTTTAAATTCGGATAGGATTCACTGAAGTTCGTTTGCGGTGATGAATATCTACCAGTTTGTGTCAAAATACAACCCCCGTTTTTATAAAGAAAAAATAGTTATGTCAGCTCCCGTGTGAAAACTAAACCGTGGAATACGAATTTTTCAGACTCAAACTAAAGGCAATTGCTTAGGTACTGCTCCATTTGAGTCCGGAACATTCTTATTCTATGTTGTAGTTTTTCCACATACAGGAGCTGAAATAACTATTTTTTCTTTATAAATAAGGGGAAACTCCAATCGGTGACTGAATAGTTTTTGAATGTGCGTGCACTCTCATATAAGAGCATTTGATTCATTTTAGTAACCAAACTGTTTCGTGACTGAAAGTTGCATGTGCGCGCTTAGCCTTACGGTATTCTTTCAGTATTCGTAAATTTTTAAAAATATTTCCACTCCAAATACATTATTTATAATTATAGGTACTAGGAGAGATTAACTTTTTTAAACATTTATACTGGATTTACATGAATCTTCGTTTGCAAATATGAAGAAAAGTAGAGCGGGACAAAGTATGCCAAAACTCTGAGCGTGTGAAAGAGAACCACCAAGAAGATGAACATGTTCGTCTTCGTATCTGCATTATGGCACTTCCTATAATCTGCATGTACGAAGATCTTCTGCATTTTGGTGTTCCCTCTTTATCCAACAAATGTAAATTTTAATTTTGTATCCCCTTTGCAGAAGTCAGACGAAAATACATGTAAATCAACCATTAAGCCCATATTAAAAACTTCAATAAATTTTAAATGTTGAAAAATTCAGATTTATTTTGTCTTTGTTTATAGTAGTAGTAGTAGAAGCACACAAATTGTTATCTTTTATGTATTTTCAAAATAATATTGCATTAATTCATAGCATATCTCAAAATTGTTTGTGGACTATGAAAAAACTGTTAGTTACACAATTTTTCCCAAAGGTAAAAAAAAGTCTTATACACGGGGTAAGATTATTCAAACATATATGGATATGGTACTTATCGCCCAGTCTTCGTTCAAAGTTTACTTTTGCTTTTGTAATTTTGTTCGTCACATTTTTATTCAATTTTGCTTTTGTAATGAAGAGATATTTTCTGTCATTAGGCGTGTTTTATTGCAAAAGCCATCCATAGTATAGTACAATAATTTTACATAAATTAAAAAGAAAACCAAAATTTTACATGCATTACAAATACAACATCGCTAGTAGCTCTACAGCCGATAAGGCTCTAAGCTTCTTACCGGCTCACAGTGGTCCATATTGACTTTTTTGGTTGCTAAAATCATAACTTTTAAACCAATGAAGATATCACCACAATTTTTTTTTTATCTTGAAGGAAATTTCAAAGCCTATGAAAGTGGTGAGTTAGAAAAAAAAATCACAGGGTGTTTCAAATTTGCTGTTCAAATAAGTAATTTTAGTTAAGGTGATAAACATAAATGTTTTTCTATCTTACAAAGGTCAAAAGTCAGCTTTTGAAGTAATCTGAGTACAATTTAAGTGAAACAGTAGGGAGAAAAGAAAACAAACAAATTTGAGAGAAACAGTGGGGAAAAAAGTAATTTTTTTTATTTAGAGTACATTAATAAAATATTTCAGAGATAATACAAGTCAAACAGTGAAAAAAAAAATAACAAACCAAAAATTTACATACAATTATAGATTCCTTGGAAACTATCATCTAAAGTTCGGGGTAATTTGTAATAAATTCATCATTCCCGGAGAGTATTCTACTGTCAGCTATTTTTGTTTTCTTACATGCCATGTTAGGTTCCAGTTATAGCTATCATTGAAAACCATCATTGAAAAAGTTAGCTGTTGATTTTGAGGCCCTTCGATTGTTTAATCATTGGATATTTAAATGCAGAAATATATCTTACGACTTCAAAATTATTTCTCCTCCAAAAAAAAAATCATTTTGACCTATATCTTCCCCATAAAGTAACTTTTAATTTTTTCAATGATCATTGGTAAGGTAGTTCATCATTGAAAATTTAAAAGTAATTTTATGAGAAAAGTTGTGTCAAATTGAATTTTGTTTTACCTAGAAATGATTATTAAGTCAATTAGCTTTACTTTGTCATCAAAATAATCATTTATTTTTTCTTCAAAATCTCTCAAAATTGACAATTAATATTTTCAATGATGGTTTCCAATGATAGCTATAACTGGCCCCTTAAATAGGTCTTCATTCTGCTGAATCCCTGAAATTTTGCACGTATTTTGATATCTGTAATTCTTGTAGTCTTTATTTTTGGACTCCTGGGCTTCTTCTGACAATCCTCCAAGTGTTAGTGAATGATATTCTATAATATTTTGGCTATGAAGCAACATTTTATGAATCTTAGATATTGTGAAAAATCTCCTTGATGTGTCTCCATCATTACTTACTTTTACTTTTGATGGCGCTCACAGCCCAGGATGGGCTTCGGCCACAACTAACAAGCCCCTCCAGCCAGCTCTGTCCCTAGCTAGCCGCTTCCAGTTGCGCACACCGAGTGCTTTGATGTCGTCATTCACTTGATTGCGCCACCTGTTACGGGTTCTTCTTCTGCTGCGTACCCCATTGGGGTTGGATTCGAAGACTCGTCGGGCAGGTGCGTTGCTGTCCATACGCTCCACGTGCCCCAGCCATCTCAGCCGCTGTATTTTCAGCTTTTTGACCAGGTCAACGTCGCTGTATAGCCCGTATAGCTCGTCATTGAATCTTCTCCTCCATACTCCTTCGATACACACCAGACCGAAAGTCACACGAAGAATCTTCCTCTCAAAGCACCCTAGCAGATTTTTATCCGAATCTTTCAGTGTCCATGCTTCTGATCCATAAAGCAGGACAATGATGATTAGGGTCTTGTATAAAGTCTCCTTGGTTCTCTGAGAGAGGGCTTTACTCCTAAAATGCCTTCTTAGACCGAAGAATGTCTCCATCATTGGTATTTCCAAATAATTGTATTGGTTTGTCCACATCAAGCCCAAGCTCATCGCGAAAACGCCTTTTGTATCTCTTGTTTTCTTCTTTTTTCAGCCTCCTTGATCACAATAGATTTAACATCTCCGTCTTGTCGAAGTGTATACGTCAATTTCAAAATAAATTCCATGCTTCTGATTCTAGCATGCAATGAAAGATTACATATTCGTAGTTATGTTCGTCGTAATTTGATTCATCTAGATTATTATTGAAGCCTTTTAGTGTCCTTTTGCATATATCGGACATGGCTACGTAGACTTTGTTTCTGTTAATTCGTTTATAACTTTTATCTATACTATCTGTCTACCTATAAACTTTAAATATTTGAAAATTATGTAGTCCGGTTTAAAGCACTTATCAACTAAAATACCTTGCATAATTAATAATACCCCTAAAAAAAATACATTTTAAAAAGTTTTATTAGGGGCTACGAGCAAATCAACTATTAACCCGTTTCCAAAAAAATTTAGATAGTCAACATAAAATATGTTTTTCCTTTTAAAATACGAGATCATTTAATTTAAATTTAACACTCATACCTTCGGAACAAAGAAATTATATTTTCTTTGAAAAAAAAAAACGCAAACAAAATTGACCGACTTCTTCAAATCATATCTCTTTAGCGCAGCTCT
This sequence comes from Melangyna quadrimaculata, assembly GCA_949320155.1. Classification (NCBI taxonomy): domain Eukaryota; kingdom Metazoa; phylum Arthropoda; class Insecta; order Diptera; family Syrphidae; genus Melangyna; species Melangyna quadrimaculata. Next base: position 173,918,599 of record OX439485.1, on the reverse strand, counting down.
ATGCAACTTTATGCAGCTGAGTTTTTTATTCGTCGAGTCGAAAAAGTGTCCAAAAAGTAGTGTTTCAAAAAACATTAAATTAAACTGCTTAGAAAATATTATAAATTTTTTTTTTGATTTTTGATTTAAGTAATTAACAAGTACATATATAATTTTTTTACGGTCTTTTCCTAGTTTGAACACTCAAAGCTAAAAAAAAAATATTTTTTTTCCTCACCATAAAAATTTATCAACTTTGATTCGCTCTACGAGCCAAATCAATCATCCTAATGGAATTTTTTTTCGATTTCTAGAGCTCCAAACATTTCTTAATTTCATGTGTTTAAAAGTTTTGCATTATAGACAGCCCCAACCCCCCCGAAAAATTAATTTCACAAGCACTTTTGCATAAACGTGCCACTGTGCGGCTACTAGCGATATTGTATTTGTAATGCGTGTACAATCGTACTGTACTATGGATGGCTTTTGCTATAAAACACGCCTATTTATGGGGATTATAATATGTATATGGATGACTTTTTCTTTTATTACAACTTAAACGAAAGAATGCAAAACTGGACGAAATGTAGCAATCAGCAATATGGCATATGTTGTTCCAAAAAATATAGTTCTGCGTTCTAAATACATGCTGTCCACTATTTTTCAAAATGAATTTCCCTGACTTTCCCTGACCAATTTCAAAATTTTCCCTGACCAAAAAAAATTTTTTCATGATTTTTTCATAGTAGTAATCAAAATTTATTAATTCAGGTATGCAGAAATAAGTAAAAAGAAATAATCGTACTTGAAATATAAACTTGAACGCGTTGGTTGGACCTCACAGTCAAATTGGGCCCAGCACCAATAAGAACGGCCTTCATATCATATAAAGGTATTTTTTTAGGCATTCCTTATCCGTTAACCGTTTGTCCAAATTCGCTGTGTGACGAAAGTTTTTCTGTAATATTTTGTGTATTTTTCGCTCGATTTAAGCCATTTTTGGAATTAAGTTCTTTGAACCCATGATAGAATACCTGAATTTTTAAAGTTATGTTTAGGGGTCTCAAGCATCAATTTTATGCAAAAAGCTGTTTTTGGAGCATTTAATTTGTAAAAAAAAAACAAATATTAGTTTTTAAATAATATTTTTGGTGTCAAAACCATCTCTGGAAAAAAATCAAAAAATATAAATTTATACCTCATTAATCAGAATAAAAATAGGTATTGTTTTTAATCTTTTGCAATTCGTAAAAGTAAGACAAAACAAATTACAAAACGACCCTCAAAACCACCATTATATATTATTATAAGGGGTTGAAATATTTTTAAAGATGATTTATTGACCAATTCGTAGTATACTTAAATAGTGGATAATTAAGATTTGTATCTTATCACTATTTAAGTGAAATATTTTTAGTTTATTCCTTATTTAGTAACGAAAAAATTGGTATTACATTTATAACGGGCTGACGGGCACAAGATATTAAACAAAAAATTATAAACAAAAAATTTAATATTTTGTTCGTTTGGTACCTACTAAAAGATTTTTAACTCAGTCAGTTTCTTACCCATTTTTAAGTTACTTTTAAGTTAGTCTCTTTTTTATCGTATACAAAAATCACAAATCCAGGTCCTTGTTTTAAACAAAAATCACTTAATGGTCCAAAATGAAAGCCAGGTCGTCGTTTTTGAACGAGTAGACAAAAAAAAAACATGTTTGCACTAATCTTCTTTTCATTATCGTTATTTTAGACATACTGTTAAACTTGTACTTGATTTTGTAGCTTGAGCAAAAAATGTTCTTTTTCTGAAATGTAATTCTTCTATGAAAAACCACAAAGACACTTAAAATCGGTAAAAAACTGACTGAGATAAAAATATTTTAGTACCATAGAAAGGAAAAAAAATATTCTATTTTTGTTAATATTTTTTGTTTGATCTATTTAGGAATCATTTCTTTAAAAATGTACAGCCATTTTCTTCGTTACTAAATAAGGAATAAGTTAAAATAAAATTGAACCCCTAATAGTATATATAATGGTTGTTTTGTCCAATTTTTACGAATTGCAATTTAAAACCTTGAAATTTTTATTACGTTAAATGAGATACAAATTGATGATTGTTTGTTGTTTTCCAGAGATGATTTTGACATAAAAACTATTATTTAAAAGCCAATATTTGTATTTTTTACAAATTAAATACTCCAAAAAATACTTTTTGCATAAAATTGATGGTTAGCGTAAACATAATTTTAAAAATCTGAAAAATTTCAGGTAGTGTGTCATGGGTTCAAAGAATTTATTTCCAAAAAATCGCTTAAATCGAGCGAAAAATACACAAAATATTAAAAAAAAACTATGGAAAAATATAATTGTGACCCTAAAACTCATTTTATTCAAAATTAAATAACACACAGCAAATTTGGACAAACGGTTAACGGATAATGAATGCATAAACATGTACCTATATACGATATGAAGGCCGTTCTTATTGGTGCTGGGTCCATGCTCCATACATCTTTGCGCATTGTCCTTTAACAGTTAATAAGAAGATGAAGAAATTTAAATATTAAAATATTGAAATTACTTTTGTTTTAAGTGGAGTGAATGAATAAAATTCAACAAAAAAGTACAAGTGACCTCAACTCCAGAAATAATTGTGTTTCGCCCAAGGTATAACAGTTAGTTTTTTATTTTTTGCCTCTTATTGGCTGCGATCGGAAACCTATGCTATGCTATCTAAAGGTCGATTCACAATGGAACGAGTAAACGCGACGAGAGCGTAACTTGATTCGATGTCATCTTTTTCTAGTTATAAAATCGTTTCCCAATTCACAATGCGACGAGTTTCTTCACGACGAGTTTTTTGGTAGCGTGAAATTATTTATTCTTTTTCTGCTTGCTGAGCAGTGTGGGCTCAAAATAATGAATATAATAATATGTTATTATAGTTTAAATATTATAAACTGTCCCTCTTATTTATAAAAAAAAATAGTGATTTAAGCTTCCAGTTTAGGAAAACTACACCATGGAATTAGAATGTTCCGGACTCAAATAGAGCAGTCAGCAATTGCCTTTAATTTGAGTCCACAAAATTGGTATTCCATGGTGTAGTTTTCCTAAACACGGGAGCTGAAATAACTAATAAATAAATCTATCTTAAGATAGTTTCGTATCCATATAGGTTTTCGATCGGATTGGTTCTTTTTGACATTTCGCTTGGGATAGAAGCGTACATATATCTACCAAAATATTTCAAATAGCATGGAAAGCTATCCAACAGCAAAAGCTGTTTTGTCACTAGCTGTTTTTCACACGGGATTCCAACATCACGAACCTATCTGGATAGCTCTACATAGGTTTCCGATCGCGGCCATTACTGTACGAAACAACACAAAGTGCAGTTAGTTGCGTTTCACTCATTTTTTTTTGACATATTCACAGGTATGGCAAAAGATACGAAATGAATAACTTTAAACAGAGATGTAATCAAAACGAAATGTTCGATCAGAAAAAAGTTTCTTATGATAGAAAGTGAAAAAGGAGTTCAGTGAATTTTTAAAAATTGATATGGAAAAAATTTTCCCTGACCGCTTCCCGAATTCCCTGACTTTCCGTGACCAAATTTTGTTCCCTCACTTTCCCCGACTTTCCAGTTTAGCGGACACCATTAAATAGTTAATTCATCCGGCCAGCTTTTTGCACTGTACCAAGGTAGGTACTGATAAATCTTTAATGGCAGAAATATTCAATTATTTTGTATCATTTATTTATGTATCTCTTAAAATGAGGAAGAATTCGATCGGGTAAGAAAAAATTGTTTTGTAATAAGCAATAAAAATGCAATGACTTACTTTATATTTTCCAATTTATTTATGTATTTTTATATATATTGTTGAAAATCGGTTTCATAATTATTTTATTATATAATTTTCTTTAAATAAATTTGTTCATAGTTTTTACATAATACATTCAATAGTTAAGTTATTTTCATGTATATTAAATAATAATTTCTAATTACTTTATATCTAGTTTTTTTTTTTACATATAATTTTAAATAATATTTTTATTTATATATATTGTTTTTTTTTTTTTTGTTTTTCTTTTATCTATTGATTTTTGTCCAATTTCTCAATGCTATCTAAATAACTTAAAGTTGTTGTTTATTTTTTTTTTTAATTTACAATTTGTGATTTATTAATTTTTGTTTTTTTTTCACAAACATTTTCCAGACACTATAAACAAAATTTTGTTGCTCTAACAACATGTGTTATATTATTTTTACCTTGTTATTTTTTCTCAGAATTTGCTTTGGTAGCACAATTTCCCAATTTTCTTCTAATAAACTATAGTTTTTTTTAAATCCAAATCTATGTATATGGCTTTTTTTTTACAATTTTTACAATATTTTTGTATTGGTCAAAATCAACATGAAATATTTAAAAATAAACATAAATAATAACTTTTTACAACAACAAAATTTAAAATTACAAAAACCAAACAAACAAAATTCCTGTTTTCTATTCCTATTTTTTTATTATATTTTTGTTTTTCTTTTATGCAACATGAGTATTTGGTATTTTGAATTTTATACTGCATTTTTGACATCACAGTGTCTGCATACCGGTTAAAAACAAAATATATGTATTTATATAAACATTCTTATAAACAAGAACTAAAAAAAAATATTCTATATTTATATTGCATGTGGTAAAAGCTTCGGGCCAAGATGGTGTCCAAATACACAAAACAACAGAGCAACAAGAACAACAACAACGCCAGTAACAACAACAAAAACAATATGCTTGTTGCCAACCACGACCACCAGCTGGCGTTGGCGCTGCTGCAGTAGAAGTAACTTTCACATTACGGCATTTGGTGTGAATTTATTCAAGACATTGAGAAGCGAAGCTATTTTGGACTCTGTTTGGTAAAAAGCAAATTAAATGCATTTATGAATTTTTGATGAATTTTTATGGACTGCCTTGCATACTGTCATCGCTTTCCAGGTAAGTGACATAAGAGTCTGTACTGTCAGGATGGTGATGTAGTCCGGCGTTGTCCATGGGCGGTGGCCCACCCATTTGTCCTGGTGGCGGGGGTCCTTGCAGTGGAACGGGTGGCATGCCATTTAAATCATAGCCATGCATCTGAAGATTAAGGTTTTTGTTTTTGTGGTTATGGTGAAAATGAGTGGTTTTTTTGTATTGGCGATGATGGCAGGTCGTATGTATAACCAAAAACTCAACTCACCTGATTCACCAGTTGTTGAAAGGCAGGGGTGTGTGTATTGATGGCACCGTTATTATCGAGATCTGCATGAAGTGCGAAATCCGATAGCGCCTTCCATGGTGGTTGATATGTTTGAACATCGATGCCGTGCAGATTTAGTGGCGAATCATGACGCACTGGTGAGCTTGCAACCATGGGGATTCCCTGCATTGCACCGTAGCCAAGTTTTCGACCCTCCTGTGTGAATAAGCACAAATTAAAAGTTGTTTTTTTTTTTTAAAGGATAATGATTTGTTAAGTTACCTTTTCCTGTTGCATTTGCAATTTCATTTGAATCGTCTTCTTCTTGTCCTTACAGCGTTTGTTTTGAAACCACACTCGGATCACACGCGGTGAAAGTCCAGTCATCTCAACCAGTTGCTCCTTCATTAGGGCATCGGGTCTTGGATTAGCGTTGTAGCAGGTTCTAAAAAAAAGTTGAGAAAAAAAAAAAAACAAATATTAGAACAGAAATAGAAGAAGTGAGTTTACATAGGTACAAGTTAGTTGGAGACTCCAAGGTAAAAAACATCAATTACCGTTATATTAAATATCAAATTAATTTTATACGAACCTAAGCGTGTGCAATTGTTTTTCATTAAGCACTGTTCGCACTCTTGTTGGTTTGCCGTCAGATGGTCCCGATGGTCGTTTTTCTCTAATACTTTTATGTGATCCAGATTCGCTTCCAGAATCTAAAAATAGAAACAAATTAAAATGATTGAAATAGAACAAGGAATTTTTAAGGTTTTTAATTTCATATCATATATGTATGTACACTATATTTTTGTTACTCAAAAAATAAGGCAACCAAACAAAAGTCAAAGCCCCGTGCCAACCTTTTAAACGCTTTATATCAAAATCTGTTGTATGAAGTCTTAAAATAAAACACGCTTTCCGAATATGATTGTCTTTGTGAGGGATAATTCGTGGTTGGTTGGTTGGATGTTTAGAATCCCTAAAACATAAAATTGTGTACCTTAAACATAAAACACACACAGAAACAAAGAAAAAACATCAAAAACGCATTGAACTCGAACATCAATCCACATTGTTACAAATATACATATTCACATATATATATCTTAACCTATGCCGAAACGAACACCGGCCAAACAGTCTAACCAATCGAACCGAAAGATGTCGAACATAGTCATCAAAAGGTAGCCGCGATGCGATCGATGTCACGCGCAAGACGCAAACGCATTGTAGAACTTCATCTCTACTCTTTATAAGCTGACATTTAGTTTCTTCTTGGTTTGTGGTTTGTGTTTTCTTAAAAGTTTGTCCAATTTTCTTTGGTGGTATTTCATTTTTCACCTTCGATGATAACAAAATGTTAATCAATCACGATCGATATTCTTTTCGTTATGTATGGTGTTGGTATTCAAGTTTGTTTTGTGATCTTTTTCTTTCATTTTTCTTTATATATTATAGGCTTTTTGGGATCTCCCGCTGAAGACGTTGTTTGTTCTTATCAAGGTTATTATTTATTCGTACCTAAAGATTGAGTATGTTTTGTGGTTTTCTTCGTTATTTTTTGTTTTGTCTTTTATTTTCGGGTGCCTGTCTTGAATGACATAATGTATGTACTTAAACCCTGCATCTAAGTTTTTCCATAATCCATCGAATGAAACATTTGATCCACGGTTCAAATGCATGTTTATATAAAAGCCGAAACCATAAAGCTACTTACAGAAAGCTGATGTCGGTAAGTCAACGAAAAGAAGCTTTTTGAAAATTTAAAAGTATGAAGCTGAAAATATAATGCTCGGAGGGACTCTGAAATAGACAGACGATAATAAGCAAACACAATGAAATCATATGATGCGTCTATAATTGCGGTTTGTTGCTTTTCGTTCAGTTACGTTCACTTTTGCTTTCGGAGGGGAACAACGCTCGGGAGCACACCTTAAGAAAAACTGACATCTCGCTGAAGTAGGAATACAAAAAAGAGAAAGATGATTCATTTGACTAGAGTGCAATATTGGTGACTTCTCCTTTTGAATATTCGGGAAGCTACTTTTCGTTGGTTTTTGACATAAGCTTAAGTGCCCAGTCGACAATTATAAAGGGTGGTTAAATTTTAAGGGCCGATGTTGAATGTGAACCACACCTAAACGTCAAGTTTTTTTCTGCATTTATTTTGACATTCCTCAATTTCAGACTAACTCAATTTGAACCATGGAAAGATACACAATCGAGCAACGCGTTAAAGTTATTCAGGCTTATATGAAAACGGGCGTTCAAATCAAAATCAAAATCATCTTCAGTGATGAGGCACATTTTCACCTCAGTGGATTCGTCAATAAGCAGAAATGCCGCATTTGGGTGAATGATAATCCAAGAGTGATTGTCGAAAAACCAATGCACCCACAAAAAGTGACTGTTTAATGCGGTTTATGGGCTGGCGGCATCATTGGGCCGTATTTTTTCTAAAATGAGGCCGGTCAGGCAGTTACTGTGAATGGTGTTCTCTATCGTGAGATGATAACGAACTTTTTATGGTCCGAATTGAAAGATATGGTTGTGGACAATATGTGGTTTCAACGGGACGGTGCCACTTGCCGCACAGCTAACGAAATAATGGCTCTTTTGCGCGACAAGTTCAATGGCCGTGTTATCTCACGTGGTGGCGATGTCAATTGGCCGCCAAGATCATGTGATTGGACACCGTTGGACTTCTTTCTTTGGGGTTATTTGAAAGAATAGGTGTACGTCGATAGGCCAGCAACAAATCAAGAGCTAAAGGATGAGATACCTCGGCACATTAACGGCATAAGACCTCAATTACACCTCAGCGTCATCGAAAATTTGGACCATCGGATGGTGGTGTGACGCCGAGGTCGCGGCAGCCATTTGGCCGATATTTTGTTCCATACATAATTGAACCATACCAATATTATTATAATAAAAAGAAATGACAATCATTTCCTAAATAATTTGTGTTTTATTCAAAATCAACATCGGTCCTTGAAATTTAACCACCCTTTAGTTCTGCTACATATTTATTTTTTCATTCTTAGTTGTATGTAAAAAAGCCATGCATTTAAAAGTTTACCTATACATACTATGATATTGTAGTCTTTATATATTGTTTGAAATTTAGAATTCGACAGTGACATAACTACAACAACGAACAACTATTTATAACACACCGACATGACACTTCAAATACCATAAAAAACAAGGAAAACAAATATAGTTTTACCTAAACAGAAAGAAACATAGTATAGAATTCAATGCAAATAGAGCTCACAGTTGTTATCTCAACCAATTGCGCTCTCATACCATAAATAACTCAAAATAACAATCTGTCTGCCATGATCAAAGGATATTTTTATAAAAGAATTTGCTAATCTGTCACTCAAACAATCGGATACAAGCACATACAAACATTACACATATACGCTTTACTTACTGTATACAACCTACATTATAGCTCACGCCATTTGCTATAATATAGCTCAGTCGTCGTAACCGGTGTGATCATAAATTGGCTTTTGCGCGCGATAAGACTCGGCGGTGGCGGGCGGCACGCGGTGGTAGCGGCAACACAAAACGTCTCTGAGTCTAAGTTCCAAATCATGATGCCAAGAATGTCATAGACTTTTTGCTTCACGCGTATACATAAATATACATGCAGGTATGGGTATAATATAAGGAATTTGCACGCAAAGCAAACATTGCGGCCTTGTCTGTATGACGACACAAGAGGCATGAGGACAACAAGCTTTTAGACGAACTTCCCTTCTATCCCTAAACATACTAATAATATACCGTATGGTTAATGCAGACATGCATACTTGAACCTTCATAGACATGCACTGGCTGCAGTGTACACAACACACATCTCTCTATTTAGCAGCTCCTATATCCTAGGTGAAGTGCAGATAGATAGGAATTTCAGTTGCTTTAACTTATTGGCACACCTTGCGCAATTGCATTCCTTATTTCTTGGATTGACTCATTTGTCATTTCATTCTTTCTTTATGTAGGGATTGTGTTTGATTAACTTTACCGATACGTACGGGTATGCCCTATACTTTTATTAAATTAAAATTAATCAAAAACAAACCAAAATCAGAATGAAGGCAATTATGTTAATACATAATATGTAATTTAAATATTCATTGACAGTTGGTTGGTAAGATACATAAGTACGTAGAAATAAAATATACCTAGTCCGGCTCAGGAAAGCGCTAATAGGTGTTGTCATTTTTTTTTTTTTAATAATTAAATAAACTGTATCTATACCTAAAGTTACCAACATATTGACATTAGGGGTATTCATGCAACGTCGGAAAACCATCGTAAACGTCGAAAAGTTTACGACGTCGTAAACGAACTGTCACAATTTGTTTGAAATTTTTTTACGATAAATCGTAAAGTTTTTTGACACGAATTTGTGTTGTAAACGTCGTAAATGAAAGTATAGTAAACGTAGAAAGTACTATGAAAGTATTATGACATTTTATGTATCAAAATTTGACAACAACAAATATTTCAGTAACACCGAGCATTTTTAATTATTTTTTTTAAACGCTAACAAAAAAAAATTAAGTGCGCAGAATTTGTTCACTGCATCATAATGAAATAAGATAAAGGGGCGTTCATGAAACGTGTGTCGGAAACTTTACGATTTTACGACATCGGAAAGTTTCCGGCGTTGCCAAGATCTTGAAATTGTTCAAAGAAATTACATGGGTATTAGGTTAAAAGTACATAAGAACACCATACGTCCATCTTGACCTGCCAATTTGTTGTCTTATACTACGTTTCCACCAGACACTAAACCGAGATTTAGCAAGATTATCACAAATCTCCTTGAAATCTCGAAGATTTACCACACAAATTTAAATCTCCTCAAATGAAGATTTCAAATAAAACTCATTCAAATCTACTTGGGAACATTAGTTTGTCAAATCAAACAAACTTTTTTTTCGGAGAATAGTTGTGGAACCGACCCATTTAAACGCCATTTTCGTTTATTGACAGATGGAAATGTAAACATAAACTATCTATCTCACTTCCACTTCGTATCAAAAAAATGAAACACCATTTTAATGTTTTGCCATAATCCTCTTTGGAATATTTTTGTGCAGTGGAAACACCAAACAAATACCTAAATATAGTTAAAGTGGTTGGTGGAAACGTAGTATTATATTTACCTAAGTTTTGTAGTTTCGGTTTTAAGTGGATTTTTGTTATAATTTCTCGAGTTTCTACGAACTAAACGCAAGAAAAAGTAGTTTAAAATAATTTTCTTATCTTCATAAGGGCATTTCACAAATATGTCAACATCTATAAACTATAATGGTGTATTTACATGCACATATCTTCGTTTGACTTCTGAAAAAAAGGGGATGCAGAATAAAATGCAAAATGCAGAAAATATTCATACATGCAGATTATAGGAAGTACTATAAACATAATTCCGATATGAAGACGAACATGTTTATCTTCTTGATGGTTCTCTTTCACACGCTCGATTTTTTGGCATACATCTATCCCACTCTAGTTTTCTTATTTCTTCATATTTGCAGACGAAGATACATATCCAGCTTAGTGACAGCTATCATTTTGTGGGAACTCTCGAGTGCAAAATTGAAATGTGAAAATAAAAAAAAAATAAAAAAATAAAAAGGTGTTTTTTTTTTTAATTTGTAAAGAGATTTGTCTTAAATTGTGGTGGTCAAATCAGAAACGTCAAAGTGCAACCAGAAAAAGTCTTGAAATGTTCATTCCTACTTTCGTTACTTCCTTCCCTCTTCATTTCTACACCCCTCACCCAATCTGTCAAAAAGAAGAAAGAGGAAACAACCGAGAAGCAAATGGTGTAATCGGGCTCAAAGTGTGTCAATTTGCGTCTGCCCATGATTAATGGAAACCTAGCACCAGAACTATCACAATGATGGTATGAACACGATTTATCACGAACATTTTTCAATCGCTCTGTCAAATACTCAGGACAAAACAAATTTCGATTCGTTTCCTCACCTGAAAAATGTGTGAGGTCTTGTTTTCCTGAACGTCACTTTTGCACTTTTTTAGAACAAAAATCTGTGTATGTATATCGTGTTTTATGTTAAAAAATTATTTTCGCATTAATAAAAAACTTGCATTATTTTCCGTCCTCTTTATTTGCACTTCACTTATCACATTTAACCTTCTCGCAATTCTTAATCAAATAATAACTTTGTAATTGAATTTTAATTACAATCACTGAAGTGTTATTTTCTTTTCTCATATCAGTTTTTTTAGTTTCAATTGTTTATTTCATTGGCGCTCCATTGAATTGAATAGAATAGGTATATGTAAAATGTGTATAGAACTGCATTGATTTTAATTATTACTGTCGTGTCATTCTAAAAATTATCTTATCTTTAAGGACCCACTTCCATCTTCAAGATCTGATTAAATATATACCTATGCCCACCTATCTTTCAGCAATTTTCAAGTATCAAATATTTTCATGTTGAATAATTTATTTGACGAATCATAACTACGTGATATCTACGTACTTGCTTTCGGTACCACTTTATACATACTCGTCAATTTGGCGTCGGCAATGTTCTTGATCTTTTTTTTTTTTGTTTATTTTTTTGTATCTATTCGACATTATGACATTTAAGTTCCTTAGTACTTTAGGTATTACTAGTCATTTGCAATATTTTGCAGTTTAAAGAATGTCGGTAATGTGGTTGTAACACAACGTTCACAAACTGACAACTGTGAAAACTTCCCTTAACATATTATTTGTGTACCTTTTTCTTTATTTTAAACGTTATTATGCGCAATAACAAAGCTTTTTTGTGAATTCATCAAAGTTCCTCAATTTAGGTACATACAATTTTACAAACAGACAAAAAACTACATCAAAATTCTACATTAAAAGCACCGCTACACTTTGAAATTCAGACGGCATAACAAAAACAAACTTATTTGACATTCACTGCTATGATGTGTTCCTAGATATGATATCGAAGTTGTTGTCAATAAGTTCGGATTGTTTTTTTTTCTTTTTTCATTTTCTATCATTGTAAGCTTGCATGTATAATTGTGTGTATGGGTACAAGTAATATATATACATTATTTACTTATGCAGTTCTTTACAAAGTTCCGCTTACGGGTAGTGATTTTAAAAGATAAACAGAAAAACTATTTCCTCCTTGTAAGAAAATATTTAATAATGACGTTTGACAAACATCAAACACAATGTTGAAATATAGAATTAAAAATCAATTAGATAACAACATGTTATTGCATTGTGAACAAGGGTTAATTATGTGTTTATTCGTTGATAAAACGTGGCCTGCATTGTGATTAACTTGAAGCAAGAAACAGTTTTAATAGATCGTAACTTTTGTATCCTCTTCTTAATTTTTGTGAAAACTAAGATTTACTTTAACTTAGTTTTAAAAAGGTAGTTTTGGAAATAGATTTACTGATATACAGTAGGTCCCAATTAAATGCACCAACCACTTTATTTGGCTATTTCGTCAAGTTGTCAGGTACAATTATTATGAGAGGGGCATATAAACGGTAAATACTTCAAAATGAAAATGCGCTTATTTCTAGAGCATTTTTTTTTTGAAATTCAGGCATAGAAATTATTATTAACTTACCTGACATTGATCCTAATTCGCTGGAATGATTGTTATTGCTTAAATTTGTATTGTTGTTATTGTTGGTGTTATTATTATTACTTTCTAATGAGGATGTAAGACTACTTTGTGAGGTTTTCTCTAGGACATCGTGATCTTCTTTGCAATAGAGGGCGCCACCGTCTCGCAACGCAAATTCATCACCTGCAAGGAAAATTCAAAAAAATTAATTTTAAAACTAAGTGGTTCTTTTATTTGGATAATTATTTTTTAGAAATAAGAAAAACGAAGGAAATAGAAGAAAAATGCACGCATTCATGACAGTGTTTACATATTGGACGACTCACTTCGAGTGACTCATTTTTACATCAGTTTATTTCATCTCATTCAAATCTCATAGTGAGAATAAGATAGTGAGGCCTAAATATTCACTTAACCATCTTGTTCTCACTAAATAAATCGTGTGAAGTGAGTCCAATGTGAACACTGACTCCAAGGGATAGGTGTAGACTAGAGTTCTAAAATATGTTTTTTTTTTGTTTTGTTTGAAGCCGCGCGTCGCACGTTGTTATACGCATACTTTCAATAAAAAAAAACTGTTTTAAATTGGCATTTGAGAGATGTCGATATTTTATACAATATATGTAGAACACAATTAAAACTATTTACTTAAAATTATATGACTGCTACGTGGGCTATAGGTCTTGTGTAAACAGGAATACTTAATTAAAACTATTTACTTTACTGTTTTAAAAATACACACGTTTCAGGCTCATACCTATGCCATTCATCTTAAGAACAAATTTTTGGCTATAGAAAGAGACAGCTGAATAAAGAAATTTCAGCCTAGTAGTTATTTTTTTCAAAAATGATGTATGGCGTATGAGTGATTTTTTTGTATAAGAAGATGAAAAACTCATTCGCTTTAAAAAATAGTAGTAGCCCGTAGCGTAATGGTTAGTGCGTTCGACTGTCACGCTGGAGGTCTGGGTTCACTTCCCAGCATCGTCCACCTAAGAACTAAAAAGTTTTTTTCAGAGCTACTGCCTCTTGCGAGGAATTAACAAATCCTCCAAGAGTATCACTTGTCATGAATAAGTGCTTCTCGTCAGCCGTTCGGATTCGGCATAAAATTGTACGTCCCTTCCATTTCTGTAACAAGCGCACACAAGAATAGTTGCGAGTTGTTAGTCACTAGGTCCTGGTTCTTCATGAGCTGTTGCGCCACCCAATTGATTTTTTTTATTTTTTTTTTTTTTTAATATTTAAGTAGCAGTTAATAGTGGCGTTTAAATTATTGGCTTTGTTTACATGCCAATTTATAACAGTTATAACTTGGGCTCGGATTTCGATGCAAATGATTGTTTTTTATCACAAAATTTAGAAGCCTAAGACCAAATTATCTTTACAAATCATGAAATTTCTTTCAAAATGGCATTGTATCGTTAGAGCATATTTTACAAGTTTCATGCAAAATTCATTCATTATAAATGTATATTTTCATATTAAATGCATATTTTAAGTGAATACTTTCATATTTTTCGTGCTTCATATTTTTCGTGCATTAATAATGTGTTTATCTTCGAAAAGAGTCAAAACACTATACCGTCACCGTGTAAAATACTACGTTAACATAAGGTATTGAAGCGAGTTCCGGCCCTTTGTAAAGGTACATCGAGTTGAAATGACTTGATTCGGGGACCGAAGTCGAGTCGAAATATGTTACGAAACTCGTAGCCCTAGTTTTAACAGTGGGTGCTCGAAGTAAGCTCTCTTCGGGGCTGCATAGACAATTATTCTTTTATAATCCAGAACTCTTATAAAAGGGTATATCCAGAGATACTCCCTCAATAAAGATCAACTTTACCTAACCTTTACTCCTTGGGCTTTAATTATTGTAACTTTTGTAGTTTAAAGAGTTTCTGAAGCCAAAAATGTGCATCTTTCCGCTTTTGCCATCCACCAAAATAAATTCATTGTTTATTAAAATTTATCTTACCAGGAATTAATTGCCGCGCACACGCTGAACATCGAAAACACTCTATATGAAATATTTTCGTCTTCGCTCGCATCACAAAATCATTTTTACTAAATGAATTTCCGCATTTATCACATTTTGTACCAAATAATCTGAAATAAAAAAGAAAACAAAATTTCAATATCAAGTTCACATTATAATGTTGACAAAATGACAATAATTCTAAGAAAAGAAAGCATTCGAATTGTTATGGTTTAGTATAGTATAATTTATGATCAACAAATAATATCTAATTTGATTCATCAATAGAGACCAATACTACACTTGTCACGTGCACCCACATTTGAATTTGGGTGGGTCCCCTTAACCCATAGGTATAAAAGTATGTAATTTATGTACGTCAGTAGGTACCTTTTTTTTAAATATTTTTCTCTGTGGTGCTAATTAAGTATTTTTATCTTTTCAAACTTGAAATTGAAACGTGTAAACCAAATAAGTCTATAGTAGTCATTCAAACACGCCACCAAATGGTCAACATTATAAATAATTCTACAATAAAAAATTCTATAAACTTGGCAAATAAGAAGGTATGAAGTTTTTCTTTATACTTATATTTTCGAAATAGAGCTTTAATGCTAACATTTGATAGAAAAATTAGCATGTCTTTGTGGTGTGTTGTTTTATTTTTTTTTCAAATTGTAATTCGAAGAAATTTTACAAATTTATTTGATAATAAAAAGTTTGTTATACACGATATGTGAGAAGATGTTTGACTTTTTAGTGCAATCGATTTGTGTAGCTTTTTGTTTATAACCTGAACACGGGTATTTATTTTCTGGGTGCACGAATTTAAACAAATTCACAGTATCTTTTTGCTGTGATTTTTATAAGAGTCGGTAAACATCGACCAAAATTTGTGTCTTAGTAGGGTATAACAGACTGACTGAAAAGCCCACTGTTATACCTTGGGCGAAACACAATTATTTCTGGAGTTGAGGTCACTTGAACTTTTCAATTGAATTTTATTCATTCACTCCACTTAAAACAGAAGGAATTTCAATATTTTAATATTTAAATTTCTTTATCTTCTTATGCTTTTTGTTTTATTTATGAACTATAAAAATAAATATCTGTAAGAATGCACTTAACAAAATCATTAGAAAAAATAAAACATTAAAAGATTTATATTCCAAACATCGGGATGTTGCACAATCATATTATTTAAATGGGGCAGTTAAATATAAATTTAATACAAATTATTTAACAAAAAAGACGTTGAAAATAAAAGGGACTCGAACCATACAAATTTATAAAAGCACTGTTTATGTGGCAGCGCTTGGTGAGGGTCAGGGCCCTCTGCCAGTGAATTAATTTGTGCACCTGAGTTTTGTTTAGGCTACACGAGGCACGTGTCGTTTTTATGGCGAACAACTATTATAAATAAATATTTTTTTAAAAATTAAACAAAATATTATTTTTACAAAATTTGGTCGAAATCAGTGAAGACGTTAGCGAGAAAATTGAAAATCGAAAAATCGCTTCAACGACAGGTGCCTTTCATAACCGTTATTGGTATAAATATTTCCTTAACCAAAATAATAACAGTACTTTCAACAATAACTGTTAATTTTTGTTTGTTTTAATCGTTATCTACAGGCGTTTCTGAGATAAATAATTTTGTGAATATTGCTTGTATGGCATATACCATTATTTTTGGAGTTAAAAAGAAATTTCTACATTTACACACTGTTTTGTATCAAAAATAAATTTTTGGCTGAAAAGGGGCAGTGAAATTTCAGACCATTAATGTTTTCTTTCAAAAGTGATACATGGCGTATGAGTGATTTTTTTTTTGTATGAAAATTATTAGTTTTCAAAAATTCGGGTAGCAAATATAAGGACCTAGATTTCTTTTTGTTTACCCCCAGATTCACAGTGGAAGTTTAAACTCCACTTTTAGTTCAAACTCAAGATCACCAGCATAAATGAACTCAGTTCAAGGTTAAAACGAAACTGTGAAATTGGGGGTTAGAAAATCAAATTTTAACTTCCTTAACTCAGTGAAACCACTATGCTGAATAGCATGGCACACTAAAGCTGACTATACACGAGTGAGCCCAACGAATAGGAGTCAATTTAATTCGTGTATTTTCTACTGGCTGAAAGTCAAAACAGTTCGGCGCTGAAAATACATAGGAAGTAAGGAAGATCTGGATCATTTTTTAGTTGAGTGACTTATAAAAATGTATTAAAAGCACAACTGATTTCAAAATAAGGTCTAAGGTATGACAGCATCTAACTTATGAGCCAACTGTAATATCTGGAAAAAACGCATTTCTAGAGTTGAAGTCACTTGTCACTTTTAATTGCATTCTAGGAAGTGCCATAATCAAAATTTGAAAACATACATGATCATTTTCACTATATGACACTCCTTCACTTTTCACATTCGGTTTTTTTTTGGCATTCATCTGTCTCGCTCTATTTTTCTTGAAATTTACAGATGCAGATACGTCATACGTGTAAATCAAAAATATAAATTAAGAATATGGCTTTTATATTTAATTAGTTTTTTCTTAAGTTTCACGAATTTAAGTGTAGCTTTTAAATTTTTCCTACTACTGAATTATAAAATTATGTGGATCGAATCACAGAATTACGACAAAAAGTCAAGGCACACAATTTAAGCCGTAAAGAGCTGTGTAGGAAGGTATGCATATGTACATTGTACAATGTATATGAAGTCAATTGAAAACTGTTTGCTCAAGTAATTAACATAAATTGGTTAAATCTTTGCATAATACCAACATTACTACTTAGTTTAATTTTGTATATCTCATTTATCGTTGTGGCGGCACGGCATACATATGTCGATTGTATGGATGTCGGCATATCAAAGCCAATTTGTTTCGTTATTATACGTAAAGGTAGGTGTACATAGTATATATAAACTTTCAAATATTTATGTCTGCTAAAAAAAATGTTTGCCGTTTATTTATATTTGTTTCTCTGGCAGATTTATCTGACACATTAAACATACAAACGTGAATATAAGAACATACATACATACATCATATATAATTTTATCTATATTTAAAAGTATTTTTTATACATATATTTATATATATTATAAAAGTTTACCTAACATAATCACGTTTGCAGTAAGTTTTGCCATCGCGAACAAAACATGTACAATTCTCGTCGAGAAATTGCCGACACTCCTGACACTTGAGGCACGCTGCATGCCATTCTAGATCGGGGGCGACACGCAGGATATACTGGTCATGAATTTGGCCACCACAACCCACACACAGTGATAGCCGTTGTTTTTCTGTAAATAAATAAAAAAATAAAAATAAAGTTATTGTTTAATTTTCAATATCAATTTTAAATTATTCTTACTGCTGCGGTGGCGGCAGCAGTGGTGAATATATTTTTTTTGTTTATACTTTTCGTTCAAAATGGACGAAAAATATATAAACAAATTCAGACTATTTATATGCTAAATATATGTATCATGTATAGGTACAGAATTTGTATATACCAAAAGAAAAAAAAAAAAGAAGAAATATAAGATACATGGCATTCGTGTCATGAATAATTTATAAAGGCGGAGCAGCAGACCATCTTTGTGCTTCTCCTGCTCTTTCACTGTTTCGGATGAATATGGTGTATATTTTGGTGATATTTTGATTATACTTTTTTTTCTTCGTCAGTTTTTTTTTTTGGTTTGTATCTTTTGTTTGAATACTTTTAGTATCTTAAGGTCTTCGTTTGAGCCTTATTTAGCCTCCATTTTTTATTCACATATACATTTTTTTCCTCCACATTTTCGAACTCATCCAATACGAACGGAATTTCGATTGCACCCCGTGTCGTCCGTCCGTCTGTGCGTCGCGTCGTCGTCGATGTTGTTGTCGTTGCCATGGTACTGAGTATAAGTTCGAATTTGAGAACGAGTGGATCCTGCGCAGACCCGCCTCTGTTCCATTATGGAAGACTGGAGGAATAAAATTCTTATACGAGTATGTTCAGTACATATGTATAAAAAAAAAGAAAACCTACCTACCTACAGAAGGTTCGAAGTAAGGGGAAATAAAATAATTTATTTGCACGCAATTTAAGACAACTTTAAAACTCTACAAATAAATTATGTAGGTAGATAAAAAGTCTCCTTTTATATTTTTTTGTTTGCTTTTTTGTTTACACAAAATTCAATTGGGTTGTTTTTATCGCATCTATTTTACAGAAGGGAATATTATATATATTTAGGCTACCTGTGCTATATACATATATCTACTAATTTTCTCACCTGATAAAGATATATTAAAAGGAAGTGAATCTGTTAACATAAATAGCGTCATGTTGAAGCCTTTGTTCCCTTTGTAGATAAATAAGGTAGTAAGTTGCTTAAAAAATGACTTTTAGATTATTTCCGATTTAACTATTTCCAGATTTTTTAAGCATGTCCCTTAATTATGTGCTTCTAAAATATGCGGAGTAGGGCTAGGTTATACTATCATAATGTTCATTAGAAAATCGATTGGGATTTATCATCAAGGTTGTTTATTTGGCTGAAGAATGGATCAATACAAGTAAGAAATAACCTTTGCTATCTATACTACTAAAAAGAAAGCAATTTAAAATACCGTCGGTAAATCTTAAACCAAAATAATGTAGTTTAGTCATACTAGAATTTGACATCACAAAACATTTTCTGGGCTTGGAATTTGGATTTTTTCTGCTACTCAAATCGAAAAAAGGATAAATAGTTTATGTTGCTTATCCCCCTGCCTAGCGCTTCTACCCCCATTTTTTAAATCAATTCTTTAAATTTATATGGAGATAAAAAGTGTGTGGGAATTTGGAATTGTGGCCATGAATTTAAAAAAAAGTATGAAAATTTTGAAAATAAAGATATTTATACGCCCATGTGCACCATTATTAAAAAAAAAAAATGAGTTTTGGTCATAAGAGCAAATACATAAATAAATATAGAGTTCTGAAGTACAGAATTTTGGTCATACGCAGTGTTTTCAAACAATTTAAAAATGATTATACCTAATAATAAAAATATAGGTTACCTACAGGAAATAAGTACGCAAAAAAAAAAAAATAAATTTATTCAATATAAAGAATTTTGTATCGCAACTTTTACACTTTTGCCGTGCTTTTGAGTAAAAGAATGGGAAATATGACGAGCTCTAAATTTTAAGGTTAAGAGGTCTTTTATCGCCATTTTTACTTGCGACATAGGTACTGTAGGTATGATAAATTATGGATTCGTAAAAAAAATCGAACTCGAGATAATATTTTTCCCTAACATTACGATGATAGAGAACGGGGGTCCCGCAATTCTGTCTGTCTATTTGTCCTCGCCCGTACAGCCTAAACGGCTGAAGGGATTTTCAAACTTGGTATATAGTGTTTTTTTATTAATATGTCCGAGTTTTTTTTGAATGGAAAATATTATTTTTATCAAAAACGGTTCCGAGGATTTTGTTAAAAAAAATTCAAATAAATTAAGTAATGAAATGCTACTTTTTAATACTTTTTTTATTTTCATTAATTGAATATTTTGGGTACCTCCAGTACCTACAAGAATTTTGTTGGTTTTTGATTTTCTCGAAAACAGATAAGTTGAAAATTTTCATTTTTTTTTATAGTAAAACTTCTAAAAAGTATAAACATTATTGTGAACCAAAGTTAAAAAAATTTGTTTTTAAAATTAAAAATAAAATCACTTTTTTTTTCTGAAAACTAAATATTTTGAAAACGACTTGGTCAATATTTTCTAAACTAAGTGTAAGATAGTATTTTATTCTTTTGTGGAATACTTTCTAAATTCTTTCTAAATTCAAAAATAACGGTACCTTCCATACAAAAGTTGAAAAAACGTTAAGTTTTAAGTGTGTGTTTAATATTTAAGGTATGGCCAATATTTTTATGAAAACAAAATTTTACCAATAACGGTTAATAACGGTACTTGTCATAGAGCTGATTTTTTTGTTTTCAAATGTCTCGTTGACAGCTGCTTCGATTTCTGCCAACCACAATTTTTATACAAGAGCCCCTTCACAATTCAAATAATTTTTCATATACAAATTTTCAAAAAAATAATTTTTGGATTTTTGAAAAAATATAAATAAAATATTGAATTTTTTTTTTTTTTAAATTCAGTATCTTGAAAACGGGCTACTGAATTTTTTTTTTATTTTGTGTAAAATTGTATTTTATTTAATACTAAATGTTGGCATACTAGATTTTATTTTTGAATATGAGCGAAGAATTTGAAATATGTATGTATAAAAAATTATTTTTTAGAAAACCGCTCCAACGATTTCTTTTTTTCATAAATTCATATTTTTTAACAAACAAAGGAGTTGGCATACTTGATTTTGAGCTCTAACTTTCAAAGCCATTAAAATAATAAATTTATAGTAATTTAAAATAATAATTTATTTAACTTTTTTTTAATGATATCATAATATTTTGGAACCAATAGCTTTGAACTTGTACATCATCAATTTCTAGCTACGTTAAAGTTGTTAGCTACGAAAGGAAGTCTGTGATACCCAGTCGTGCTCATTTTTTCATTCACAAAATTTATAAAGTTGAGGGTAAGTTTAATTAAGATATCGCACCAACTTGCTTTTTTATATAACAACTAGAAAGTAGCTATAGACATTTACGGAAATGAATAGTTGTTAATATTTTTATATCGTTAAAAAGAAAATAACAAAAATATGTAAAAAATAGCTGTTTTGGAATTTTTTGATTTAAACAAAAAAAAAAAAAAAAAAATTGGAAAAAGAGTATAAAACAAACAAAATGTTTTTTTCACTGATTTTATTTTTTTCGTAAAAAAAATATTATGCAATATTTTTCAATAAACTTTTAAGTAGCGAATTGCAAAGTAATGATAAAATGCGGGAATATACCTACACAATTATAAAAAAAGCAATTTGTCCGAAAAAAACCATAACTTTATTTTTTTTATTCGAATTTGTTGGTATGAACTTGGTATATAGTATTATTAAAACTGATCTAGAGAATACGTGTACGAAGTTTAATCAGTTTAATCAAAATCGTTAGGGCCGTTTTTGAGAAACTTGATAAAACCGAAATCGTTGTATTACAGCTACCAGTACTAGATGAGCTAAGATACAAATTTGAATTTCACCTCTAAAGAATCGCATACAAATACCTCACGCAAATCCATCGATTCGTTTAGGCGTTAAAATTTAAACAGCCTTAGGATTAGGTTTAAGTAGGATACTACTCAACAATTTTTCAAATTTTTAAACTGATTAAAGATTTTAAAACTTTTTAATTAGTATCATAATAAACCAGTTCCCTTCGTAAACTTCCGCTGAACTCGTCAAAAAAAGTGACGGCTCGTACAAAAATAGGTACCTCAACATTTAAAAAACGTCAAAGTGTAAAGTGTAAGTGGATTTAGTTCGATACTAACTACTTCTTTAAATTCCATAGACTAAACTTCGTTTGAAGTGGTTTTTTCTTTTCATTTGTAAATAATATTACAATTATTAGATACAATAATTTTAAATGTCAGTTTAAATTTAAACACAGTTTTATTAAATTCCCCTAAAGAAGGCAGCAACCCCTGCCGAAACGTCGGGAAAGCTAATGTAACTTAATTGTTTCATTGCAAAAACTACAGTGACCAAAAAAAGCCGACGGAAAGATTATTTTTAATCACTTCCAATCACAATTAAAAAGATAAAAAAAATAGGCATTTTTTTATTTTTACTTTAGTAAAATGTTAAATGTTAGGAGATACAAATTAGCAAAATACAAATCTAAACCTAGGTCGTACCAAAAATAATCAAATATCGTATACTAAATCGCCTTAAATTTTGTGCCAATGCCTGTGAAATTTATTTTATATTTTTATATATTTTTTTTTTTATGTCGGATTTGATATTCTTTGTTAAATTTGCCTCTCTGCACTTATAATTTATGCACATTAACGTGAGTTTTATAGCTTTAATTCTTTTTTTAGACTTGTTTAACATTTTTACTGTACAAAAATGCAGGTACAGAGAGTGGGTGTTTTTGTGAGCTGGCAATACGACAATAATTTGTTTGATCATAAACAATTTTCCTAAACATGACATTCACGATCATTTAGGAAACCATTTGACATTTAAAATTATTTTATTAGATTTGTTGCAATAAATTTCAAAAAAATTTCTTGAATTTGTATTTTTAAATTCACAAAAGGGAAATAAAAATTATTTGAACTGAAGAAACAAAAATAAAATTGCACACATTTTAGCCAAATCTATATGTGTAATTGTGTATGAATGTTGGTATATAAGTAGATACTTTAAGAATCACGGAAAAGGGAACTGTTTGTGTCTTTTTAAATTCTTATCCACAACGCAGAATTCAAAACAACAGCAATAACAATAAAATTCTCTCCAAAATGGCCACAAAATAGCATGTAGTGCGTCATTCCTCCAAAGTAGATGCAAGCAGCATCACATCATCCTACTTCAGCCCATTATACCCACATATACAGTAGACATCTTAAAGGCGCCCAAAAAAGTCGTGCTACAATAAAACTTTAAGATATAAGCAAGGTATAAGTATCCATGGAAGGTGCGCGCAACTTACATACAAAAATGATGAAAAAACAAACGATCAACCTCTGCTGTAGATTCGAAATGCAAAGCCAAACCTGCTCAAAGTTTTAATTTTTCTTGTTTCGGTCCACCATCTGCAGCATCATCTTCAGCATCATCATCACGACATGACGTCCTTATCTCGTCGGAGATCTATCAAAGAGTTCGCTTTGTTCGCTTCGCTCTGTCCCCCATTCGCTGCTGGGGCGTTGGAAGAATGATGGTGTTGCTGTGTGTTGGGATGGGAAGTCGTGTGGTGTGGTGTAGAGTGTAGTGCACCTCCAAGGAGGTGGTACAGTCTGTCCACCAGCCCCCCTCGTTCGCATTCTGCTGTGGCATCATCCTGTTTGCCAAATGCAGAATTCGATAAGATACATTAAGCACAAGGCACAGTCATGTGCGATTCCCGAATAACTACTGTGCGGGGATGGGTGTTCAGTGTTCACCCCTTCTTTACACTGCTCAGAGAAGACGGAGGAAGGACACAACTCAACGACGACCGACGACGACGATGATCTCTTAGCTTCATGTTGTTTCTTCTGGAGTTGGTGTTTCTCATTTTGATGTTGGGATTTGTAGCTATTTTAGATAGGAACTTGGCAAAGAGTTTAACTAACCACCCAACTACTGCGATGCTGCTGCCGACTCCTGACTCTGCCTAATGGCGGAAAGAGGTGAGGTTTAGCTCTCTCTCTCCGATGGTATATTATGGTTATGGTTGTACATTGTACTCGTAGGTATACGTATAACCACTTCACTTGGACTTGGACTCCAACTTCAGTGATGGTCCTCTTCTTCTTCGTTTGTTGGGTTCTTTGATTTAGGAAATTACCATTGCTGCTGCTGTTTGTGTGTGCCGAAGATAATTTATCTGAAAATGCAGGATTACAAACGTGTAACGGGCGACGTAAGTTTATCCAAACGGATATGCATATTAGTCTTGGAGTCGTTCCACATAGATAAGGCTTTGTTGGAGGTAGGTTGTTATAACTGGTGTAAAAATATACCTTAACTTTGCCTATACCTACCTACCTACTGTTGTATGAAAAAAAAAATTGACTTACATTTCGAACAGTGGGAGTCTTATGGGTATAGAAATAAGATATGTATCTCTTGTACATATTCAAAAATGTTTTAATGTTTGTGATTTAAGATGAATGCTAATAGGGTTCACTTTAGTTTCTTTTCAACATTTAGATTTTTTTTTAAATTTAACTATCGACACAATCTGTTTGAGCATATAAGTTATGTTGCTCGTTACTAACCTGAATATCTTTGTCGTTCTTCGACCTGGAAAAACATTAAGTTCCAATTTATTCACTCTACATTACGTACATTTAAAGTCATCATTAAAAATGGGAAATTTTTAAAATAAAATATGATGTCTCAAAATATATTCCCTGTTTCAAGATTGAATTTATATTTAATGGAGAGTAGAAAAATTGGGTGTTCCATTTCTTGAATGCATAGCTTGCCATTAAGTGTACCTTAATAAGCCAGAATTTTTTTTTATAAATCCTTTTTCTGGTCTAAAAAGTCGGCAAAAAATTCATATTTCTGTAGCTACTAAGTTTATACCACAGTGAACATATGGTTCCTTTTTTTGCCCGTTTTCAATTCGGTTTCTACTGTTTTTTAAAAATTAATTTAAACATTATTAGTAGACCCATCACCCATGCTCCCGTTATTTTTCGCAAAGTTTTAAGAATTTATTTTTTGCATTATATATAAGCATATTTGAATGGCGCCTTATCCATGTTCCAAAAATGTCTTTTAGAATCCTAGTTACTCATATGCAAAACAAGAAAAATAAAATCTAAAACCTGTGAAATGAAATGCAAGAAAACAGTGACCGACGCCATTTACTTTTTAATTCATATTTTTGTCTCTCTATCTGCAATTTACAATCTGCAAGAAATTAATAGATTCAATTTGTTTCCAGAAGATTTGTATTTTGAAAAAAAAACAAAGAAAATTAAGGCTAAAACAAAAAAAGAACCTTTGGACTAAAAATGTTAGAAATCGGACGTTTGTGTGGAGTAAACAATATATCCATTATTTAAAATAACCTATCAGAAGGATAATTTTTGTTTTTGTCAAACCAAAAGTGGTTTTTATTTAAGGCAGTTGATTGATTGATTGATGCGGCAGTTGATTGATTCATGCAGCACTATTTGCAGCAAAGTGACAATGCAAAAAACAATTAAAATTTACAAATTTTCATTTCTCAGCTTGTATTAGATACATACATAAATGTATAAAAAATTAAATTTAATTATTATTTCCAAAAAAAAAAAAAATATTGGCGCAAAATTTTAAACATCCTATTATTAAGGGTTCACTATGATATTACTTAACATTTTTCGAATTCTTTAAAGTTTACTAAAATGTTTTAAATTTTAAATACTTTTTAACTAGTATCATACTTAACCAATCTCCTTCATAAACTTCAGCTGAACACGTCCAAAAAAGTGACAGCGCGTGCAAAAAACTCACAAACATACCCCATTTTGGAACTTATAAACGTCAAATTATCATATAGATTAAGTACAACACTAAAAATGTAAAATAGCCATTTGGTGATTTCAACTTTAGTAATATGTTAGGAGATACTAGGATGCTAAACTTGTTTTAAATTAGCAGTAGATACTTTTTTAACCTAGTCTCATACTAAAAATGATTTAACAACGTAATAAAACGACTAAAATTTTGCGCCATTAACTTTAAGCGAAAATGCGCTTTTTGGTAAAATTACAAACAGATTTAAAACAATTTAAAAAAAATAATATTCTGATTTTAAATACAAATTTATGACAAAATGAATAGCTTCAAACATTTGTATGAAAATAAAGAAATTTTTAATTTTTAAATAATTTGAATCAGTTAAACACTTTCTGAGATTATGCGTGACAAACAAAATAATTGTTTTGCTAATAAAAAATAAAAAATAATAAATTAAATTAATAGGTAAATAAACAAATATATTAATAAATAAATAAAAATAAACACCCTTATTCATAAAGAAAAAATAGTTATTTTAGCTCCCGTGTTTAGAAAAACTGCACCGTGGAATAAAAATGTTCCGGACTCAAATAGAGCAGTAAGCAATTGCCTTTAGTTTGAGCCCAGAAAATTCTTATTCCATGGTGTAGTCTTTATGAATACGGGTGAAAGTATATAAATAAATAAATAAAACAAAAGAATTTTTTAAAATGTCGTGAGTTTAGTGACCATAACCTTGGTTTACTAAAATGTTCGGTTATCGCGATAATTGTTTGCAACATGAGTTTTGTTTGTTTCTTATGGAAACCACCTTAACTGGGTTTTGAACTTCAATAGTGTCACAAAGTTGATGCAGGTCTCGGAAGTTTTTCAATGCTCAGGAAACAAAATGTTACTGTTATATTATTGTGTTAACTCAAACTTTTGTTGCACCTCAAACTTTAAGATATTTTGTAAAAGTAAACCAGAAGTAAAACCAAATGTTCATCATGCCCCAGAACGTTGCTATCTCCAAAATTTAAAAAATCATGTAACTTAGTTCTTGCACGATATGCAAGAACTGAAATTGTACCACCATGAATTTGGTTACCGGGCCAATCCTACTATTGTCAGAAAAAAAAAACTGTTGAAACAAAGTCAGGAATTAATTATAAAAAAAAACTTCTCGGTCTTTTACCAATATTGTTGAAAAGTGCTAAATTTTACTGAAAATTTGTAGAATTTCCACAATTCTTACAGGAACATTAGACAAGAATTTGTTTGCATTTTTAATTTTCTTTCAAAGATCAAAGCCATCACATTTGTTTGCCAAATGCAAAAGTAATAAGCTCTCAAACACACATGGTCAGTTTAACAATGTGAAAGTGGGAAATATGCTGGGAGAGTAATGTCTTCTACTGGGTATTTCCAAAATAATTTTTAAAGCCACTATAAAAAAAAATAAAACAATATCATTCTCTGCCTGTATATCTACAATTTACCGACGGCGACGGTGAATAAGCCATAAAATAAAAAACAAACTGAAAAGTATTAGGCGCAATGGCTTTACCACGCCAACACCAAGGCCGAGAAAATCCTTTTTTCTAGCAAACCGCACATTTTGCTATTAAATGTTGCTTGTGGTAGATTCCAATAAATCACCTGTTAATGATTTCTAGGAACAGAAGCAAATAATACTCTTGTGTCCACAGACACACCAGACGTTGATAGCCACAACATTTTTTGCTAGTCAATTTGTGTTGTTCATTCCTTACTTTTTTCAAATGGCTAAATCATGATTTGATTAACTATGGTTTTGTTGTACAGCTCTATGTTAATATTAATGCTGTTTTTTTTTTGCCAAACGATACAAAAATGTACACATAAATTTAATTAATAAAAACCAGACAAGAGTCATGTGTGTTAATCTTAATGAGGTTATTAATTCCGTAGACAAAATTGGACGAAGGTGTTGTGGGATAAGTTTTTTTGTTTTTGTTTTCTTCTCTAAATGACAGATATTTAAAATGGCAGGCAAATTAATATATTTTTGTTGGTCAGTGACAGTGGCGCCTTAAGGGAGATTTTTTTTTATTTAAACAATTTTACATGTACGAAAATGTAGCTTCTATTTTCAGAAATTGATTGATCGATATTATATGGGAAGTTAAATTTCTAAAACAATAGATTTCTTTAACTTTGTAGGCCGCTCCTTCAGAAGCATTTTTGTCGATAAATGATGTATACGGTGATGTCAATTTGTATTTTTATTTTTTTATAAATAATGGCTTCTTGTCAAAAAGCGAATTGAGTAAAAAAAAATGTTGAATAAGAGTAAATTTATTCGAGTGGGCGTACATTTTTGTTTGTATAATGAAACATTTAAATGCCTTCCAGGGTGTGGCAAAAATGTCTAATTTAAAAGTGTTAAATAAAGAATAAGCTTTACTTTTTTCATTTTGTATTTTTGGAATTCCTTAACATTTTTAAGTAAGAAACTTTATTCATAATGATGTTAGTTATATGTCTGGGAATATATCAACGTTTCTGCATGTCTATATCTACATTAAATCTGGTTTTCAATCACTTCACATAACACCATTTTTAACATATGCACCAAGATGTCGCATTAATTGAGGTTGATTAAATTGGCGCCCAAACGTGTGACATTTTGCGTTAATGTTTTTACATTTCGACAAAATTTAAGCAAAATTGGAGAGAGTGACTTTTCAAATATTAATTTCTCTAAATAAAACATGCAGTTAATTTAATTGCCAGTGGATATAAACGTAGCGAACTGTGTCATCCAAAGTGTTATGTTTTGAGCCGATCATATTTTTGTTTAACTTTGCTATGCATTTGTGAATACATGCATACATAACTTGTCATAATATTTAGTACATGTAGCCATCGCAAGTAGTAATAGACACAAATCTTTATCAATAGGTTAATGCGGTCAATAAACTGGCGCCCAACGTGGGTTAGTTTCAACTCTTAAAAGAGCACTTTTAAACTGTAGTCTGACTCTTGCAAACAATTTAAGCTGTTAAGTGGATGGATTTTAATTAAACAGTTAAAATGTATGTCAGTTTACGAAAACATGACAAGAAACTGTATCTCATAATTTAAAATCTTACAAATAAATTGATAGCTCTTCCATATTATTATATTAAGACCATTATAGGACTCTACCTGGTATCTGCCATTTTAAATAAATATCTTCCGCTTGCCATTATTGCCACTTAGATTGGCTATAATAGCCTCACCTAAATACAAAAACAAAACAAAACAAACATTTCGAAAAACAAATGACATCACATTAACGCAAAACAAAACGTTTGTCGTTTTCCGCGTTCCGCGTTCCACAAATTATACAAGAACGACGACGGACGTCGACAACGACGATGGACGCGAGCAAAGAAAGAAATGTCGTACTGTCACTATTCGAGCAACAAGTGCATATATTTGCCGCAACATTTCAATTTGACATAATGAGATATTTCTTAAGTACAAAACGGCAATCTCTGATGTGGATGGGGATGGCGCAGTGCTTTTGCTGCGCGAATCACACAGCAGCGTCAGCAGGCGTTTGCGCCTATTAACTGGCTCCGAAGCTTCATAACTCTTTTCTTAACCAATATAACTTTACTGAGAAAGAAAGAGATGGAGGTATAAAAGAAAAATTTCCGACAGCTTTGAAAACAACAACTTCTTCTTCGTGACCATGTGACATCTTGGATGTAACGCTAGCGCTTGCGCGCAGATATATAGATCAGATAGGACATTCGATGTTGGGATAATTGCTGCTTATAACTCACCGCACAGCGTGCACCGTGCACTGTGCAGGCAGGAGAATGCTGATCGCTGATGCTGACGCTAAAGGGGTCTTTCTTTTCTTACGATATAGCTTAGCTTGTTGTTGTTATTTTTTTTAGTTTTTTTTTAATTGACGCGTATACGCAAGCAAGTTTTTGCACTGCCAAAAGAGCCCTATTAACAGTCGCGCGCGTTAACCAGAGCTAAATAATGCAAAAAAAAAACAAAAAACGAAAAAAAGAATCCTCGGACGTGTTTTTTGAAGCCTGCGTAGATGGTCTATGTATATTGTATATATGTAGGTACCTCTGGCTATAAAATTCAAGAACGAAAAAAACATACACAACGTCCAGCAGGCACAAGTGTCAGGAAGATAGAAGGAGAACGAAAACGCGCATAGGAATAAAATTCTTTAATTAATTACATTAGTTGGAACTCAAAGGAACCGCAGGCGATTTCCTTTGACGATGTGTGACCATAGGTCATTGATGATTGTTTTTTGTTTGTTCTTTCCCTCAGATCCTTGTTGGGTTTGTTTGTTTTTCTTGTTTTTTTTTTTTTTCGGTCTTCCAGATATGCTGATGAGGTATAAGAAAGATTCTGGACCCTAGCACGAAGATGAGGTGATCATAGGTGATAATGATGCACTGATGATGGTGGTAATGATTGTGGTATAGAAATTTGTCAACGCGCTTTCGGGGCGGATGAAAAGAATTTAAACCAAACCGTCGTCGTCGAGGAACATCAAAAGCCAGGGAACTATATGTTTAGAAAGCGATTAAAATAAAAAACAAAAAAGGGTCAACTCTGCGCTATGACAAATATTGTCAAGTTTCTATACAAAAAGAAAGGCATGCATTATGTGATGGTGTGGGTCTGTCAGTGTTATGGACAAAAGCGGTAAGTTTTGACGTTGTTGAGGCGCCTTTTCATATCGTATCCACATTTACGATGCACTTCACTTTTAAAATATAAACATTTTTTATATTTATACATACATACATATATACTAGTATGTATGTATGTATGTATATGGGGATTTAGTTTCGTATAAAAATCTTTTAATGTTTCTCAAAACCCCCGCATTTAAATTTTACGATATCAATGACGAGTCAGTGAGCAATGTGACATTTTATGATGCACTCTGGGATGGAATGAATGATGATATGTGGACATTCTGTGGACAGGGTATATAATTAATGATTTTTTGGTGAGAAACATTTCAACGGAAATTTAATTTATTTGTCTCCAGAAATAAAATTTAACAACGAATGACCTAAGTCAAAAGTTATTGACATTTAAATAAAAATTCGCATCACATCAGACATCACCTTGAAAGCGAATTTAGAAATTGAATGATGTATGGCTGTGTATCTGGCGCAGGTGCTTATATTTTGTTGTATTATTTTGATAAAAAAACATTGCCAGTTGTTTTTTTTCATCATAAAAATATTGATTGATAGATTGATGGCCGATGAAGGATTTAAGTGTGAAAAGATGCTTTCATTTTACACTATAACTCGTCAATTTTCTCAAACTGAAATTGAATTTTGATGTATAGGAACATTTTGGACATAAACTAATGAAAATCAGTAGATAATTGCAACATGTGAAAAATGACAAGTCTGTGATTTAAATCAACGCATTACTACAATAGACGGTGTTCACATTGGACTGACTCCTCCGAATTTACAAACGAGAACGTCAAAAAAAATCCACAAATTTTTAAATTTTTTAAAAATTTACTACTTTTCTCCCTTTCTAACTATGAAGTGGGAGAGAGATAAATTTCAGAGAAGTCAAAAATAGTTGGAAGAGTCAGTCCAATGTGAACACCGTCATAGAACTCCTTATCTGTCAAACATAAAAGTGACAGCTAGTGTTTTGTGGGTACTGTCAGATGCGTAGGCGGTCACATGACATATGTCCACTAAATGAGCCTGGTTATACGGTTACTTTTTTCGTTCGTTTCGTCTTTTGACAGACACGTCCGTTCATGATTACACCGTTCGCGAAAATAGGTACGTACTTCCTATCGTTATTTTGATATTCATGGATTTTGTAGTTGTTTTATCAGAAAATAATCAGTAAAAATAATTAAAAATGTTTTTAATCATTTATTTCTCAAATAAACTCGTATACAACGCATATTCAACTACGAAAAACAATTTTCCGATCCAATAATTTTTCTTGAAATCCTATTTTGCAAACACTGAGGAGCATTGTAATTGCACAAATCAGAAACGTCAAAGTTCAAATGGATAAAGTCTTGAAATTTTCATTCCTGCTTTGGTTACTTCCTTGCCTCTACATTTCAAGACCCCTCACCCTATCTGTCAAAAAGACGAAAGACGAAACAACCGAAAAAACGAATCGTTTAATCGCGGTCAATGATGATTTTTTCGCGGAACTTCCACCAGACTTCAGCCTTAACTAAATAGACCTACTTTTGGCAAAAAGTACAAAAGTGAGAAATACAAATCTGTGCTGTGTATGGTGGCTTATTTTATCTGTGTGAAAAATTTTAGTATGTTTTTTTGCAAGCAGTACTTTTGGCAAAAAGTAAGTCTATGTAGTTAAGCCTTTCAGTTGCTAAAAAGAAAAAGCAGCAATATAGTTAAACATCTCTAATTAACCCAAACAGGGAAAAACAAACACTTTCGAATACGTGTGTATATTTATATTTGTTTGTATTGCATGGTTTTTTCCTCTATAGATTTTCATTTGCTTTCTTATTTTAAGAACTTTCAGAATAAGCAACAGAATTGTCAAAAATATTGTCTGGGAAAGTCAAAAAAGAGAAAATATGCATATGAAGTGCGTTTCACATAAAATAAATATGATACTGTCAAAAGAAAATGAGCAAGAGAGTTGCACTCAAAACTGAATGAAGCGTGAAGAATTATTACATCAAGTAAATTTAATATACATAATTAAAAAATGTGATTTTTAGGTTCCCCCAAACTATTGGAACATATGACGTATTAGGTGTTTGTCCTTTTCGTTAGGTTAAAAATGATGACAGGAAAAGTCGTTATTGCCGCTTACGCTTTATATTAAAGATATGATAGTAATTTTCTTAAAACTGCTTAGTTCATTAGCGGAGATGTTTGTCGAAGTGAACTAAGTGGAATTGTTGTAAGTAATAAATTGTAGGCTAACATAAAATGCACACAAAAACACAGCTAGTTATTATTTAACTGTACCACAAAATATCTTGTAATAATCTTAAATTTCAAAACCTGCCTCACTTTTGATGTTTTTTTTTTTCAACACGAGTGAATTCCTTTTTGACACAACAACACACCTTTTTCCATTTGACATCAGACACTGCCCACAACATTGATGTCTCTTACAACTTCAACCTGATTGTATCGATCATTCAAAAAAAAAAAAAAAAAAAATAGAAGATGAAAACAAAACTTTTATAAGCCTCTATCTATACATTCCTTTTGATCAACCAGTGAGTATGGATATTCGAAAGACGTATGTCAGTCAACTGGCAGTGCTAATCACCTTAAATCTACAATCGGCTTATAACGAATATTCTGATCGCGCAAACCTTCAATACGACAGCAGAGTACGGTGGCGGCAGCAACCTTAATTCATGTGTCATAAACATCACAAACAGCAGCCGCAACTATTTCACGGCGCGTTTCTTCAAACGAAAGCTTAAAGAAACCATTGACAGTGTTCTGAGGCTAGTGTGTGGTGTGGTGAGTCGCTTTTAAAGAAAACAAACAACTGACCAGACCATTCCATCGGGTCACAACCTAGGGCAATAAAAGTTTTAGGAGATTCAACATCTCAAGAGATTATGACAGCAGTAGGTATGGGTATGTAGTTGTATCTCGTGTGATGTAACAGTATTTTTTTAAAGCAAAATAAAATACATCATAGTACATTATCAAACAAAATGTTATAAAAAGCGTTCCAAGTTCAGGATTTATTCAATAGGTTTATTCAAACCAAAGCCAATTGTCCAGAGGTGTTATATCTGTGCAAATGTCAGCAATGCAACAAAGATATAAAGAAAAATCCGCCAACAATAATATTGACGTCTGACGTTAAAGCCAATATTTGCATTTCACATGTCAGTCGATTGTTGCACGCTGTCACATTATGACAGCTATATATCGTTTGCATGTGCGTTTGCGCGTGCGTTAAGTCGATCTGAGTTTCATTCTTTGGAGTTAAGTCCGTGTTGTGAGGCTTGAGTGATCTATAAAGGTATACATTGCCTGAAGATAGAAAACCGTTTTTTGTCTTTTTTTGTTCTCAAGTCGCACCGCACACATCACACACACACTACTTTTGAACTGTTTTCTGCTTTAGCGGTACATATCAACATATATAGGTACTCTCGAAGTTGTTCGACATTCCTTTTCGTCAATGTGCACAAAAAGTGTTGTGTTAGCGCAGCACAAACAGCGAGAAAAATTCACGTGCTCCAACTTCGAGGAATCCATGTTTGGGAATTGTTAGAGCGCGGCAAAAACACAAGTTATAGTCTCTTCCCTTTTACTGCTGCGCGCACCTAAAGCTCTTATTTGCAATTGTGCAAACACCAGCAGAGGTTCAAAAGGTTCTTTGGCTTTGATGTTATACCATATGGCCAGATGGACATTCTTCTTATAGGTATACGCGCACATGTTTGCCGGAATAAATACTTTTTATTTTCTTCATTTTCTTGCAAAAAAAAGATTGTACACACACAATGTGAGAGAGGACGACATTATGTAGTTCACCAGCGTAAAAATTTGCAAGAAAAAGTATATGTAAAATGAAAAAGAAGCAAAATGGTGTTCAAATATGTTTGACAGTTTATGGTGTGATACCCCCAAGCATGTGGTTGACATCTTTTGGAATGTTTTTAAATTCATCTTTAAATTGGTTTGGCAGACTCAAAAAATCTGTAATCACAGAATTTCAGTATTTTTTAAGGTACCCATTCTGTTGAAGAAAATAAAATTAAAGTACGGTTTTTTAAACGTTATTTTTTTCTGTTATCTTTCTACTTATAGATACAAGGTTGCCAACGCTTAGTTTTAATATCTTTGAATTTAAGAACAATCATTTAAAACCTAAAAACAAATTATTCATCCGTTTTCTAAGAAACATAGACAAACCGACAGCCGAAAGGTTACAGAAAAAAATCGTTTTCTTACTTTTTACACAGAAACGATATCAAACTGTCAAATTTTCAAGAAAAATTACGATAATGGGAAAAAATAGGTACCTACCTACTGAAATAAAAAAAACTGCGTGTATTTCTTTTTCCCAAAAAAAAAAAAGAGCACAAAAATCATTCGCGACACTAATTTTGACGGAAATTATAACGAGGTTTGGCGCACTTATGTATGTCGTTGGTATCGCATTTGTTTTCCCTCTAACTAAATGTTTAGGTGCTTTACTTTCACGAACTGTCAGAATTAGAAAGAGAAACTGTAAAGATCGTAGATAGGTAGGTAGAAATGGCGGCCACGGGCAGTCTACCCCATAGCCCAATTAGCACTTAAGTGTACCATTTTGATACCATAACTGATAACTCGTTTGAACCTGTGGATGGAATTGAAGAGGGAGAATATTGGCATATCCTCAGGATATCGTCCATTTTTATTTGAGTTTATAATAGGATTTTGTTGTAGCTTTTAGCACAATCATCAGAAAGTGGATCACTCACTCAACCAGACCAGCACCCACACCATCCACAGTTAGCCCGCTAGACAGTTCGTTGGCACTGGAGCGTCCACTGATCTGATTGAATGATCATCCGGCCGCTGTGCACCACAAAACCCCACCAGCACCCTAGTCCACTATCTTGCGATCATAGGGAATCGACGGAAGGTATAATGCAGAATTAGCCGAAATTTGTTCTACAGCCATTTTATCGCGTTGAGGAAACAAATCAAGTCTTTGATCTTCATTTTAGAAAGTTCGTTAATGTGGTCAAAAAATGCTCTTCCGAGTGACTGTGCCCTAGCTTTGGCCAGAGCCAGCGCATTTACAGGGAAATGAACTACTGTTTCCTTTTCCTGCTGGTCCTCACAGCTCCGACAGTGAGTATTGTGAGGTATGCCCAGCTTCGCTGCATGCTCTCCTATTGCCCAGTGTCCGCTACAGGTTGCAACTACCCTGGCTATGTCTTGCCTGGGTCTGTGTATTAGATCAATTGTTCGGTTCTTGTCATAGGTGGGCCAAATCTTCCTAGATATAACACAGTTTGTTAAACTGCTCCACCTATGCGATTTGATTTAGTAAGATACATAAATTGAGAGGATGTTGCCTTTTATAACTCCAAGCGGAATGTTGACTATTTCCGCAAGTGAGGGCTGAACCTTGCCTGACAAGCTCGTCAGCCCGTTCATTGCCCTCAATGCCACTGTGACCCGGGGCCCAGATAAGAGTGACACTGAGGTCAGTGTTCAGACCCTCAAGCTCATCACGGCATTGCTGGACCAGTTTGGATGATGAAGCTGAATTAATGACTTTAACAGCCGCTTGACTGTCTGTAATAATAGCTGCATTACGGTTCTGGTTTGGATCTTCTTTTAGTAACTTGATTGCTTCCCCGATTGCCAGCAAT
Source organism: Melangyna quadrimaculata (assembly GCA_949320155.1). Classification (NCBI taxonomy): domain Eukaryota; kingdom Metazoa; phylum Arthropoda; class Insecta; order Diptera; family Syrphidae; genus Melangyna; species Melangyna quadrimaculata. The sequence goes on along the minus strand of OX439485.1, from coordinate 173,882,231 downwards.
TCACCTTGAAAGACGCTAGCAAAGGAAAGGACCTAGAGACATTTAGAGACTGAGAGAAGATTCCTACACCGACACCAAACTCCATCTTTGAGCCATCAGTAAAAATAGTTGTGTCAACATCTTTCATCACGACGTTATCATTCCAATCCTTTCTGGATGGAAATTTAACTTTAAAATACTAACTGATACTCCTTGTAGTGGTGCAGTAGTCAGTGGGGTCGTTCAATCAGTTTAAAAAAAGAGGTAGAGAGTGCTTTTAACTTCTTATTGAGAAGTTTTGTTCATGTTTCTCCTTCCGCTTAGTTAAATTGATGAGGGGAAATTTGCATCATCTAAGAAACGCGTATTGGCTAAGCAACAATACTACGTTTTCATTGGACACGAAATGAGGAAATAAGCTCATTTGGAACGTCAACTTTGTATAGGAAATGACGTTCCAAAAGAGCTTATTTCGAAATTACCTCATTTCGGCTCCAATAAAAACGTAGTATAAAGCAGTCCAATATTCTGCCAATTTTTTTTTATATGAATTTTGACAGCAATCTGTCACAATTGGGTTTTTTTGGCGACTAAGCGAATATACTGAATTTTACGAAAGCACAGCGGGAACAAATTTATGGAGATTTTCACACAAAAAAAAAAACACAAACAAAACTAAAATGCCATTTTATTTGAGAAAAAAGAATCAATTAAATTTCGCTGGTGAAACGAAAACTATAGAACCATATTTTTCGTTGGTGATTTTGTCATCTTTGAATGTGATTTTTTAATTCGATTTAGCACCATATTGGTACCCAGCAATACCGTTGAACAAAATTTAAAAATCCATATACACAAGTCTGCTTTATATTGCCCCAGTATTTCCGATTAAGTCCAAAGTGAACCACCATAAAAGCTTTAAATACATTCGATGTGAAAACGTAAAACAATATCTCTTAGTTTTTTTTATTGTGTGATATACTGTTATACCCTCATCGATTTCCTTAGTTACGATTGTGAATATCTCAAGCGTCACAAATCACTGATAAGCTTTTTTTGTTTTTTTTTTTTTTATTTAGGTACGTCCACGCCATTGAAATAAAAATTCAATAAATAAAAATTTGCATTTTATCAGTTAAATATATATTTTTGTTACAAAAAAAAAAAATTAACAAAGAAATATCCTTTTCGAAACCTTTTCGATTCACATTCCTTTTGTCTGAACCTTTCAGCCTCGCCAGTGTCCAATAAAATTCCAATCAAAATAAAAAAAAACATAAAACAAAAAAAAAAAAAAATAAGATAAACAAATAAAAAACAAAATTCGTCTGTTACCGCATGCAAATTAGAAATTCGTTTTGTTAATTAATTTATATTATATTTTTATTTGAACTAAGTATATCGGGCTATGTATGCGTATATGATATTATATGATGATGGGGGAAAAACGGCTCTTTGTGTGATATCCGCTTCTGCATTTACTGCAGCACACCGTTGATGATGGCGGCCGGCAGTACGGACTCACCGCCACTTGCGTGTTTGGATTTGAATTAAAGTTTTTTTTTTGTTTTTATTTATTTCTTATTTTTATTCGACAAATTTATATTTAATGAGATCCATAAAATTTGAATTTAAGAGAGAAAATGCCGCCACCCGAATCAGGTTCTTTCTTTCTGAATAATTTTTAAGAGCCCCGTACCGATCGGCTGGCTGAAGGCTGACTGGCAGCATCATTATGGCTTGTTTCTCTATGGCGCTGGTATATAGCGGACTCTTTTATAGCACAAGCGAGCTGATGGCATCGCAAGCGGTCAACCTCATAGTCGGTATATCGGTATACCTATACTATATGGACTGGACATTTGATGGCACATAAAAGCATAAAAATAGTCCTTAAGTTGCAACTTGGATCAAGTTGGGATCATTATGGACGCGCACGGCATTGCGGCTAATTCTGCTTTTATCATAGAAAGGTGACTGTGTCTTCTTTTCTTAGGTGATGATTTTTTTTGTTTGTTTCCTAAACGGAGATTCCGTGGTATTGAGACGTTTCTCATTGAAATCACTTGGATGGGGAGCTTACGGCAGCCAGGTAGGAGATTTGTGGGCATCGCGTATTGTCGAAAGGAAACGAAACGGCCGGCTGGTGATGAGAGGACACTTCATGGGTGTTCTATGGTAGTGATAAAATTAGCAGCCAATTCTTTACATTTTGCATTAGCTATATGTGGGATATTGTTTCATTGTTAGTTTAAGCAGCAGGAGGGTGATGTGATGATGATGACGACTATGTGCGGGATGAGGTTCTCATTAGAATGGCATTTCTATTGGGTTTTATAGATTTATGGCCAGCTTTTGAGGCAGGTTGTAAATAACTTTGTTTTTTTTTTATTTTTGTTCTCTTTCGAACGTTGGAAGAAAAACTCGTTGAAATATTATATGTTTGTTAAGTTAAAGTTGGTGGATATTTCAATTAAACCAGGATTCTTTTTATGACGGAGTTAAGATAAATAGAAATACCAAATATCCCTTTAAGTTGAGGAAAAAATGAAGCGGTTGAAATGAGTACAAGGTAATATGTGTCTCTTTCCAAGCCCGAAGCGAATTGAACGACGAAATGGGCTTTGAAAAGCGAAAAGAATATAATTTCTTAGCTTTACTTAAGCGCAGGGAAAAACTGCTCTACCGACGCGAATTAAATACTACCAGACATTTTTTTTTCTGAATATTGCTGTTCATAAAATCACATTGGAGTAGATATATGTAGGTACATACATCAAGAAAGCATGGTGGTAAGTGCGTTGGACTGTCACGCAGGAGGCCTTTTGGTTTGAATCCCGCATATTCCAACAAAAGTATAAAACATTATTTGTAGTCGTTCGAATTGGCAGAACATTTTAGGACCCCTTCATTCCTGCCCACTCACAACACGCACACCGACAAAATGCGAGACCGTAGAGCCGAAACTGTAACTGTAGGGACACTGAAGTTGTTGGACTAAAACAAGCGAATATGTATAAGGAAATCATATGATGCGTCTATATTTTCGGTTTATTATTCTTCGTTTAGTTTCGTTCACTTTGGAATAAGGCTTGGAAGCGCACCTCACTTAAGCAAAACTGACATTTGGTGAAGTAGAGAAATGAAAAAAAAGGGAAAGAAGATTTGAAATTTTCCTATTGGGTAGGTTCAGAGAATTTAGGGGACTTGCAAGTAAGTCAAATTTCTAGGCTGTGATTGGTCAGCTGTCGAAAATTGTTTGAAATTAAGGAAACTTTCGCCAGCTGGCCAATCACAATCTATAATTTTGCCTTACTTGCAAGTCCCCTAAGTTCTCTGAACCTACCCATTATCTTTATGACATTATTTTCAGTGAACATCTGACAATTATTATTTCGGTTAAGTCACTAGGCCTTGGTTCTAAAAGCTAATGAATTAAATGAAGTAGTGATTTTAATCGGAGGTACACGAAAGCATGTTTTGATGGTAAAAATAGTTGAAAGATTGTAGTTTTCATCGGCTCATGAGATGAAAATCCACGCTTTTCACCTAGATAAGTGTCTTACGCTGAATGTTTCTATAAAAACACTGACATTTTCCCGTGCAGACAACAAATTAAAACTAGCTGATTTTTCAATCTTGGTATATGTACCCGTTCTAAATCTTCATCTTTCACCAACAAGAATCACTAATTACAGAAAAAACTTTGCACTAATTATAAAAGTTTGTAACACATTGAAATTAATTTTTTAACACATTTCGCATGACAGCATGAATATTTCAAAATATTATGACACATCAATACAAGCCATTTTTCTGCTACTGTTCAGCATCAGCATCAAGGATCTTCTTTTAGTTTTTTTTTTTTTTTTTTCATGCCGACAAATTAATTTGGTTCACAAATAAATTAACACTCATTAAAGTTCCAAGACTCAGAGATTCTGTCTTGGAACAGAGAATAAAAATTGAAGATGAAAAGATGGTGATCAATTGCCTAAAGAGCCACGCCTGCGCGTGAGCTGTGTTCGACGGATCGAACAGTGGCGGCGGCAGCGGTGGCGTCCTCGGTCACCACAGCGGCCACTACCATAACTGATGATGGTCACAATCTTCTTCTCAAAATCTCTCTGTCCTCACATATTGTATACCTATACGGTATGGAATACCCGTTGAGTTGATGATACGATCACCCGCTGTGATCTTACACCTCACATGCTTAATATGTGGGATACGGAGATACATCACAGCAAATAAAATGGCAGCAATGTCCTTTACTCCTACTTACCTTCTTTGATTTTCTTAATTTTTTTTTCTTTTTTTTTTTGGGACACTTTGTCACAAGTATAAAAAAATATGAAAGACTGACCAACGTTATGTTGTGTTTCGTCATGGTATCACCAAGAACATACATCATCCGGTTCTTTATTTTTCTACAAGAGTCGCAACTCGGAGCGGGCGTTCGAAGGTATATATTTTTATATAGGTACGATAGGTATACATATACCGATACCCCCATGAATCACATCGGCAACTTGGCTGAGCTGCTGTTAGCTGCACCTTATTTTAGTTATTTTCAGTTTTTATTTTTTTTTCTGTTTCATGCTTCGTCTGATGGCGCCTTAACCTGGTTGTGAGTCCTTATCTTTTCACTGGCGCGACACTTAATTCTTTTCGTTCGTTTCTTTCTTCCGACTTCTTTTTAGTTGTCCATACGTCTATCTATGACCCTCAAAGTCACTGTTGATGGTGGTGACGGTGATGATGGCTGAAGCTGATGACGGTGTTATAAAGCCAACAATAAGGGACCACATTTAGAGGAACTTGTCTTGATTGTATTTTTTATTTTTTTTTTAATTTTTGTTAGGCATAGCTTCGATTTTATAGCGTTCAAGCAACGTTTGTTTTAGGCTTTTATATAGTCACGATGTAAAGAGTAAAGGTCGCATATGGGTTAACATCAAATGTGATGATACTTGCATTAATTTCAATAAAAGGGGTCCGAAGCATCGTGAAAACTTAAATAGAACGTTCCTAGAAGTCTTTTGTTTTACTGTGCAAATAGATAAGCGATGTGCTTTGTTTCTGGTGCTCACTATTTTTAATGTGAAATTATGTTAGAGGACTTACAGTCATGTGAAAAATATAAGACAAAGGGCTGTAATTTGACATATTTCTACTGCGGTTTCCGTAAGAATTTCACTGAAGTGTTGGATACCAAAGAAATTTCGATTATCCAAATAATGTGCTAGAGTCCATTTTAATTTCACTCTTCGAACAGCAAGCCCACCTCCTGCAGAACGAAACGCAACGAAGATTTTTGTTGAGCCTATACTGCGCTGCAGCTACAAAATGAAAAACCCCATACAAAACTGATATGGCGAAATCGTAAACTAATAATTTCGTTGTTAATTTTGTTCTGTAGTACGCTGTTCGACCAGCGAAAGAGATGATTAAACCAGATTGTTTGCAAAAGTCCCCACTCTTTGTCCATACAGAATTAATTGCCTATGGACTATTAATTGTCTGCGGAAAACTACATTTGTGTGTTTTTATTGCTTGTTTATTTCATTAAAGCATGGCTTTCTTTGATTTTTTCCATTTATTTTTGCCATTTATTTGGAATTCGTGAAAATCTCCATTAATATTTGTCCGCTATGTTTTCGTAAGCGTTTCGTTTTCCTGTTGATGTAAGAGACCAGCGAAAAATTACGTTCCGCGTCAGCTGCTTACTAAAAAAGTAGTGGATACTTCTCCAAAAAATCTACTACAATTATTGTTTATTTCATTATAAGCATACCAACTGCAGAAGGAAACATAGTGTAGATTTTTTTAAGGGAGTAAATCTTGAGAGGCTCAAGTATATGTACTAATACAAAACTTTAGTTTTACAATTCAGTAAGTTACCCATTATGTTTTCTCAATAACATTTTTAAAAATCATGTTTTGTATGTTGTTTTGTTTTGTTATAAAGGGTTTTTCAACAGGGACAATACAAAAGTAGAGCAACAGGGACAGCAAACGACGCCATATTTCTTGCCGCTTCAGTAAGGTTTGCCATTTCATGTTGGAAAGATATACGAGCCAACAACGAGTCGAAATTATTAAAATTTACTACAGAAATTCGGAGTCAGTGGCCTCAACGTTAAGAGCGCTACGTCCAATTTATGGTCGTCATAATCGTCCTAGCAGATCAACAATTGAGCGTCTAGTGGACAAATTTGAATCCACAGGTACAGTACAAAATGTTCCCGTGCCAGTGAAACAAAGAAGTGCCCGTAGTGTCGAAAATATTGCTGCCGCTGAGGCTTCAGTTGCAGAAAGCCCAAATGTGTCTCTCACACGTCGTTCTCAAGCATTGGGCATCTCTGTGACGTTGTTGTGGCGAATTTTGCGAAAAGATCTTGGCCTACATCCTTACAAGATTAAATTGACGCAAGAACTGAAGCCGCTTGACCACCAGAAGCGTCGTATGTTCGTGAATTAAGCTGAGCAAACACTTGAAAATGATTCGGATTTTCATCGAAAATTCATCTTCAGCGATGAGGTTCATTTCTGGCTGAATGGCTTCGTCAATAAACAAAATATGCGGTATTGGTCAGGCAGCAATCCACACGTACTCCATGAGTCATCATTGCATTTCGAAAAAATTACGGTTTGGTGTGGTTTATGGGCCGGCGGCGTCATTGGGCCGTACTTCTTCCGTGATGATCAAGACCGGCACGTTACTGTGAATGGGGATCGCTACCCTTCAATGATAACCGAATATTTTTGGCCCCAATTGGATGATAAGGACTTGGAGGACATGTGGTTCTAACAGGACGGCGCCATAAGCCACAAAAGGAATGTCACAATCAATTTATTAGAAACCAAGTTTGGAGAACGTGTTATCTAACGAAATGGTCCATTCGCTTGGCCGCATCGGTCGTGCGATTTGACGCCGTTAGACTATTTCCTGTGTAGCTACGTCAAGTCTATGGTCTATGCCAACAAGCCAGCGACGATTGATGAACTTCGTACGAATATCGAACGTGAAATTGCAGCAGTATCGGCCGATTTATGCTTGAAAACCGTCGAAAATTGGGTTTAGCGTCTGGACTTCTGCAAGCGTGCCCGTAGTGGCCATGCAAAAGATCGAGTTTCATACATAATGGCATCGAACGTACTTTCACAGGAATGAAGAATTTCATTGATATTCAAAACCGTTTTTGTTTTATTTAAAAATCTTTTGTAGCGATCTTATGAAAAACCCGATACTACAAAATAAAATGTCCTATTTTTAGCTAACCTAAAACCTACACTTAATATTTATCACCGGTTTTATACGAGCTCTACGAACTGTCACAGTTGTTATCCAATCATTTTTAACGGTTAAATTCCATAAATAATTTATTAAAAAAAAACACACACTTAAACAAGTTGATGAAATGATGACAAATTTTATTAATGCACAGGCGCACATTCAGGTACAAGATAAGTTATTTTTTTTCTTTTATTTTTGTGGTGATCGTGGTCATAACTAAATGAAATAATTGAATAGGTTGATGAGTTATGACTGCACATATAAAAGTTGCTGATCCAATTAAGAAACAAAATAACATGAGATCAAATCAAAAATAAATTTATTATTCCATATAGCGGAAAACTAGTAGTCGTAGGTAGGTTGAACAAAAGTGAATGTAAACCTATATAATTTGGAATGGAATGCTTTGCTATGCAAATTAACATAATTATAAGAGATCAAACATTATTCAAGTGTGATGCATATTTATAATGACAGACTTTAGTGGAGGAGGAATTTGCTTTTCTGTTGTGACAACCATCTTGCTAAGAAATCTGGAATTTAAATATGTAGGTATATCATAAATTAAAATAATTAAAGATTTAAAGTTAACTAGAAAGAAACTAGCAGTTCATGACTTAGTTAGCATATTTAATTATCTAATACAGTAGATCTGCTCGAATAAATAAACTTATCACCAAAAATCTGTCGAATGTTCAAAAATGCTCTGTGGGTGTTCTATTTGTATAATATATGAGTAAAGATGTACCTACCATAAATGGTTTGCGATTCATTTCTTGACATGGTCTAGTTTTGATTAATTTATTCGTTAATTTATTAATTTATGCTTGGTATGACGCTTGTTTTATTTTATTATTAAGAAGTAGGTATGTAGATATTATACAAAAATATATCTAAATTTAAAAAGACATTAAAAATTTTGAGATTTAAAAGATTCTTTTAGAATAATAATTTTAAATGTTTACTGTTAACCTCATACAAATCGATGACAGTGCCCTCTTTTTGTTATATTTATTTTTCATAAATCTATCGAATTATTTTGAAGACCATCAGAATGGAAGTTGGGACCTACAATACGTATCTGCAGTTTATAGCACACGAGCAACAGAATTCATCTGCATTATTTTATAAAGGAAGAAACTTTGGCCAGATATACATACATATTTATGGCCATGAAAAGACAAAAAGGCCTGTCTTAAACTACGGACCGATAAATGAGATTAACTTTTTTTACAAAATTAAAAAATAAAGACCTTAATTGGTCAAAAAGGAGTTAAATAATGTTTTTTTTTTTTATAATTAATTACAAAATTTGTTAACAGAAAGAACTATGGCTAAAAAAATGGCACAAAATTGTGATACTACTTAACATTTCTCTAATTATAAAACAATTTACTAAAACTTTCTAATTTTGAAATACTTTTTAAATACTCGTAGTAGATATCATACTTAACTACTTTAAAGTTGTTTGAGATTTAAAAATGTATCTCTCGGCTGTTTTGGTCGTAATGATATGTTAATGAAACAATTTCATTTCCTTTCCCGACGTTTCGAGACAGTAAAAAATAATACAAAAGACGTCAGTTTAGCGTATAAATCCAACAAGACGCTGGCACCTCTTTTCACCAACATGAAAACGAAAACGGAAAAGGACAAGTGTACTGACGTAGTTTATAAAATCAACTGTCTTAGCAATGCAGAGGAAAATTGCAACCTTTCCTATATCGGTACTACAAAGCAACTTCTTCGTCAGCGAATCTCAAATCAGAAGTCCGACATTAATTTAAAAAGCATCGGTAAAACAGCACTGGCCTTACACAGCGTCGAGCGTGGACATTAACCAGATTTTGATGGAGTGGAAATTCTGGAAATGGAGAAACATGTCTCCAAGCGGTATACTTTGGAAACACTTCATATCATAAATAACAAAAACAATATGAATCGTAAACAAGATAGCCAAAATATTTCATCGGTTTACTGCTCATTAGTGACTGGGCAGAATTTCTGACAGTTTAAAGCCGACTAAACTTCATTTGAAGTGTTTTAAATAAAACAAAAAATATTTTTAAAGTTATTTTATTATTTCACAAAAATTATTTCTACTTTTATTGTTAATTTATTCATTGTAAATTGTAAACATCTACCTAATGTAAGTTTGCTTAAGTGTTACACCAAATGTTCTCATGTGTATAATATATTCAATTTATTTTTGTAAATAAATGATCCCCTGAAGAAGATGGCAACCACTGTCGAAACGTCGGGAAAGGAAATGAAATTATTTCATTAACATATCATTACGACCAAAACAGCCGAAAGAGATGCATTTTTAAATCTCAAACAACTATAATTTAACAAATTGGTCAAGAACTCAACAACAAAATAAACTAATTTACTTCATAAACTTCAGATGAAAACGTCCAAAAACATGACAGCTCGTGCCAGAAATTTGCAAATGTAAACCTCATTTTGACATTTATAAACTTCGAAGTGTCATATGAATTTAGTACGATGCCAAAAAGATAAAACAGCCATTTGGTACGACGCTAAACTCATTTAAAATTAGCAAAATACAATCCTTATTTTGACAGATTATTTTTTGCCCCAAATGTGCTGTCATTGTGACACCTTTTATTTAAACTGTCAGTTAAAATGCATATTGTAAGATTCTTGTGTTTTGATGTACCTATGAACAATTTAAGCACTTGGTAGGGGCTAGTTTTTCCTGTAAATTTGAATTAAAAGCTGTGTTTTATTATCTTTTATCTGTATCTGGGTTAACTTTTACACGTAATACAAAAACAATTTGGGATCCTGCTTTCTATCTGGACATATTTCAAGATCAAAGAATTAGTTTTAATTCTCAACACCATTTCGATTCGTAAAAGTTGTCAGCACTGTTAAACAAAGCAAGATCTAGATCCCGATGAAAGATATTAAAACACTTACTTCAACTAATTTTCCATTATTATTTTTTGTTTACATGTCAAAATTGAAAACGTCAAAAAACTCAGGAATACCACAATCGAAATGCAAAATTTTTGTGGGATCTGGATCGTTTTATTATCACAATATGATCTATATGGATGTTGGTGGATAATAAAACGCGGCTAATAAAACACTCACTTCAACTAATTTTCCATATTTATTTTTTGTTAACATGTCATAATGGAAAACGTCAAAAAACTCAGGAATACCACAATCACAGGATCTTGGAGGATAATAAAACGCGGCTAAAGCCTCATAAGTCATCGTTTAATAGCTATGGCCAAACAGGAAACCATTGTCAAAATATCGAATACAAAAAATATAAAAAATTTCCGACAAATATTGTACATGTCGTCTTCCACTCGGTTTTTCGGATGGTTTCACTCATTTTATTCCAAATTCACGCAACCACAATCTAACGTTTTCTTATTGCCAAAATGATTTCTTCAAGCACTTATGTCGGTATTTAGGCCATGTAAAATACCACATCAGATTTTCAAATTAAATATGTGTGTTTCGAGGGCATTTAAAATGAAATCAGCCAGCAAAAAACACTTATAAGATGTTATGCGTGGTTTTTTTATCCAAGCCTGGTAGGATTTAGACGAAAACACGACGTCATCTGGGATAAGGAGTTAACATTTTAAATACTATAACAACTAAGCCCCTTTGGGCTTAATTTTAAGGGCAGTTTTTACAAAGACTTACAAAAAATACGCCTATTTTTCCGAACAGAAAGCTTTTGAAACGTTGGTAATGCAAAAGAGGCGCCAAAAGTTTGACCAAACGCAGGGAAAAATAGTAGACAAGTCTCTGGTTAAGCATTTTAACCGTAGATTAGCTAATATAGAATAACAGAAAAAATCACCCAAGAGGTATGTAGTACATTTACCATATACCATATACCAAAAGTGTTTAACAGAATACTTTTTTATTTCAGAATTCTACACTTTTACCTAAAATAGTATATCGCCCACTGGCCAAAATTCATCCACCCAAAACTCACATTCACAGACTCCAGACTAGAGTCAAACAAATTGTTTGAAAATTAAATCACAAAATATTTTTTTTAGTTTTATTTTTTTTTTATAAATACGCAGAGTGATCGATAGTGCAAAACCAAAAATGGCCCACAGTGTGTTTATGCGTGTCTCAGGTATATTCTACATATCTCTGCACCTATGGCTTTCCAACCATATACAATACATCGAAATCGGTTGGATACTTTTTGAGCAAATGGTACCACAAATTTTTTTAAGGCTTTTTATATGTAGATAAATTAAATTATCCATATTGGGCACTTTATTGCCATTTATACTTGAACTCTAATATTGGGGTTTGATTTTGGGTATTTAGACTTGAAAAATTATCTGATGTTAGTTTCTAGCAGAAGTATTCGAAAACAAAATCTGAAAGGGTCAGTAAGTTCGTAGGCTTGTTGGGCCGTTTTAGTATTTAAGAACTGTTTTATGATGGGCAATTTTAATTGCCAATAAACCCACTGTTAACTAATGAACAAGTTGTTAAACTATAAAAACCTAACCCTTTTTATTGTTTTAAATTCTTCACTCCAGACACGGTCCTGCGATTCATCATGATGACTAGTAGATAAATTCCTTTAATAAATCTTGTTCCTATATATAATTTTTGTATATCAGACAGCCTAATCCATATTGTTTTCCAATTGTTTTATTTCTTCCTTCTTAATCACTGTCATCGATCGTAAATCATACGGTTACAACATCTAACCAAAATAATCTTACCTCAGACCATCCCACTCAATATACAATGTATAAGGTAGACATAAACCTAGTCAGTCCTTTTCAACGATTAGCTTCACCAGCCTATATAATTTATTGCCACAACAGCACAGGTAGACATGACTCTGTGAGGATGACGATTGCACAGTAGAGAGAGGTATAAATACCTTGTCGTCGAGCATTTAATGACATATTTAGTTTGACATTCAATGTCGATTTCCGGATGTCGCCACTTGTCTGTCTAATTATCTGATCCGAAGTCTCATTTTATAAAAAAAAAAAAATATCAACACTCAAAATCCTTTGTAAAGGTATATGGAGAAAGCGTGCTCAACTGGCGTCAGACACTATTCGTATATATTATATGATCGTAAACGACCTATGCAACGGACATTATATTTTTGGGATTGTAACAGGCAAAGATTTTGGACACTGCTAAAATGCACTTCCTTGTGTGACGCGAAGGTATTTTTTCATGAATGAAAATCCCTGCTGTGCAATGGTGATGCATAGGCGGGCCATCAGGATAACAATAAAAAAACGATAACAAAAGTCAGAATTAGGATATTGGTTGAAGGACAGCGCCGGAAATTTTGGCTGAAAAAAATTAGCTACCTGACGTTTGAAATAAAAATAATAATTTTGGGTGATTTGTTTGCGGGGGATAATATTTTTCTGTTGGCGTTTGGATAATGACCGTCGCCGCAGCCGCATGGCAAAAGTCACATCATTTTATATTTAACTTTTAAGCTAATAGCTAACGTTGTTTTAGGTCTCCGGGTTTTTGAAAGTAAACTATTACGAAAAAATCCTTATTTTGTTAAAAGAATCTTTTGTTGTGTATTTTAAAAAAATGTATATGTCATTGTTTTTCTGCCATCACTAATTTGCTCAGTTCAAATTAAACTGACTTTGACATTTGACAGTGCTACAACTCAAAAATTTAAGAAAACATATATAGTTTTATAGATAAAATTTGAGTTCAAAGACGGTGTTTACATTGGTCTGACTCTTCTGACTATTTTTGACTTCTCTGAAATTTATCTCTCTCTCACTTCATAGTTAGAAAGGGAGAAAAGTAGTAAATTAAAAAAAAAATTAAAAATTTGTGGATTTTTTCTGATGTTCTCTTTTGTAAATTCGGAGGAGTCAGTCCGATGTGAACACCATCAAAAAACATTTTTTCTAATTTCTTTTCGGATGGCGCTGCCCACAAGCTTAAGGCTTAACTGTCAAAAAATTGATTAGTCGGTTTTCCTTTTTAGCTCAGCGAAGTATTCAGCTGTTACAAAATATTTGTTGTTTTTTTACCTCGCAGTTAACTTGATTAAAACGCTTATAGCTTTTGTTTCTTTTTTCATTGAAAGCTAGCTCAGAGAGCAGACTCCATGAGCTCAAAATAAAATTAACATGCGGATGGATTGAAAAGCAGAGCGCGGTCATCTTCATACCATTTGGATTATAAAGGGTTTTTCAACAAGGACGCTACAAAAGTAGAGCAACAGGGACAGCAAACGACGCCATATTTCCTGCCTCTCTTTTGACATTTCTCTTCAATTTTTGTTTGCCATTCATGATGTAAAAATATACGAGCCAAAAACGAGTCGTAATTATTAAAATTTACTACCGAAATTCGGAGTCAGTGGCCTCAACGTTAAGAGCGCTACGTCCAATTTATGGTCGTCATAATCGTCCTAGCAGATCAACAATTTAGCGCCTAGTGGACAAATTTGAATCCACAGGTTCATTACAAAATGTTCCCGTGCCAGTCAAATAAAGAAGTGCCCGTAGTGTCGCTAAGGCTTCAGTTGCAGAAAGCCCAAATGTGTCTCTCACACGTCGTTCTCAATCGTTGGGCATCTCTGTGACGTTGTTGTGGCGAATTTTGCGAAAAGATCTTGGCCTACATCCTTACAAGATTAAATTGACGCAAGAACTGAAGCCGCTTGACCACCAGAAGCGTCGTATGTTCGTGAATTGGGCTGAGCAACAACTTGAAAATGATTCGGATTTTCATCGAAAAATCATCTTCAGCGATGAGGCTCATTTCCAGTTGAATGGCTTCGTCAATAAACAAAATATGCGGTATTGGTCAGGCAGCAATCCACACATACTCCCGAAAAATTACGGTTTGGTGTGGTTTATGGGCCGGCGGCGTCATTGGGCCGTACTTCTTCCGTGATGATCAAGACCGGCACGTTATTGTGAATGGGGATCGCTACCGTTCAATGATAACCGAATATTTTTGGCCCCAATTGGATGATATGGACTTGGAGGACATGTGGTTCCAACAGGACGGCGCCACAAGCCACACAGCGAATGTCACAACCAATTTATTGGAAACCAAGTTTGAAGAACGTGTTATCTCACGAAATGGTCCAGTCGCTTGGCCGCCTCGGTCGTGCGATTTGACGCTGTTAGACTATTTTTTGTGTCGCTACGTCAAGTCTATGGTCTATGCCAACGAGCCAGCGACGGTTGTAGAACTTCGTACGAATATCGAATGTGAAATTGCAGCAATATCGGCAGACTTATGCTTGAAAACCGTCGAAAATTGGGTTCAGCGTCTGGACTTCTGCGAGCGTGCCCGTGGTGGTCATGCAAAAGAAATCGAGTTCCATACATAATGGCATGAAACGTACTTTCACAGGAATATCCAAACCCTTTTTTGTTTTATTTTAAAAAAACTTTTGTAGCGCTCTTATTGAAAAACCCGATACATATTTGACAGTTAGTAGGTCTGTTTGTTTTCTCCCCAAAACTGTAAACTTTATTTCAAAGTTCTGTTACAATTCATATAGAAAAATTAAATCAACGAAATTTTGGACTATTTTGGGAAGTGTCGAGTTTCTGTTCGAAATATTGGTCTGTCTTAATTTTGCTTCACAAAAAGATTTAAGAGAGCAACATTTTTTTTTTGTTGGCTCGAAAACATTACAAAGTGTTTTGAGTTCAACAAGCATGAAAATCATGCTTTTTAATGATTTCTGGTAGTCTTGCATTAGATCAATTTCATTTTTCAGCCATCTGTTGCAATAAAAAGGTAACAAAAATTATATTGACCAAACTGCTATGAATAAAGATAATTTTCAGTCGTAAATCTAAGAACACGTACATAGGTATTGCATAGATTATCTGCACCTGCACGAACTTTTAACTTCCGTGAGTATAGGATATATCTCTCCTTCGTTGGACGCACCTATAATTTCTGCAAATTCAAGATAACAATAAATATCGTACCAGACCAAAATGAATTACATACTTAGTTACAACCCTCTAAAGTCCAAAGTTGTAAAATATAATTGTCTGAACGTCAATTAAATAAACTTATATGTAGGTACAAATGCATGAAATACCTAAATTGATACAAAAACCCCTCTAATAAAATGACTCACAATATACAAAAGGTATATAAGTAGAAAGTGAAATTAATTAAATGACAATAAACTTTATAGCTTTATAAGCTTACTATAATACAAGTTTGTCCTTGAACTATTAACTTCATTAAACTTGATACTTTAACTGCTCAACATTTAAATATTAAAATATCTTATATCTTATCTTTCTATGTGATAGAGGTATGGTGTGTGTGCTGAAAAGTCATTGCACTTGGACAGAATTTGAAATAAAGTGTGCATAACAAAAGATTTCATATGATAATAAATCATAAACGTATGCCATAATAATAAATTATTATTTGTGTGTCGTTAAATTTTGTATTTAACAAAAAAAGAGCAAACCTACCTTAATAAATAAACATTACGTCGTCGTTTTGGTCTAGCGCATTTTGCAGTTCGGTGTAAGATTTAAAAGCTTGGAGACTCACCTACTGACATTGTTATTTTGCGGACTTGTTTGTTAAAAAAAAATTAGTTTAAAATAAAAGAAAATGTTGATTTCTTCTTTTATAGTCATCAAATCAAAAGTATACCTAAGTTCTATTGAACATTTTTGTTGAAAAAAATTGAAAATTTATTGCATGACAAATTAAGCAATAAGGCATTGTATCAAAAAATGATTCATAAGCTTACACGACATATTTAAAAAAACGTTGCTTTATTATTGTTTATTGTTATGGTTTAATGTGTTCTTTTTTATCTGCTTGATGAGCGATTATGTAGAACCGCATAGATTTTTGTTCATATAATATTTTTACTTCGATAATAATAATACCTTACAAACAACGATTAAATAAATTCAAAAAACTAAAAATCACATTATAAAATTTAATTTTGTGCATAATAACAATTTCTTTTGCATAAAGTAGTAGCCCGAAGCGTAATGGTTAGTGCGTTCAACTGTCACGCTGGAGGTCTGGGTTCGCTTCCCAGCCTCGTCCACCTAAAAACTAAAAAGTTTTTTTTCAGGGCTACTGCCTCTTGCGAGGAATTGACAAATCCTCCAAGAGTATCACTTGTCACGAATAAGTGCTTCTCGTCTAGCCGTTCGGATTCGGCATAAAATTGTAGGTCCCTTCCATTCCTGTCGATAGGCGCACATAGGAATGGATGCGAGTTGTTAATCACTAGGCCCTGGTTCTTCATGAGCCGTTGTGCCACCCGATTTATTTATTTTTTTTTTTTGCATAAAGATCAATGTTCGAAAATGTTTTTTATTCAAAAAAATGATGGCAATAATTTAAAAAATATTCGCATTTCGTTAAGCGTTCGAATTTTTAAATTGAGAGGGTATAACTAAACACCTGATTGGCAGTAGGCTCAACAAAAACGGCCATACAGATTCGGATATTTAAAGAATTTGCTTTAGCTCATACTTAGGTAATGTTAGCTCATAAATAAGGAAATGTCCGGTGCGAAGACAAATATTGTTATTAACCCTTTCGGTACGGATGTGGTACAAGTCCATATAAATGTTCTTTGTCTTGTACCACATGCGTACCGAAAGGGTTAAGGAGCGTCAAGTTATTGTTTTAAGCAGAATAAATTGTTGAAGTACGTGTATATAATAGAAAATATATCGTGCATCAGATTTATGAATTTGAGCAGTCTGTGGTGTGGTTGGGTTGAAAATCTTTAAAATGCAGACAAATCTGCACCTTTGACAACACAGAATGTAAGCACTCAACTACTTCAAATGAGCGTATCGTGTTTTCAGCGTTGTCGAGAGGAGGGCGGGGAAGACATTCCCGGAAATTCGCAACAAAAGGTTATTTTTTAATTAGATTTTTTCTTATTTCCCTCGGTGTCAGAACCAAAGTTGAAACAAAGCGAGTACGAACATTTTTCCAAATTCCAAGGGCCCAATACCAAAAGGTTGAATTACAGTACAACATCACTAATTCCAACACTCAGACATTGAAACGCTCCACTCACTCCCATTTTTTTTTGTTAACATTTGTGGTAGGTATACCTATTTACCTATTTAATTTCAGATAATATTTTCCTAAACGTATTAAGGGAAAACATTTATACGATAAAGATAGGTCTTTTCCAGGAAGAGACTGGAATTTAAAAAACTGTTTGAGACCATATCATGTAATTTTTGCGTGCATATTCACTACAATAAAGTGTCCATTAACTCTAGGACCTTCTTAGCTCAAATTATGTATAGGTTAGGTTAGGTATTCAATTCTAATAGTTCGAATCAGCGAGGTTGTTCTGGCGCAAAGTGCACTCAAGAAATAAATTCTTTTCGGAATATTTTTGTGTTAAAAAAAATATCCCTTTTTATATTTCAATTTTAAAAGTTGTTGTTTAGCTTATTTCCTGGTTCCAATAAGATTCCTTAACAAAAATAATATTTGGCTTGTTTCTATAACAGCTACACTAAATACAAACAAAAAACAAAAATTGCATATTAATATTTTCCACAAGAGCAAGATATTCATTAAAATGTGTAAATCGAATAAAATCGAATTAACTTCGAATATGATCACCCGAAGTGATCATAATTTTAATTTACATATAATTGTAATTTAAAAGTCAATTTCTTTTTTTTTAATAATTTAAGCTATATGCTTGTTAGACCTGGGGTCTTTTAAATGCAATGCACGGCACTAGTTAGAAGAAATAGAAGGAGAGGAAAGATTATTGTTGGCACAGTGGATTGAGAAATAGATGTTAATTATCTCACGTTTTTTGTTTTTCAAATTATAGGAACAAGTATGTTGCACTTTATATTTAATTTAAAAACAGGAACAGGCTTACCATTCGAATGGTTTATTAGTCGACTATCCAGAATTTCAAAATCAATACTACTTAATTTTTAATTTTAAATTGTCTTTTTCCAAATATGATTTGCACTGATCGATTTTTGATTAATTTTATTGTAAATCACAATACAATAATCACTACACTCGTACTTATTTCTATACAGTTATTGTTTATTGGAATAATTTATCATTCAACAACACAAATTATTTATATGTAGGTAAGTATAAAGTCCAGTTCATAATTTACACAACCGCACTGTATAATAGCCAACTGTCATCTGTCAAGATAAGTGATAGTGTTCACACGAGGAAGGCTTATGCCAACAAACATTCAACGGCAATTGATGTGATGCATAATGTGATGTTATGTGAGTATGATGTATTGCTAATTGTGGTAGGTGCTTTGTTTTATACACATATTGTTGCGCATGCGCTACCAAAGTTGTATCTATTTAAGCCCATGGGTAAATTGTCTGATAATCATGAAAGTAAACATCGAGTGACTTAGAAAAATGATTATCATACGAATTTGATTCTTTAAGCAACTAAGAATAATCTAAAACTATAAAAACAGTGAAAGTTGATCAATTCCTGAATATTATAGCGATCATATTTTGAAATTTCAGTTCAGAAAACTAAAACAAACAAATCTTTAGAATTCTTGTATAGAATGAAATATAATTAGCATTTTCGTCACAATTTGAATTTTGTTTTATAAACTTATTTAGACAATAGATTTTATTTACATATGTACATATACTCGTATATGTTTGTATTTACATATTTAACACATTTTCGTCGCTCATCTGAAAAGCTGACGCAACTGTTCCTTATTTGAATTTTACAGAAACACTCTTTACATTGCTTACCTGCACCGAAACATGTGATTTATTTTTTTTTTGAATTAAATGATCCATTAAATTATTTATAGTAACCAAAAATAAAATATGGAATTCCATAACATGTAAAAAAAAACAGTTTCAACAGTTCGTGATATGAGAAAAGGTTCAACCGTGTGGAAGTATATATTGATATTGCAAATTACAGCAAAACCACCATCAGTTTACACTTGCGAAAGAATTATTTACTCACCGCACGTTTTTTAGCTGTCATTCATCTGAACAAATGAGCATTGGCGTATACTTTTACATAGAACGTGTTTACCTGTAAAGTTCGGATGTGTACAGCTTAAAAACGTGCGGTGTAATCTCGTGTGAACTAGGCCTAACGTAATTGTTTTCATCATGCATAAGAAATCCATTTTTACACGGATTGTTCTGCCAAGAAACATTTATAGTTTTAATATTTTATAATATTTTCAATATTTTTTATATTAAAGTTTATATTAAAGTTATTCGCCCTCCATTATACTTACATATATGAACTCAACTTTAAAAAAAAGAACTATTTTCAAATTCATTATAATAAGTTTTATAAATTAGCAATTTTAAAGGATAACTTTAAATTTAATGGAGTGTTAATAAATTTGTGCTAACTATTTGATATAATGTTTCATTTTTTTTTCTTTTTTATTGAATTTTTAATGCATTGTATTTATTTTTTCTGTTCCATCAGGATTTTTTTGGTTTTCTAGTTTGTTCAAATAAATACCTATGCACGGCACTGTATATCGTACTTTCATAAGCGAACAAAAAGTATCGTTCGTAAGTGCAAAAATTAGAGTTAGCATTGGATATTGACCAATACTTAAATAGAAAGCTGGCAACCGGTCGCTGCTTTGAATAATAAGAAAAAATTAATAAAAAAAAATTATTTGTTTCCTTTGGTACCTGCATGTATTTAGACGATTTTGATAACTCCGCGGTAAGTGCTTGATATATAGTGCCGTGTATATTTATTGATTCAAATTGGAAAAAATAAAAAATAAAATTTGATTTTTAAAAATAGCACAAAACAATAAATAAAAAGTATACTTACTAAAAAATCAATAAAAAAAAGTACGTATACGCCCGAGTGCCCATTATTTGTTATTTACGTTTTTAGCGGTACTGGACCTTCAAAATAAGTTGGAAGGATCATAAAATCAGACCATTTATACCTATTATATAAATGATAGTGTGCTTAAAAAAGATATAAGCTTTTTAACCATCAAAAACGATTTATTTATAAATCAGATAAACAGATTTAAAAAGTTTTCTTACACAGATATTCTTTCATGATGTTAAAAAAAGTTGTGAAAACCTCATTGATCGATCATTAGCCAATAGCAAACAGAGTTCAAATAGTTCTCAAATCTTGAAGAGGTCATATTAACTTCAAACTTCAAAGTTTGAATATACATAGGTATTTCTTATAATAATTTTAGATCATGAAAAATATTCGTATTCCATTTAATTTGCACGGTTCTATATAATTTAGGTGGAGCGTTCCTTGTTATTAGTTTAGGTCCAGTTTATAAGTGCGATATCATTAAAGCTTATCGGCGATAAGCTCAAGTTAACTACTGAATTAATATATTTTTGGCACTCGTGAAATATGTAGCTATAACTCAAATAAAAAGTTCAAGTGACCTCAACTCCAGAAATTATTGTGTTTCGCACAAGGTATAACAGTGGGCTCTTCAGTCAGTCTGTTATACCCTACTAAGACACAAATTTTGGTCCATGTTTACCGACTCTTATAAAAATCACAGCAAGAAGATCACTTAAACATTTTATTTAAATTATATTCATTCACTCCACTTTAAACCAAAGTAATTTTAATATTTTATTATTTAAATTTCTTTTTCTTTATGGAGCTATAACTATATCCTATGGTAGCATTACAGTAAAATTGTTGTTGTAGTTTCCTTCAATTTTGTTCAATGTATCTAATAGTTTTTAATCAATTTAATTATTTAGAATTAAATCTGGGTTTTCCTTGGTGTGTTAACTTCGGTAATGTGGTAAATTAACTCTTGACTAAAGGAAGAACTAATATTTACAGACAATGGGTTTCATTAACAACTGAAATTTTACTGGTACCTAACCTACTCAAGAAATTTGAAATGTACCAACAAAATACGGCAATTCTTTATCCGGCATTTAATAAATGCACCACTAACATAGATATAAAAATGTACAAATGTGCCAGACAACATGTTTTGCGGAAATGATATTTAATTTGTTTGTTATTCAAATATTAATCAGAATCTTATGATTTTGAATTTTTAATTAGGCGCTTTCAGGAAAAATCAATCTCAGATGGCTCCGCAAAATCCCAGTTTGGTTGGAAAAAAAAAATTGACGAGCGAGGGAAGCGATCATTTTCCTAAACTCATCAATATTAAATACTTTTATTTATAAATTCGAATAGCGATTCGTATCTTAAAAGATTCTAACCTGCACATCTTTTTGCATTGTGTGCAAAAATATAGAAACATATACGCAATATGAATAAATTAGGATTGATTTCTTGCAGAACTTTTATTTCTTAGTTCCGATGGCAGATATGAACTTGAAAATTTTAACTGTTAGATTTATTTTTCATTTTGTATTAATTTAATCAAAAACGAGATTAATAAGATGTTTTAAAAAATTATTCGATATGTTTAGGTACAGGCAAACAGGAACATACCTACTACATATGTAGGTATATTTATAGGAAGTAATAAGTTTTTCGTTCCTTTTTTTTTTAAGCTCTCAAAACCAATGTTTTTATTTGATTTCAACTCTCATTTTTATAAAAATAGGAATAATGTATTCCTTTTATTTAAAAAAGAACAACCCTCTCCATTTGCAATTCTATTATTTTTGTTTGTATAAAATTTACTTCTCTTCTGGTTTGCTGAAGACAAAGGTCAAGTTGCATTTTCCGCAGTGATGACAATCTTCATGGACAGCAATTTATGATTCATTTGACACAATATGCCTTAAAATTTTCACAAAATTTGTTGTCAAACAGGTTGGGGCCTGATAACGACTTTTTTTCAAAAAAATATCTTAAGTAATTTAAATTCTTTTGCAAAATTATGTATGTAGACGTATACACTATATTTACATACACACAAAACAAATGAAATCAAATCTCTAACTGCTAAATTATGAACTGTATCTATTATTTTCTTTAATTTGAATATACAAATTTTTCGAGAACTCGTTGCTCAGCAAATATTTAGAAAATATCAAAAAAATTAAACCTTAGGCTGCGCGTACGATGGTGCGTCAAAGCGACGCCACACGAGAAGCTATGCGACAAGCGATTCGAGATTCGAGCAAAAGTGGTTTGAAGAGTTTGTGAGCCAGATGCTTGCGATAGGTATGCGAGTAACTAGCAACACTCGCAGCAAATACCAATTCACTGTGCCCACGTATTTTTTTTCGCACGAAAACATTTCTCGTATCGCATCGCTTTTTCCCACCACTGTACGCGCAGCCTAACCTACCTTCTGGTAAAATAAAATCATATTTAGTTTAAATTTTCCTTACTTCGTAGGTGCATAACTGAGATAGCCCATCGTAGTGCTATAAATACGAATTACAATTCCGAACGGATTGGGTCATAGTCATAGAAGATTCGTATATAAACCTTTCCTATTAACGGCGGAAAAATATTTGTCCGCTGTGTTTTCGTAAGTATTCCATTGTCATGTTGGATACCACAAGAAAATTTCTTTTTACATCAGCAGCGTACTAGGCTTAAAAAAAAAACAAAAATTGAAATCAATGCGATTTTTGTTATACCGTCGCTAAATTAGGTATCTGCGTAGCCTTAGAATAGGAATGCTTTCTTCGAACAGACATAATCGGTGGTTTTAAAATATAGCTACTATAGGATAGGGTTGACAGTAGATATCCAAATAAGGTTGGACATTATGGGAAGTAAATCTATACGTACATCAGCAATAGCCGTGTTTTTTGAGAGAGAGTGTATAGCAACTCAGCAAACATTTTATATGTAAAACAATAGCAAAACAAATTATTATAAAGAATTTTGTTTGTGTTTTCCGTGTATAAAATTTGCTGAATTACTATTCACTCTCTCAAAAAACACGACTATTATTATGTCAATCAACAATTTAAATTTGATACTGCGACTTTTGATGTTGCGTTAAGTCTGTAATGTTGAAGCAATAAAGAAAAAACAAGTTTCGACTGGTTTTGATTAAATTCCGTTTTGACAGACGTGAGCGTGTGGTTACAGTTAAAACGAATGAACACCTTTTTGATTCAAATACAAACACGATTAACTAACTCAACTGCGTTGTTCACCATCAGTTCAGAGGATCTAACCAACTGACCAACAAAAATTACACCTCAATACTCATACCGCATATACTGTAACCGAAGCCTAAGACTTACATATCTTACTCTATTTTTAATTCACAACTATAGCAAAATATGTTTGATAGTTCGTTCTATCAACTTATATTTACTTTTCTCCTATGATATAATTTCATTCCTTAAAAAAAAAGTTTAAAAAGAGAAGAGTTAACCCAAGTTCGGTTCAAATGATGTTCCGACGGCGGCTGCTGTCAAATTCCAAAAACGTCAATGTTTTTAGGTGTGTTCGTTTAGCAATTTTTCGACGAATTTAATAAAATATTATATCAATTATAATACATAATTACAGTAAATAAAACTCACTTGTTAAAATTTCATGGCCATGACAATCCAAATCCAGGTGATGGTTCATCACCAGCGATGGTTGTAATCCACTTTGATGATTATGCAAGGGTAGCTGGTGAGCCAAATGGCCACCAATCTCTGCCATTACCATATATTATGTTTATTTTTACAGTGTTACCAAAACTAATGAAATTTTGTACAACTTTTTCTTTCTATTTTTTTTTGTAAATTAGGTATGTTTTCACTACACTTTTCCTGTACTTTGGTAATCTTTCGGCACAGGTTTTTCACAGTGTTATCCTAATTCGCACGCGAAAACAAAAATCGATTTAACTATAATTCTCACTTATGTGATTTAATATTTATATAAATAGGTATATGGTTGTATCCTTATTTGCATTGGTATTTATATGCATATATATAATTTCGTGTGTAGGTATATTCCTAAGGCACTCTCACAGATATACGTCAAAGGGTCGACCGGATGAAAAATGGTTTAAAATTATGTCACCAGGAAATTTTCGCCAGCTTAAGACTTTTTTTTTTGAAGGAATTTTTGACACCCTTTGGGCTTGAGACTTTTATATATTTATATGCACGGCCGACCGAATTGATAATACATAATTTAGATATGGAAACAAAAAATAAAAACGATCCGAACTGTCACATCAAATTGAATTTTTGTGCAACTATCCAGCAGCAGCTCGAAGAGCAACATACGACAACAGCGTTTCTCGAACGACTAAACCGGTATACAAGTGAAAAGGTGCTACGGCCACACCAACGATGATGGCCCGTTTATCAGCAGAGGCCACCCCTTTCTGTCGGTGTAAGTGCCATATGATAAGTGCATTAGTGTGAGTAGTCTGGCTGGCACTGTCAAACTTATGTATTCATAACTGTTTCGATACGACAGAAAGAGTAAGACATAGTCACATGCCACCCATTGATATCGAACGAACCGGTTCTTTTGCTGAAACTGTTTCTTTCCTAGTAGTTGTCTCTTTCATTCCCCTTGATATTGGCGTGTCTGTTTCATAGCCAATCGGGTGAGGGAAGGCCGCATGCGTCAGAAATCTCCTGTTCAAGGTATGTCTGATTGGGCGGAGGAATTTGATGTAGTCAGACGGAAAGACAGTTCGGTGCGGCTGTGGAGGCACAGTTTACCCCTTCTTTTATTCGGGATTGTGCATTTTGTGATAGAAACTGGTTGCGGTTCCCTTTTCGAAGATTGGGAAAGAATCCTGTTTCTTTTTGAAGTGCGAATTGAGAACTAATGTGAAAGATTCGAAAATCTCTCCCAAACAAAATGGTTGACGTTGGCACTGTTTGCTTGAATGCTCTTTTTTTATCATGAACATGAACAACTGTACGGTATACCTGCCATATACATATGTATAGGTAGGAACCTTTTGTTTGGGGCGGGAGTGCGAGAAGTTCGTTGGCGCTGAGCCTGAGCTATATAAAGTCAGAGAGTGTAAGGTGTAGTTTTGAAGGGTGATCAAAGGTTTTACGATTTCGAGGTGATGCGAATGCTATAGTATGGTTGTAGGTAAATGTTGATAAATGGAGTACTGGGGATTTGAAAGGCGGAAGGGGAGGGTAGGGTAGGGATAATGCTCAAGAGGTTGTGATGCAATGAAAATATTTATCGTCTTGCAATGGAAATCGTTGTTGGGGTTGTTGGTTGATTATTGCTACGAAAGACTGTTTTTTTTTTGGCGATGGAAGTGGGTGAGACTGTTTGTGGGTATATGGTATACCTACAACATACATATCTACCTTCAAGAAAATCATGTTGTCTTTGACTTACATGGTAGGGATGTAGGTACCTATAGCTTGTAGATATAGGGTTCGAACTTTTAATATCTACCAACCCCAGCACACAGCCCAGACATTTTAAATTTGAATATCTACCTTTAAGCTTTAAAATATGTAAGAGATAGGTAGGTGGGTAGGTACCTACTTACAGCCATTTTGTTTAAAGGTAGATATGTAGAAGGTAGGTTATGTGCCTTAAAACTTACTTAGGTATCTACGTGATACATGTGTTGGTCGGATTTTACGACTGGTATGATTTTATGATTAAAAAACACTTTTTAACTAAATGATATCCATTGTTAACCTAGGTTTAGGTATCCTAAATCCTGCCCTTCTAGCATCTTGCAATTTTTTAAAAGGTTCCTTATGTAAGCTTTATCTATAGAATAATTAGGGCCTTCCGAAGCCTTGCCATTGCCTTCACATATGTTCATTTTTATTGCTCGACAGATTTTGGCACATTTTTTATAGACATTTTTATTGGTCACGTCTAAAACATAAAGTTTCCAAGCACTAGTTACTTCACGTTTTTAACTGAGTAGGGCTGGCCACGAGATGAGAAAAGTCTCGGTCTCTCATGACGAGATCAAGACGAGACGAAACGAAACTGGCTTTTAAGCAATTTAGACGAGACCGAGAGGAGACTGTTTATTTGCACCAAAATTTACAGAGAGTCTAATAAATTCAAAAATTAAATTTCAGTTAAATATTTATTTTCTTCTCCACGTATTCAAACTATAATCGAAAATATTTCGTTCCAATAATCAACTGGTTGTCCGGAAATCGTATTTTTCGGAGACGAGACCGAGACGAGACTTAATTATACGAGACCGAGACGAGACTGAAAATGTTCAATTTTAACGAGACCGAGACGAGACCTACAAAAGTCTCGCAGAGTCTCGTCTCGTGGCCAGCCCTATAACTGAGTGATGGTTTTTCGAAATTTAGCTGTCTTCTATTTTTTCAGATTGTACCTGTTGAGAATTACATAACAACACATGTTTGAAATTGTGAACTAATTATTTCTTGTCAAAATACGCGTCTTTAAAGTGGTTACTAATAGCATCTAAAGCCGGATCCACACCTCTCTCGTATGTTGTGTTGTGGAGTCGTGTGTCGCTGTCATTCCATATATTTTATGCGCCACACTGCAACACAACACACGAGACAAGTATGGTTCTACAGTTATGAAATACACTGTACCGATAGCGACACACGACTCCACAACACAACACACGAGGCAGTTGTGCTTCCGGCTTAACTGATGAACCTCACCGTCATACCTAATTGAAGCCACTTGAACTTTATTTATTAAAATGTATTTGTTTAGTACAGACTTTTGGCAAATACTTACGTGTGATTTTATTGTATTTTATCTGCAGGAACCCTCCCAGCTTTGAGCCAGTCTTTAAATATCTGCGAT
The DNA here is from genome assembly GCA_949320155.1 of Melangyna quadrimaculata. NCBI lineage: Eukaryota > Metazoa > Arthropoda > Insecta > Diptera > Syrphidae > Melangyna > Melangyna quadrimaculata. The sequence goes on along the minus strand of OX439485.1, from coordinate 173,855,224 downwards.
TTATTTTTCAAAATAAAATTGCTAAATTTATTAGACTGTTCTCGTTCATAGTTGATCTCAAGTTATTTTTATTATGTACGTAAATTGAAGAATGAAAACACAATTTTAAAATAATACCTGTAATGTAAAGTTGAAAATAAGTTGAAAAGTTTTATTCAATGAAATTAAATAAATTTTCAAAACACTTGTCATGCCCAGTACGGTGTCTAATGCTCATACGGGCTTCTTTCTTTCTTAACCCGGATGTTGAGCTTTCAATTTGTTCATACATTTTGCTTAAAATTTCAAAAGTTTTAAGAATATTATATTAACCTGTCACTTGGCACTTAAAGTGTACAAACACTTTTTCATGTTTTTAAACAGTAGGTAGGTATTCATTCACTTAAAATTGACAACTGAAATCCGCAATTTCGTTGTGATGTGCACCTTCTTAGGTATTTATTGTTATATTTAACTATTTAAATATTGTTATAGGAAACTCTTTTTCTGACTCCTTTTACATTTGTTGGTCGCATATAATAACAAAAACGGGTATACTTACTTTTTTTTTTTTAATAAATTTGCAAAGCTAACAACGAGTAACTTTTTTCAACACAATAGAATTTTGTCCTATCACGGAAGCCAGGTCTTACTTAATTGAAGTATTTGATGCCTTAAATTCAAGTCAGCCCCAAGGTGTTCTAGCCCAAAAGCTCATACTTACAAGATTACAAAATTGAGTTTATTGAGTTTGTTTTATTATAGGTAGCATTCTATCAATCCTCCACATTTACATTTTTTTTTGTCGAATCTGTGTTTTTCTTGGTCACTTCTTTTGAATTTAAAAATAAACTTTCAGCTCAAAAATCGTGTTTAGTATTGTATAGGCTGTAAAAGTGTATTTTCTGCAATTACTTGCTCTTGTAGCTAACAACTAAACACTGGACGGTGTATAGCAATGAGAAAATAGCAAAAACAAATTACAATAGTAATTTTAAATTGTTTGATTTAATACAAACAAATATGGAAAAAAAAAAGTTAAAAATAAAAAAATAGGTAATTGATTTTTTCATTGATTTTATTTGTTTGTTAAGAAAATTATTCATACGAAATTTAAATGTAATATTTTTTGGCTAACTTTGAAGTACCGAATCGCGAAATTATGATAAAATCAACCAAGAAAATGACGAGAAGTTCAGGAATATCCCAAACAGATTAAAAAAAAGCAATTTCAAAAAGCCGTTTTTCCGTTTTTAGAATTTGTTGGTAAAAACGTGGTTCACATTAAAACTGCTCTAGAAATGATATGTATACGAAGTTTAATCAAAATTATTAGAGCCTTTTTTAAGAAAACTTGATGGAACCAAAACTGTTGTATGGCCAGCTAAATGTTCTAGATTTTAATTTGTTTTCTTTCACATAACAATGCTTAACAGTAAATTTTGACGCACAGACGACCGACGGACGACCGGCCGTCTAGTTGAAAATCACTTTTAGTGACTTATCCATATCTTATTTTTAATCGTTTTGTTAAACCTTGACATTTCTTTTTAAAACGAAATCAATACCTACTTGTAAAATAGACCGCAAGTAGGTAAAAAATTCTATTGCAACAAAGTAACCGTCGCTTAAGTTTTAAATAATATTTAGATATTTCATATAATTTGCCACCCCAAACAAAGTCCGGCCCGAGGCAGAGGCCTGTGTCCCAGTGCCGTCCGCAGGGGGGGGGGTTTAGGGGGCTTGAGCCCACCCCCCAATTTTAATAAAAAAAAAACTATACCACACGCAATCTAGATTTTGTTGGATATTTCAAACGTATCTCAGTATTCATAGAAACCCAAACAAAATTCCTTTGCAATCAGTCAAAATTCGCAAAATGATTTCACATATTTAATTTGTTCCTTCTTTTCCCATTTAAAAAAAAAAAACAGTCGGAATGAAAAAGATAATGCATTCTCTTAGTATCTTCTCTTTTTGTTTTGCTTTTTAGTGCGGTCAAATGCTTTGGTTATGCTTTAACCAGTATCTTCGCGCTCAGATAACCTATCAAATATTCAAAACATATTTTTAAATATCTGTAAGCTGGATACTTTTTTGCCGAATGTTATTTCTAATGCTACGACACAAGGCATTAAGAAAGCTGTAGAGTCAATTGGTGACTTTTCGAAAAACTGCCTTTAACTTGTATCAGAGGTAAACAATCTTCTCAAACTCTTTTTTTTTAAGTTAATGGGCCGTCGTTTTAAACTATAATGATTAGTTAAAACTTAAAAGATAACCTAAACATTTATTTTAGTTTTTGTCAATGCACTATTTTTTTGACGTTCAATAAATAATTTAATAAACTTCTATTTTGACAAGTACAGAAATAAAATTGGAATAAATTGTTATAATTGATCTTATTTCAACAGTACCTACTTGAGTAAAACATGAGTTTAGCAAAACAAATAATTTGTATTATGAGAATTCCCTTAAAAAATGTTACCAATTTTTTCATTGTACAGCTAGTGCGCTTCTGCTTCCTTACACTATAATAATGTATGTTCCTTTACTCTGCTTGTCATGAACTTGACAGGACTTTGGAGTACAAATTACAGAAACTCAAAGCAAAGGGACAGTCCTAATAAATGTTATAGCCGAGTTTTTTGAGAGAGTGACTAGCAACTCAGTAAAAGCTTTACACGGAAAACACAAACGAAATTCTCTATAATAATTTGTTTTGTTATTATTTTGCGTGTAAAAATTTTGCTCAGTTGGTATTCACTTTCTCAAAAACACGGGTGTATAACATAGCTATGAGCTTATTCAAAGAAAAAAACAGAAATTTTATTTATTAAAATGCGAATACACTTTTCACCTACCCCTTTTACCGGTGACATTGTTTAAATCGAATCCATAAAGTGGATTTTTGTCAAAGTGGACTTTTACAAAAAATATTAGCTTACAAAGAAAGAAAGGTAAAACTCATTGCAAAACTATTAGCACCAGCAAATTAGCATGCGGCCCTGGTGAACATTTCATGGACTACACAAAATGGCCACTACCACGGATAAACCGAGGATTCTCATCTTTATAATGATTTATCTATGGTCAATTTATCTTTATAATTATTTATCTATGGTCAATGTCCGTGGTAGCGGCCATGGACACTAGCGCCGCCATCGGTATTTACTAGTCTCAATAGGGAGTATTTTGTGTGTTTTTCCTTTTTTTTTTTTTTGATTGAAATTTCACTTCTGGTGGTTGATAATACGAAAGGCTTTTATTTTGTTTGTTTTTTTGTGATACCTTAAAAAAATTTCACCAAAATTAAGACTGAGCCCCCCCCCCCAAACAAAATCCTGCATACGCTACTGTTGTGTCCCCTAGTATCCTTTACGCTACGCCATCCATACTGACCCTCCTATTTTGGTATGAACTTATTTCTTAACTTTAGATATTTGTTGCTTATGGGTGTCGACGAAATTTCTTTACTTCTTGCATCACTTAATATTTTTCTTTTTTTTAAACCAAAAAATGCCGCCTTTTGGTATAGGGCCCGGCAGCAAATGTGGCATTTAAAAACTGTAAAACTTCTGGGCTGGAAAGCTTAAACTCGTATAGCGTTAGTGTCATTTTTGTTATAGCATGTTCAAGAAAGCCGCAGTTGACCTAAAACCCCGTGGTAAAGTCTTCTTTAAGTAGAAGGATTTTTTCTTATGACTAAATTATTGTTATAAGGTAGATTACTCTATTGATATCAAGGAACACGATAATCCTTTCTATTGAGAATGTAACTTTGGTTGAACAAAATGTCGTATTAATAGGTATATAGAGGCATCCATGTAACTACTACAACAATTACATTTAACAATGGAAACTATATATATAAGTTACCTCCACAAAAGGAAATTGCAACTTGCAAGCCAGTTGTTAGGTACCATCATCAGAGAAAATTAGGACTACAATGCATCCATTAGTCGGATAATGTTTCTTTTATTACCAAAATGTTCCACATAGTCATTATCTATTCAGCCATAATGGGTAACCATCGGAGAACAAAAATTTCGTGACTTAAAATAAACTGTTCGCCGAACGGATAGCGGTGGCAAAGGCGTATATAATAATATGCCTATACCTACCTTTCTGTATATAGGACTCACACCTTTGTTCTGTAGGCTGTTCTCAAAATAAATTGAACTGAAACAACTCTCATTATCCTGTGTTGCAGCCATTATTTTGGTTGTTGGTTCTGAACCATCAAAACAGTCTTTTGGCTACAATAATGTCCTCATCCATGGATTCATTTGTGTATATATGTATATTCTTCTGGCAATGTCTGTTTTAACTTTTATTTTGGCTGGATTGAAAGACACACCGCACCGGCTGATGGCTGGCCGTTTAAAGACGGAAAGAAACAGATATACCTTTAGGTACCTTACACGAACTTCCTCATCCTCATGGCCGACGACGAACGACTAGCTGTTGTTCTTTGCTACTATAAACATCAACCCCAGGTAAACACGTGTCCCCAATGAGTTGAAAAGGGAACACGAGAGTCCGTGTCCTGCCACATTTTAATTTTCCTAATGGATATCGATCCTTTTTAATTTTTGTTGTTGTTTTGTTAAATATGCACATGTATTCGTATAATAGTCCTAGAGTGTACCTACATACCTTCATTTATAGCAAATATACCTACGTGTGTAAATTGACATAGATACACGCATACAATGATGCAATAAATGACACAGAACATGCAGTAAGCCATCAGCCCAGCAGAAACAGAATAGTGCTTTCTTTTGCTCCTGGCTCCTGTTGGGTGAATATAATATGATGGGGATATAAAGTCCTGGGATACGAGGCTTTGTATATATCGTTATAATCATAGTCATTTCCACCGACTTAATGTCCTTTGCCATGGAAAGTATTATCTTTTTTCTTTTTGAAACGAATATAATTCTTGTTCTCTGTGAAGTTTAACCCTTTTGGTTTTTGGATATTGCGCACAGTGCGCAGAGGGCAGAGGACATTAATACCGATATAGTGTTGGCTTCAGATTATGTGGGGTAACTGGTGAGACTTTAAGATTTAAGTCGCTTACGAGACGACAGAATTTCTATACTACTGATAGATACACAGAGAAATATCATAGCCTTAAATAAGGTATACCGATCTATATCTAGGTTGTTTTAAAAATTAAAAAGAAATAGCATAACTACTTTAGAAAGGTATACAAAAAATTCATAGTGAGAGCAAGCAGATTTAAATTGTATTTTTTTTTTTTTTTTTTTTATATTCCACGCGCGCAAAAGGGGTTATGGCTACCCTTAAAATGTTTTTAACACAGCACGAGCGATTAGGTAAGTAGGAGAGGATTAAGAAGGAGATACCGATGCACATTGGTTTTGAACGTTTGCGCATCGAAATGGGAGGGGAAAGTCGAGTCAGCTAAAGCAATCCACATTCGTGTGGTGCGACTGAAGAAAGAATCTCTGTACATTACAGTACGTCCGAAGTTGGGCTCGAGGGTGAACTGATGGGCATTCCTAGAAGCGCGAGTATTACGGTTGAATATTTTAAGGGGAGGAATGCAACTGGCTATTTCACTAGAACACTGATTATAATAATAGCGATAAAATAAAGAAAGACACGAAACATTACGGCGGTGTTCGAGAGATGTAATTGTTTCTGTTATAGATCTTTCGCCTATCATTTTTAAAGCTCTCTTTTGAATTCTGTCCAACAAACTCAAGTGAGTTTTTGGAGCTCCTGCCCAAACATGAGAATTGTACTCAAGTTTTGGACGGCATTTTATTTCAGCGCTTATTATGCTTAATGTTAAATAGGTATAAAGCAACGCTAAATTGTACTAATTGTTATTGTAAATCTATTAGGAACATTTTCGAAATCGACCCACTAACAAGACATCAGTATTATCTATACCTCAGAAAACATCGATAGAAAGTAAAAGTATGTAAGTTTTCCAGCAAAAATCTGTATCAAAGTTTTGTAAAAATCATTTTACACATTACCTACAGGAAGTTTATCTAAACAAAATCGTTTAAGCTGTTTTTTAGAAAACTTAATTACGTAGAGCTGAAAAAAAAAATTAATTTTCTAACTAGGGAAAACAACATAACAGTTAAAACTGCTCTAGAAACTCTATACTATGGCTTAAACACTAGATCGAAATATAGTTGGTACATAATTTACATGCTTTTGTATGATGAACATGCGCTTGAAAAAATATACCGACGCGATGGAAGGCATGACAAAAATCATGTTTTGGGACTTCCAATGTTGATTACACGATGTTTTTTTTTGCAATTCCAAAAAGAATTTGTTGAAAAATGGACATCTGAACTAAGCAATTAAAAATATTGTAACACGAAGTGTGTTGGTATAGTTAAATCCGACCGAAAGACCAACTCGAGTTTTAAAAAAAAACAATCAAATAAATCTTTATTTAAAAATAATTAACAAAGCATAGCAAAAGAGTGTAAAAACTTTTGAAACTGCAGGCGAAAGTGTACCTCCGTACAGTTATTTAAATGTTGCAAACTCCTTAACATAGGTTTATCGAAAAATTAAAACTTTATTGAGTTCTAACTCATTTCTTCCCTAAGTACTAACGATTTAGAATTCGATTTAGTTCTCAGTTTGAGATAGAACTTCGATTTATATGGACCCCCAAAGGAGAATGGGCAAAAATGTATGGGAGCTGGTCTACCTACTCAACAGCAATGTATCGTACATCGTTGAAAAGGTAATGACGTGTACATCAATTATATATATGGACGTAAATCTCTTAACCATGGGTTCGAAAGATATTGCCCTTCAAAGCACCGAATAAGACAGTAATGCAACTCTTCATCTGCGTCTTGTCTTTCCAACCACAGTAAAGTGTCATACATCGTTGAAAAGATTATTACGGGTACTTAATTTTGTTAAAGAGCCGTTAAGATCTAGATAATAGGGTTCAAAAGATATTAAGCCACCAAAAACGGCAAAAATAAAATATTGAACTTCTTCATTGTCAACTGGTCTACCAACTCAAGAGTAATATGTCATACATCGTTGTAAAGGTTATTACGTCTGCTTCATTTCATTGTAAGGCCATTAAGTTCTTAACCATGGGGTTCGTGTGGTATTGGGCTTCAAAGCATCAAAAACAACAATAATGCAATTTCTCATTGGTAAATGGTCTACCAACTCAACAGTGATTTGTAATACGTCAGTGAAAAGGTTTTTGTATAGAACCTATAAAGTGTAGGTAGTGGGGTACGAGACGTGTTTAGCAAAAATGCATAAAAAAAGCAATAGTGCAATTCCGCATTGAAAGCTGCTACGGTGCTTTGAAGGGCAATATCTCTCGAATCCCATGGCTTAGAGCTTTACGTCCATATAATTAATTGAGTTTATTACTTTTTCAACGATGTATGACACATTACTGTTGAACAGGTAGACCACTTTGCCCATTCTCGTTTGAGGGTCTAGGAATTTAGAACTCGGTTTAAGAATGTTTTCATTTCTTCAAAAAATTGATATTGATAGAAATTTAGTTATGCCATTAAAAAAGAATGCATAGTTGATTTAAATTTCGAATAAATTTGGCAAGAACACAATTACCGTTATAGTGCAGTCAATTACGCTAGACTTTAGGAGCACGCATTTATCCGTTTGGGTTGTAGTTCGGCTTTGACGCTGAATGGTTTCTTAAATAGTCATTGCATAACCCGTAGTTTTGCAAAGCAAATGTAATTTATGCGTGCTTGAAAGATGTCAATGCTGCAGGTAGTTCTGCTCATTTACATAGTTAAAATTATTATTAAAAAAAAAAGATGACAATTCATATACACCTTGTTTCCAGCTTAACAGACAAAAAGTGCATCTAAATACCTTCTTCATTTTTTAAAATTAAATTTATGAGGTAAATAATTTCAAATGCAGCACCTTACACCTTTGCATTTCTAAGTTTTACGGTAAGATCTTGAAATTGGTTGCATAGAGACACGATTAATTCATGGACACAACCCCTGACAGAAATTGGTCTATGGGTTTAAATAAAAAATTCAAATTTTGCTGCATCATATATTCTTTGGTTTTTTATACTTGTATTTCCGTAATGGTTTTAAATTCTTATTTTGTGGGTTTTGCATGTTAAAATTTCTGAATTTCAAGTTTCTTTAACTTGCAAGAAAAGCTACTAAAACATATATAGCCCAGGCAAAATGTACACAATCTGCCAAAAAAATCCAACTGAAGGTTTTTAAATGCAATTGTTTTTATTTGTACATTAGAAATACGGTCACCAAAGTCCATTACCAAATCGTATGCGTGTAGATAGTTATTCAAGGTTAAATGTCGAAAATATCAGTTTTTCGCATAAAACTCGGAAACGGTAAACGGTATCGAAAAGTGTTTCATGCTTAACTTGCGTTTAAAAACCTTCACTTGCATCAAAAGAATAGGTACCAATTTTGTTTCCAAAATAATATCCATACATCATGGACAATTTCAACATTTATTCTATTTTAAGAAAAATTGAATTTTTGGTTCATGATGCACATGCACACGCGCCTACTTAATATCAGCGAGCCCTCCGTCGGTATATCATTTTTGAACAAACTTTCAAAAATCAATAACTACACGCAAAATCACACAATCACACAAATCCAATTTTAAAATACCGATTATTCAAAATATAACACCAAAATGACGTCTGTGAAGTTGGCAGGGCAACTTTAACGTAGAGTAACGGGACCAACGCAGTAATTTGCAGTTTTTTTGCATTTATTTTGCATTTCTATTCCTGATTTTGCAGTTCACCAAATAGTGGGTGTAATCGAGTGACCTGCTAACTTCACAGTGAAGTTAGCAGGTCACATAGTAAATCTCGAGAACCAAGCATGCTAGAGACTTGAAGTAGGGCTCCAAATTTGCAGTTTATTTTGCATTTCAAGAAATTTGGGGTCCAAAATTTGTAGTCCTTTATTTGAACAAAAATTCATACTGCCCTGCTTACTTCACAGTGAAGTTAGCAGGTCAGAGGGTATCTTGAGAGATAAGTATGATAGGAATTTGTAGTAAGGCTCAAAATTTGCAGTTTATTTTGCATTTCAAGAAATCTTAGGTCCAAATTTTGAAGTCCTTATTTTTAAGAAATTAAAAAAAAATTGACTTCAATATTAAATTAGCAAGTCAAGTTGTTTATCTCGAGAGCTAAGCATGCTAGGAATTTGAAGCAAGGGTCCAAATTTGCAGCTTATTTTGCATTTCAAGAAATTCTAGTTCCTTTATTTGACAAAAAAAAAAAAAATGTCATACTGCCCTGCCAACTTCACTGTGAAGTTAGCAGGTCAGTATGAAATTTTTTTTCATATTGAGGACTCCAAAATTTCGAATCATAATTTCTTGAAATGCAAAATAAACTCCGAATTTAGAGCTTTACTTCAAGTCTCTAGCATACTCGGTTCACGAGATACATTCTGACCCGCTAACTTTACTGTGAAGTTAGCAGGGCAATATCAAATTTTTATCAAATAAAGGACTTCAAAATTTGGACCTAAAATTTCTTGAAATGCAAAATAAACTGCAAATTAGGATCCTGACTGCAAATTCCTAGCATGCTTAGTTCTCGAGATAAACAACTTGACTAGCTTATTTAATATTGAAGTCAATTTTTTTTAATTTCTTAGCAGGTCAGTATGGAATTTTTTTCATATTGAGGACTCCAAAATTTCGAATCATAATTTCTTGAAATGCAAAATAAACTGCAAATTTTGAGCCTTACTGCAAATTCCTATTATGCTTAGCTCTCAAGATACACTAATATGACCTGCTACCTTCACACTGAAGTTAGCAGAGGAGTATACATTTTGTTTTCAAATTTAGAACTTCAAAATTTGTAACTATAATTTCTTGAAATGCATAATAAACTGCAAATTCGGCGCCTTACTTTCAGTATCTACCATGCTTAGTTCTCGAAATACCCTCTGACCTGCCAACTTCACTGTGAAGATAGCAGGGCAGTATGATTTTTTTTTTTTCAAATAAAGGACTACAAAATTTGGACCCCAAATTTCTTGAAATGCAAAATAAACTGCAATTTTGGAGCCCTACTTCAAGTGTCTAGCATGCTTGGTTCTCGAGATTTACTATGTGACCTGCTAACTTCACTGTGAAGTTAGCAGGTCACTCGATTACACCCACTATTTGGTGAACTGCAAAATCAGGAATAGAAATGCAAAATAAATGCAAAAAAACTGCAAATTACTGCGTCGGTCCCGTTACTCTACGTGAAAGTTGCCCTGCCAACTTCACAGACGTACCAAAATGATATTCCAAACAAATCTATACCTATAAAGTTGTCAGTTCACATTGGACTGACTCCTCCGAATTTTCAAAAGAGAACGAAAAAAAAATCCACAAATTTTAAATTTTTTAAAAATTTACTACGTTTCTCCCTTTCTAACCATGACGTGAAAGTGAGATAAATTTCAGAGAAGTCAGAAATAGTCGGAAGAGTCAGTCCAATGTGAACACCGTCATATGTATATGCCAAACTTATTTCAAATAAATAGACACCATAGCAAAAATATATGTCGAAATAAGGTTACCGTCAAAGCAAAACTAATCGATTTTTTTTAATTTGTCAATAGAATGCCAGAAATTCGTGTTAAAACAATCTACCGGGTGCCACGGAATTAAAAAAAAACACGTTAGATCTATGACGGTGTTCACTGACTCTTCCGACTGACTGACTGACTCTTCCGACTATTTTTGACTTCTCTAAAAATTTATCTCTCTTCCCCTTCACGGTTAGAAAGAGAGAAAAGTAGTAATTTAAAAAAAAAAAAAATTAAAAATTTGTGGATTTTTTTTTGACGTTCTCTTTTGTAAATTCGGAGGAGTCGGTCCAATGTGAACACCGTCTATAGTTCTAAAATGATTTGAAGTGAAGGCATGCTCGAGTTCTAAATAAATTAAAAACTGAGTTGCAAAAATAAACCGAGAATTACTAGATCGAGTTCTAAATTGATTTTAGAACTTTGTCAAGAAATTGGCCGTAAAATAATAATATTAATAAATTTCAAAATCATTCCTTTTATATAATTTTTAGAAATATTTTTTTTAAAGCTTTTTAAGATTTTTATATTATTAATTTTGAAAAGTTATTGAATATAAAATTCCGCTGATTCTGATTTTTTTCAAGAAATATTTATTAACGATGAAATTTTTGGCTCTTCGGCTTCAGCTTTAGTTTCTTTATGTTTCTGAGATGAGGTCTGATTTTGTATAATCCTGCATGTCTGCGACCGACTAACACTCTTATGTCGACGATGCCAGGCTGTATTCTTGGAAATTTCTCTTTAGTTGCTTTTGAACTGACACATACCACAAACCAATACTACGTTGGGTGTTCTAAATTTGTATAACTAATTTCATTGAGAGCTACATTTATGTAGGTCAGAACCTACTGCCCTATCAGATTCTGTGTTACAAAATGTAAAGTTTATATAAAAACAAAATGCGCAACTATATAGCACATAGAAAATCGGGACGAAAAAAACCGGTTCATGTCTGACAAGAATTGGATCGTGGTAGAGGTTAAGCAAACAAAACTTAGCTTATTCCGGAGAGTGTTTGGGGCTTAATTCAAGGAACTGTCAAAGTCCGAAGTTTGGGCGAAGGCTTGGAGAGATAATTGAAAAATTAGGGGTGGATCTGAAATTTATCGACATATTTTTTGAGCAGGAATATAAATTGAGTGCAGCGTATACACAAAAATTCATTAACGAAAAATCAATTACACTTTTAAAAGTGAAACAGATTCCGACTAACAGTGAAATAAATTCCCATGTGGAATTATTTCCCTTCACTTCTTTCCAGTGACAACTGGAACAAAACAGATGCCTACTCTCCTAGTTGATTTGGCTTATTCACGATAATGAGATCTCCCGAGGGCTCATACTGTCAAAACACATAAATGAGCTTTTCCCGCAGTGAGACCTCATCGATATCATTTTCATTTTTGTCTAAACAGTTTTTTTTTTTTTTGAAAACTTTTTGTGTTAATCCACTAAATCATAGAGCTTAACACAATGTTTAATTTATCATTTCTGAATTAAAAAGGCAACGAGGAAAGGTTTAAAATATAATACCAAGTTTAACTCAGCTTAATGCAAAATTTGATTCCTTTGTATTTTAAATAAATATCAAGGAAGTCATCCGTCATATTAACAAGAAGTTATCTTGCATGAAAAATTGATTTAAAGTTTTAAATTTATTTCCCCTGTTTTAACAATCCATAAATAATTATATAATTAATTTTAACTCCAAATTTGTTTGGTTCCTTCAAATAAAAAATATATTGAGTACAAGAAACAAAGAAACTTGTTTCAGTTGTTTTTTTGTTTTTATTTTGTACATTAATTGTTATTCATACAAATTCCATCGAGATAAGTTTCAACAGTTTTGCATTAATTACGATCCTTTTTATATTAATCACATCCATACGTAGGTATACTGTATGCCTTAACAGTATTCAAAAAGAAAAAGAATAAAATAAAAAGTATTAAACAAAAAACAGTCACCGGCGATTCTTTTTCGTGTTAATTAATTTATTAAGATTATTCTTTGTGTTGTCATGTTAATGGTCCAATTTCACAATAAGTATAAGTGATCGCTTAAAACTTGGGATATCCATGAAAGATTGCCTGTAAAGACCATCTTCACAAAGGAACGAGTGTATGCTCCACCCTCTGCTACAAAAAAAAATGTTCTTCCTTTTTTGTTTAATGGCGCAGTTTTAAGATATTTCGATCTTGAATGTAAAAATACAGCAACAACAAAAATTTAAATATTTCCTTTCGTACGACCGTAAATGGTCATCCTTTGAGTACTTGCGTCACGATTTTGTTTCGGTTGCCATTAATTTTAATATCATCTTTCAGAACCAACCCCTCCCTCCCAAAATAAAGCTCAATTAAAGTTAATCTTGAGGATTTCTTTAAATGACGTTCATGAGCAATCCAGCCTTTCCAACATAATATACCAATGGCACTGTAAAAATTGACGACCATGACCCTTTAGTAAAGAAATCGGGTGTAGTGATTGTTATTTTGGAACTCACGCAAGGATTAATTTTTGGGTAATGATCCGAAATACAACCACACACAACCACATCACATAGTTGCCTCCTACTCCTCTACTGCCATCATCGTGCGGTGAAGATAAGATGGCTTCGTTTTGTCGAGATGCCTCACATGAATCTTTTACACGGAGCCAATGAATGCAATAAAGTTTCTCATTGTCTGCGGCTGATGTGGAATTCTATGTGGACGACATATATGTAGAGTGGCGTGGTTTTTATTTAGGCTGCATCACTATACCAAAGGGTAACACACCATCATCACTACTCTATCCTACTGTGATATGTGCAGGCGCAGCGCGCAGGTACGCTAAACTAAACAGACTTTCTGGAAGAATGCCATGCATAATGTCCCCCAAATTAGATAAAACTGGCGCCAATGTAATCGTCTTTTGGTTGACATTTTTTTTTTGTTCGTCCGTCGTCGTCTTCTTGTGTGCCATGGTGCCGGGTGGTTTCTTCCCCAAGCTCTCTTTTTTGTTTTTCTTAATTCGATTTTGTTTTTTTTTATTATTATTTTTATTTTCTCTTCTGTTATGGTTATTTAATTCGTAGCTCATTTGTATTCATTTGTTGATAAGAACTTGATCGTATTTTTATTTATTTTGTTTGAATAAAAAAAAACTTAAGAGTCACATATTTGTTTTAGTTTCATGGCAACGAAATTTGTGATAAAAACGAATTTTTTTTAATTGTCTACGCTCTACGATATAAAATCAAAAAAAAAAAAAACATAACTTTCATCTTTGTCCGGACATAAGTATGTAGCCAATCTTAATTAGTAGTTCTAAATTGTTATTTTGAAACTAACTTTGGATAACTTTGAAAGATATGTAGGATTGTATGTTCCTACCTACCTTCTTTAGAGATAAAGACGTGAAAAATACTCATAAATTATTGGTTAAATGAAGAATACAAACACATAAATGGAAATATACAAAATAAAACTGCTTGTATAATATATACCCTCACATATTTACATCTGTATTGAAAATTAATCCATGTGAAGTTCGTACGTCAGCTCTTTTGTTTAAACAAAGTTTGCAGATTATGAAAGACTCAAATTATTTTAATTCACTTGTTAATGAACTACAAAAGCAAGTTGTCTGTTTTCAAGAAACACTAAATTTAATTTTTTAAAATATAATTAGCAAAGCCTTGGTGAAAACTGACTACCGTTATAATAACTCATTTTAAGTAATCTTCCACAAAAGTATGGCCGTTTTCACACCTTAAGATTTTTGTTTGTATATTTGAATATTTTGAAGACAGTTCAACAAGGAATTTCTTAGACACATAACGATTTGTTGTGAATATTTTAACTGATTTTTGAAGAAGGAGATTAGAATTGTAAGGCATCGTTTTCGTTAAAAAGTTGGTTGAAAAAAACTAACGCTACCCTTTCATAAATTAGCGAAAATAACGTTTTTTTTTATCATTTTCAATCTTCATCAGTAATACAAAAATCTGACTTGATGGAGAGATTTTCGGGTCGGGTCCAGGCCAAAAATATGAACATTCTTTCGTGTTACATCACGACCCCAAAAATAGCAAAAAAAAAATTTCCATTTGCATAGAATTGATACCAATTATAAGGAGCATATATGAGTGTCGTAGAATGATGACATTTGGTAGAACGGTGGGGCTAGAAGTGCAAGCAAATGCAAAATTTTAAAATTTGAGATTTTACATTCAGAGGGCGTGTCATCCGCCCATTTTCGCAGAATTGATATCAATTATATGGAGAATTTCTGTTGGTCGTAGAATGATGAAATTTGGTAGAGCAGTAGAACTTAAAATGCAAACAAAGGCTAAATTTTAAAATTTAATATTAAGCATTCAGGGGGCGTGGCACCCGCCCATTTTCTCAGAATTGATAACACCTATTTAGAGAAGTTCTGATTGTCGTAGAATGATGCAATATGGAAGAGTGATATGCGATAGGACTTGACTTTGACTTGAGATTTTACATTCAGTGAGCGTGGCAGCCAATTATTTTCACAGAATTAATATTAAATAAAAATTGGGAGCAATTCCGATTGGTGCAGGATTAGGAAATTTGGTAAATGGGCTAGTTTTCAGCTGTATATACGTACAAAGAAAAAAATGAAATCATGAAATTTTGCATGCAGGGTCATTTCATCCACCCACTTCTTATAAATTATTATCATTTCAATGGAGCACTTCTAACTTATAAAAATTATAAAGATGGCTAGGACTTGAAGTACATACAAAAGGCATAAATTAAAAACTTATTTTGCTTATATTTTATTTATTCCACCCACTTTTCCTGATAAAAAGAACCTTTTCAAAAAGAAGTGAAATCACAACAAAAACATAAATGTTAAAAAAGTAGCCAAGTTCTTCTATATACAAAAACTTTAAGTAGATTAATAAGGAAGAACCTCAAAATTATCAGAGAAATCTGTTATTTAATGATTACTGACTTAAATTGAGTTCGTTGACTTGACAGGTTTTCATTTCAAAATTGAGTAATTAGGTAAAAAAAAGAAAACTTGCCAAGTAAACGAGCTCAATTTAAGTCAGTAATCATTAAATAACAGATTTCTCTGATAATTTTGAGGTTCTTCCTTATTACTCTACTTAAAATATTTGATTTTTAACATTTATAAACTTAGAACTTGGCGTACTTTTAGATCTCATTACTTTTTACGGCTTTCTTCTTACGTAAAGTTTTTGTATATAGAAGAACTTGGCTACTTTTTTAACATTTATGTTTTTGTTGTGATATAATAATTCTAGAACCTGATTCCGGCAAAACACACCAAGTGTATAGTGCAAAGTGCATAGTGTAATTTCTGTTTAATAAAAATGCCAAATTAACACCAGAATTTCCATTAAAAAAAAAAAATGTTTGTTCATTAAAGCATACAAGTTTCTATGATATTTGTATTTAGTTATGTTATGAGTAAAACTCTCTAAAGCATTGTAATGCCTTTTTGGAGATCATACAGAGATAAAATTCGTCTAGGAAAGCGCTAAAATGAACCAGTACACAGTTCCTCGAGTGAAATGAAATTGTGTTTGAGTTTGTTTTTGCTTCTATTCAAACTCTCCACATATATTCTCTACTGTGTTTTCATTAGAATTTTCTAGGAATGCCCATCAGTTTACCCTTGAGCCAATGGTATAAAGAAAACAAGGTATGCTTGACAGTTCTTGTCGACGTCCAGGCGCGAACGCAGGAACAAATTTTGGAGGGGGGGGAGAAGGTTTTAAACTGAAAACTCAAAAATTAACAGTGAAATTGTATTACGAGGAAGTTAAATTCATACATTTTGGGGTTCGCGTCTGTCGACGTTATTGCGAGTGAACGTTCTCAATCATAGTATTCTTTGGTTCTCAATTTTCAGTTTGAAAGAAAAGGAAAGAAAGCACACATATTTGCTTTCGCAAACGAAATCTACCAATCAAAACGAATGTGACTCGCAATGACGTCACACGAATCTCATATCAAGCATATGTACCTTGTATTCTTTATACAATGCCTTGAGCCCAACTTCGGCAGTTCTGTTAAGGAAAGAGATTTTTTCTTTTGTGGCACTACACGAATGTGGAATGCTCTACCCTACCCAGCTCAATTTTCCCCTTCTATTGTGATCTACAGACATTCAAAATCAATTTGTATCCGCATCTCCTTTTAAATCCCCTCCAACCTACCTAATCGCTTTGAATGTGTACATCATTTTAAGAGTAGTCACAACCCCTTAAGCGCGCGCTAAATACAAAAAGAAAATGTTGCTGCCTTTTTTGGAGAGTATAAAAACACTTTGTTTCACATCAGCATCGTTCTATACTTAAGAAGTACGCTCCTCACGAACAAAATTGTAAATTTGAGCAGATTATTATTGTGTCTCCAAGTTTTTTGTTTACAGGATTTTTTGTCTGGAACGATTAAATTGTGAGGAAAAATGTCGTTTGAGTCTAATTTTATCATTTCCTTCATTAAAGAATTAATTTGGAGCAGATTGCCTTAGAGTCTCCTGTTTTGGACAGGATATTTTCTGTCTGGAAATTCAAAAGTGGGGTAATAAATGACTTATGATTTTTATTCGTGTTTAATTTTGTTATTTCTTTCATAGCATACAGAACCAATCTCCGTGATTTGTTTGAGTTTTTTTTTTTTTTTTGTTTTAATATTTGTGAAACTCTCCATGAATATTTTCAATTTTATTTTCTTAAGCATTTCGTTGTCTTTTGTCTGTTATCGTCTGTCTTTTTGGAGATAATAGATAAAATTCGTCTAGCATCAGGAAAGCGCTAGAGTTAACTAAAATTCACTTTTAAAATGCAACAACTGTACAAATTCCTACAAAACAGCTTTATAACGCTCCAAAGGAGAATGGGCAAAAATGTATGGGAGCTGGTCTACCCACTCAACAGTAATGTGTTGTATGTCGTTGAAAAGGTAATTTTACTTTCTTCATTTCATTGTATAACCATTAAGCTCTAAACTATGGGGTTCGTGAGATATTCGGAATCAAAGCACCGAAAAAGACAATAATGCATTTCTTCATTGGTAGTGTGTCCTCATACCTACATTTATCTCTGATACATCGTTGAAAAGATAATTTTGTGTACTTTATTTTTGTATATAGCCGTGAAGACGTAGATCATAGGGTGCAAGAGATATGTGGGCATACAAATCGGCAGATATAACAACAATGCAATTCTTCATTTGGTACTGGTCTACCGACACAACAGTAATGAGTCATACGTCATTGTAAAGGTTATGGCATTTGCTTTATTTCATTATATGGCAGTTAAGCTCTAAACCATGGGGTTCGTAAGATATTCGGCTCTTAAACACAAAGAACAGCAATAATGCAATTCTGCATTGGTAACTTATCAACCAAGTCAACAACTATGAGTCATGTGTCGTTGAAAAGGCTGTTGCGTGTACTTCTTTTTATTATATGACCGTTAAAGTGTAAATAATGGGATTCGAGAGATATGTGCCAAAAACGCTGAAAAGTGCAGTAATGCAATTCCGCACTGGTAGCTGGTCTTTCAACTCAACAGAAATCTCTCTTATATCTTTGAAAACGCTATTGCATGTACTTCATTTTGCAATATGCCGTTAAGCTGTAGACCGTGGGGTTTAAGAGGTATTTGGCCATCGAAATAGGCAAATATAACAAAAATGTACATCTTCATTGGGTACTGGTCTACCAACTCAACAGTGATGAGTCATACGTCGTTGAAAAGCTTATGGCATCTGCTTCATTTCATTATATGGCAGTTAAGCTCTAAACCATGGGGTTTGTAAGATATTCGGCAAACATGGTCGAATTTGAAGAGGTATTTTTGTAGTGCTAGGACCGCGAATTCGCTGCCAGACCGATGGGTTCTAGTCAGTATAGGTACAAGGCTTTAGTAATGTTAATTTGGAGCGTTAGTGGTGTTGGGGCCGCGATATCGCTGCATAGCATGTAGTTTGCACTGATACAAATGACATGGCTACAAAATTTGGAGCGGTATAAAACACTTTGAGTAAATGTTCACCAACTCTCGGTGTATTTGTTCATATTTAATTTGTTTGTTTCGCTAACTATCAGCTTGTGTCTACCTTTGTCATATTTTTTGTTTTTTTGTGAAATTGATAAAAGTCTACCAATATTTTTCGACTTAAAGAATTTTTCAAATTAATTTCCCTTGAACAATGTACTAGATTTTAGACTGGCAGCCAACAATTAGTTAATTTGAACGCATGTAATCTAACAATTAGGTTAATTTAACATAATGTTTGTTTCATCGTAACCTATAAGCTCAGAACCTGCCAAATGTGTTCAGTAAATAAAAAAAATATCAATAAAAATCCTCGTTCAATTGACTGGAATATTTAACTGAACCTTAATTTGAGGATGTACCTATACCTATGTATGTATGTCTACTGAACAAGATTAATTTTATCTCTCTAACCAATTAAACTCTTTATCTGTTGAACCAAACACAATATTCTCTAACATTTCGCTAAAAAAATCAAGCAAGCGGAATAAATGTTTCCACGCTTCTTAAAATATGAGTAAATGCATCCTAATTCACCCTATACATTCCTATATGCACCAAATCAACTGGAAGATGTGACTTCTAACACAAATCTCCGCAATTCCCTTCCTCTTTTTTTGTTGTGTTGTTTAAGTTGACACATGGAACGGCAGCGCATATATTGGGAAACAATAAAAAGTAATAAAATAAAAAAGAGGAATAATGTGTTTTATTCTGAAGGTCAAATTGAATTTGCCAGAGAGTGCTGAAAGGAAGGAAGAACTGAGTAGCAAAGCGAAAGTGCGCGTATGTTATGATTCGTGCCTAATCGGTCAGCAAAAATTTGCCCATAGTTGAAGTTGAATCGTTGAAGTGTAAATGGAGGCGAAAACGCGTATTCTTGATGGGACAACGCGTTATTTTGTCGTAATCGTCATCATCTGTTCGACATGGGCCATGTCCCATGGCCGTTGGATCGGTCGATTCACTGTTAAATTACGCTCCATCGCACAGGGAGCGCGTAGCAATTGTGAGTGAGCGAATTCATTCGACTAGATCGACGAAGGAAACACCCCATTTTGAGGTCGAATTAAGGAAGGAGTTTTTTGATTTTTTTTTTTTTGAATGAATACCATCGTAATTGGTGACGCGTGTGTGCTTGATTTGCAATATGTTGATGCTTGATGCATTAAAGCAATGCAACTTAGTGATGCTGTGTGTTCATTCTGTTTAAAACTCATGAACACGAACAAAAGTGACACTTGCTTTATGTAGTTAATTTGTTTTATTCAATTTTTGTTAAGATTATATTTTGCCAACGGCTGCTGTGAGTGTTTGTACACACACAACACACACTTCACATAATGTGCTTATATGGTCGATTGTTGGTCGATTAATTTAATACTTCAAGTTAGAAATTTAACACGTATGAATATAGAAATTTCTGCACAAGATTAATGGAAGATTAATATA
Organism: Melangyna quadrimaculata; assembly: GCA_949320155.1. Lineage (NCBI taxonomy): Eukaryota > Metazoa > Arthropoda > Insecta > Diptera > Syrphidae > Melangyna > Melangyna quadrimaculata. Next base: position 173,835,126 of record OX439485.1, on the reverse strand, counting down.
TCAAACAATTTCGATTAATGGAAGCCCAACAAATTGTAAGATATAAATAGAGATCCTTATAAGGTGTGGCAAAAAGCTAGAGCGTGTAGATTTGGTTGAGACAAAAATCATATGACATTGGGGTCTTTTCCAACCCCATTTAGGCGGGACGTGCAATTTTCTAAATAATTGAAACAGAAAAACAAATATTAAAAAACATCTGAAACGCTTAAGGCTTAACTACATTCAACATACTTTTGTACTAAAGTGAAAAAAATGGTTTGTCTTTTTCCAACATGCTACTCAATATCTCAAATTTTACAAAAGTAAAAGTTAGAGCGCTTTCAACTTTTACTTTTGTACAAAAGTCAAATACCAACACATTAAAAAGAAACAGTTTTGAAACCGGACCAATAGATGGCACTGCTGTGGGGAAGTTTTATGGGAACAAACTACGAACAAACCTTATCTTGACACCTGACGATTTTGTTGTGGTTCGGGAAAGAAATATAAAGTTGTGTTTTAACAAATAGAGTTAGTTATACAAATTAAGGACAAAAATAAAGACGATTCCGATAAAAAAAATCATTCAATTCAAGAGAAAAGAGAAGAACAAACGCTCCAAACTTCAAGTCGTTCGCCAATACAGGATGCCATCAAAATTCCAGCGGGCTAGAGAAAATTATGTTTTCCGTAAAAATTTTCAAGGAATGCTTGGATTCTTTCAGTGCTTTGCTAGGAAAGTCCTCAGGGACCAGGCCAGTTCCATCGTTATCAGTATATACGTCTGAAAATATAAAATACTAGGGGTATTCATGCAAACGCAGAAAACTTATAGAAAGCTTAGAAACGACAGAATTTTCTATCGGTAGAAATGAACTGTCAAAATTTGTATGGGAAAAATTTTCTGCAAAATATAGAATTTTATCTCACAAATATGAAGCGGAAAGCGTAGAAAAAAACCCTTAGAAACTTTGTGATGTTTAATTTGACATTTGACTTAACTTAGCTGGTTGTTTCTATCGTTTACGCAAAAATTTCTAATTAGGTGTTCATGTAACCTTTTGCGTAAAATTATATTTTTCTACAAAGCGAAAAATTATCTCGTTACATGAATACCCTTACTGTAATATTTTCCACAATAAAAATCGAATAGCTTTATTTACGGAGTTTTTAGTTTTTTTGTCTAAATGTCAGAAATTTAAGGCATTAAACACAATTTTCATTCGTTTTTTCGATAGTCGATGTCTCTAGAGAATGTATGTAGTTGTTCACTTTTGTACTTTTTAAGGCTATACAATGCCATAGTACCTAACTTTTTTTGAAATTTTTTCTTTCATTTTATTTTTAAATAAAGTTGTTTTAGTTTAGAACAGTTTTTGAAAAATTAATTTAGAACTTAAAATTTTGAACAAAAAAAAAAATGAAAAATGACAATTGGACAACAAAATGTTAGTTTTTTATGATGATAATAAAAAGTAAATGAAATCTATTTTTTTTGAAGGTTTGCGCTTTTTAAAAATTCATGACGCCATCCAATAAAAACCATAAATCTTTTTGTGAAAAAAGAAGTTACCTACCTACCGGATTTTCCGTATTATGGCATCATTTATTTTAGGTATTGCCGTACACAGTATGCGAAGCGGCCGGCCGACGCGGCGGTGTGGCGGCGTCAATCGCACTTAAGTCGCCATAAGCATATAATCGTTTCCATTTCAACTGACTTTAGGTATACCTATACCTATTGAACTATATCTTATAGCAAACAAAATATGTTACCTGTCAAAGGCGCGGATAATTCAGAAAATAACAATCAGAATGTTCGGCGACACAGAAGCACCCACCGTCTGTCGTAATCCAATCATACATGATGATGGCGACTTGAATTCCTTTCCACTACATACCTATACCTATATGTTTTTTTTTTTTTCGAAATTCCCTAAGCAAGCAAAAAATAATAAAATGTTAAAGATACCCATGTATGGAAATGGATGTATAGAGAGATATTTGAATCTGGAAAAGCTTCCCAGCAATTTATGTCAGTCGAAGTCGATTCCCTGTCACTAATGGGTACATTGCTTTGGGTACCTGATTCATCCGACAAAAAGGTAGGTAAGGTATACATATATTCTACCCAATGAATCTTTTATCGCAGTCATAATGTGGACAAACATTGAACAAATACAACAACAACAAAAAAGTCAGACCCCAGAGGAATGTGGCGTTATCAGCGCCGACTCCGATGCAGACCGAAGACGAAGAAGACGACTGACTGACTGACTCATACGCGAATAAATTCAAGATATATCGAAAAGACTAACCAAAAGAGACTCGACGTTCGACAATAACGTCGTCGAATGGAATGATGATTCGTCCTTTTAGAAGACGTTTCGTGTCGGTTTATGACCATCATCACCATAGTAGGTTAGGTATAGAGAGGATTACACTCGCTTCCTAATGAGTCCGTGGCCAAGGGTTATATTTTAATGAAATGATGTCGTGCGTCGGCAAGGCATGGATATTGTAAGCGAATAGATGCCAAAACATCATCAATAGTGAGCAAAGAGACTGAAAGTAAAGTTTGAAGCTGTCCCGTCATGTTTGTGTAATCAGTTTAGCACGCGAGGATAACTGCTGATCGTTTGTTTAAGGTATTAACACAACTCATATATTTTGATAATATTCTTGGCACTATATTACTTCAAAGCCCAACTACATAAATTTTTCATCCTAAGTTAAAAAACTATTAAATTTTTCTTTTTATTGCTACTTCCAAAATTTAAAACTTCGTTAAGAAATTATAAATTAAATGTAGGCGGTGGTGATTTTGATGAGTGGTCACAGGCGAATTTGGTTCTTTTGTCCATTGTTAGTTTGAATCCATTGAATATACATTTTAAAGTTGCTATAAAAAGGAAAGTCCAATATTTTATAAATCAGGAGGGACAACTGATTTATTTTGTTACACAAACATACATATTCGATTCAAAAAATGGACACGACTGGATTGCACAAAACTTGCTCTCGTAGCTAACAACTTTAACGTAGCTTGAAATAGACAATGTACATATTTATTGGTTCCATAACATTATGATATTATTAAAAAAAAAAAGTTTTAAAAACTATTTTAATGATTTTTATGAATTATTATAAAAAGTTATTTTAATATCTAAAACAGATAGAGCTCAAAAAAAGTATGCCATCTGATTTGTTTAATAAATATGAATTTATGAAAAAAAAATTCAAAAATCGTTAGAGCGTTTTTTTTTTAAATTAATTTTGTATATATAAAAATTCGAGAAATTTTTTTAAAATAAAATTTGGTATGCCAACCTTTATTATTTAATAAAATACAACTTTTCACAAAATTAAAAAAAAATTATTAGCCCGTTTTCAAGATATTGAATTTTCAAAAAAAAAAATTCAATATTTTTTTAAAAATCCAAAAATAATTTCTTCGAAAATTTTTATATGCAAAATTGTTAGTTTTTGTAGATATATATATGTTTATTGAACAAAATAATATTTACAATTTGACTTATAACTAGTTAGATACGATGATATTATACATTAATTGGCACATAGGGGGCCTAATCTTATACTTTGTCTTAAATTTAAAGTATTATAAAATATAAAATACATGTCAAAAAATTAAATCTAAAAACCTTCTGACTTTATGGTCCTCGGGGTGTTCCGTCCCGGTTGCCAAGTTGTGGTTTTGGTGGGGGGATGGGTTGCCATTTAGCCGCGGTGATATGCTGACACTGTGTCAGCGTAGAACGAAACTGCTTGATCGTTGCACGTGATGATGTCGTCAACCAGGATTTCTATCGTACTGAGGTATCTCGGCTCGGAGTGTCGCTGCTGTGTGGCCATCCGTCTCATCAGTTGATTTGGGTGACTGTAAGTAGAAGCTTCTACAAGCTTCTTTGCTTGAAACAGTAGGTACCTGTCCAGAGGGATGATGCTCGCCTCTGTGTAAAGACGCTCGTTGTTGTGATGTCTCATTCGCTGCCGATCAAAATGTAGTCCGGTACAAATCCTTAGTAACTTTCTTTCGAACATTTGAAGTTCCTTCATGGCCGTCTTCGAGATGGAGAACCAGGCTGGGAAGGAATAGCTGATTACAGGCCGCAAGAGTTGCTTGTACATAAGTATCTTCGTCTTCTGGCTTAGTCCGTTTCTGCGTGTCATCAAAGGGTGGAGTCGGTTGAAGGCCCAGTTGGCTTTTTTGAGGACGTTTCGTGAGTGTGGGTTGAACCTTAACAACTCGTTGATGCCTATGTACTTCACGTTCTTTTTAGCTGCTATTGTAGATCCGTCCGGAAGTTTCAGAACCAGACTTCTGCACTTGGCTGCACTGCAACTACCTCTACTGGGTCTCCTGAAACACACAAGCTCCTATTTGGAGGTGTTTATCCGGATGCCCCATTTCCTGTAGAAGGCGTAGAGTCTGTTGACGTGGTGCTCAACTTTTCGTAACGCTACCAGAGGAGACATCGGGGCGGCATACGTAAGGGAGTCATCAGCATACAGGAGATTTTCGCATCCAGATGGCAATAGTTGGTCAGATGTCATCAAGCTGTAGAGGAAGGGGCCTAGCTTCGAACCTTGGGCAACTCCGGCTTTGATGTTCTTCACTTGTGATTTGCAGTTTTTCATTTGTACGTAGAATTTTCTGGAAGAAAGAAAATAAAAAAGAATTTTTATTAGTGACGGGGGTAAATGTAATACGCGAAGCTTATGGATAAGGGCTTCAGTCCATACGCTGTCGAATGCAAAATTGTTAGTAGTGTAGTTAACGAGAAATTTGAAAACCAAAAAATCGGTTGTATGACAGGTACCGTTAGTAACCGTTATAAAGGAACAGAGGAACAGACGGACAGATGGACAGGGAGACATTCGGACAAACAGACAGAATTGCGAGACCCACTTTTTTCGCGTTCTATATCATCGTAATGTTAGGGAAAATTACTATTTCGATTTTTTTTTTGCACGAATCCTAAACTTGCCCTATACTACGTACGTATATCGCAAGTAAAAAACGAACCAAATTCACCTTATCAACCCTCAACTGTATTTGGGGGCACTGGATACATTTTATAGTTTTACTCGAAAAGTTGCCATAAAAATAAATGTTGAATATTTTTTTTTACTTATTTTGAACACTGGATAAATTATTGCTTTTGTTGGACTGAGCATTCTCCTCTGGGGCTACACGCCCTTTTATGGTATTTTAATAGTTGCTATAAAAAAAAGCTGAATATTGTTTAAGTGAGGACGATCAAACCATCATGGTCACAACCAACCCCTCCCCTCAAGAATTTCAAGCTCAGAGTTCTTGAATCAAAGAACTTGGTTTGAAAACCTCACGTCCTCTTCTATTATTTGCTATAAAAAAGTTGAATGTTTTATAAATGAATAAACGATTACTTCTGTTCGACAGCTCACTCTCCTTTATAGAAAAACGAACTCAATTCTCTCTATTGCATAAGGTGATAGATGACATTTTATATTATTTTAATAGTTGCTATAAAAATTGAATGTTGAATCTTTTTTAATTGAGGATTACCAATTATGATGATGATTTTATTGATTGATGAACAAAACGAACCTTATATATATGTACTTCTCCCATAAATTTCAAGCTCGAAGTTCTCAGTAGCTTCCGTGTAATTGCCACGGTCGTTGAAAACGCTTAATTCGACATATACCGATCATGTCGTTTATTTTGTCGTTTATAATGATTTAACGCACTGAGAAATATCTGTTAATAAATGAGGTATCAACACGTTCTCGCACTGTGAAGTTACTGCCGGGTGTCACTTTCTTTTAGTCAATCTTCTTGATAAAGGCAAAAGGAGGTGGATTTATTGATCAGGAATATAACGCTACTGTGAAAGCACTGTCCTAACAAAGTGTGTCTATGAATATGAATATGAATATTTTCCACTCTCCTACGAAAATAAAAGAAATTATGTTGTTTCATCATCAAAAAAACACGCGCTTAGAGAAAAAGACCCCTGCTTATTTCTACGTTCCTATATTCCAACAAAATTAACTACAGCGTTCCACTTTAAAATCTATAATCCTAGTTTCTAGACAATTCCCACGATATACACTTGTTCCCATAACCCCATTCAGATGTTAAATTATAATAATTGCACACAGTCCTCAAAGTCAACCTGTTTATTAAGTCACAAAGTTACACCCTTCGAAATTCATATACTATAGATGTCCAGAGGGTGTGAAGAAGTTAATCTTTTTTTCTCTCACATGTACACTTTTATATATGTAAAGCCTTTTCCAGCTGGCAAAAGGAAACATTAACCAATACATTACCCAATAAAAAAGCCACTGTCAAAGCAAAAACACCCTGCAGCAGCTGAGAAAGTAACAACATCATCCAGCTATACCGTGACGATCCCTAAAGCCTAAGAAGAAAGGAAAAAAAACGAAAAGCGTCGATTTGGTGGTTTCCCGCTCGATGAGACTTAAAAAAGTCACACTCGCGCTCCCGACTCTCAACCGACCACCACACCGCCATCGCCGTCACCACCGCCACACTTAATGGGAAATTGAAAAACTTCCATAATTTGCCCATGAAAATCGCAGGCACGTGACTTCATCTAACGTCAATATGTGGCCAGCACGTGACCAAACAATCGAAACAATTTGGTTAGATTCCGAAGACTTCCTTGACGATGATGTGCAGCCACAATATCCCCCTGGGGGAGATGCAAACGCTCTTGCATAGCGGGAATGACTTTCGAAATACAATAACTAATAAATAGTGTCCTTCCGTTTGGCGGCAGTTGGGATGCTCCGTCGCTGCTTCCCCCGCACGTTCCGGACACAAATTGGTAGAATAAACAAACGTGTGCGTCGCTATAGCTCGATTGTTCACCCAAGTCACAAGATGAATAGCTGTTCTGATGTTATAGCTGAATTATATGGCATGTAATCGAAAAAGGGTGTAGCTGGCATGAAAATCCGATGTATCTGTTTTGTCTTGATCAGCGAGCGCTGAGAAACTGTGTCATTTTCGAAGTATCATTATTCAACAGTCTGTCCGGAGAACACCCCGGATGACTTCAAGTTTCAATGCGATGATTCCGGTCACGTGTTGAATGCCTTTAAGGTCTTGAACTAAGGACATTGGAAGCATTGCTGAATAGCGGGAAATTAAAGTTTCCAAGTAGGTATACTCGTATCCCCCATGGAAATTCCATATTGCAAAGCTGTCATAAGAGTTGGGGAATCACTTGTAAGACTTTCATTTTCTCTGCCTGATATGGATTTCCATTAAAAAAAGTTGAAAAAGTACGAGTATGTCTTCAAAAAGATTAAACAATGTATAATAAAACTTTATTTTAAACATAATTTTCTTATCAAGTGTAGGTACTTTATACACATTGGGAATGTAACTTCCTTTCAACTCTCACATGGCCACTTCCCAAGCATCATCGTTATCAGAACATTAATTCAATTGAGATAGTATTAACATTTGCCAGAACAAATTTCAGTTACGAATTTGTACGATAACTGAATGTTCTGTTCATTCCTTTTATGAAATTAGTAAATGTATCTTTTAGTGATAAGGAAAACATTAAAAATAATAATGACGACGACGACGAGGACACAAGGAGAGAGGAACTCACTATAACATTGATGGAGCCAGCTGCATTCTGGACTTTAATTCATGATATCTACTTTTACATGCATCTGCAACTTCATATAGGAACAACCCCTTTGAATAAAATCGTTTCATGAGATCGGGCATCAATAAGAGTACTCGATGGTCTCTTTACGAGTACCTAATAAAAATACAATTTTATTTCTTCCTCTATAAGTAGTTCAGAGGGTATTTATACAACTCAAGAGTGTATATATATTTTTGTACCACAAGGACAACACTTCAACTTCAATATACCAAAACCAAATTCAAGCGGCGGCGATCACGAATCCGACGACAACACGCTTCCTATATCAATGGTAATGGTTAAGAGGAGCCGCCCAGCTGGCGCTAGCTAGGCTCGAATTTCGAATTCAGTTGACAAGACATACAGTTTGGCAAATGTTCCGTCTGTCGGTCCATTTTAACACACACACGTCTCTCTGTCTGCGGAAGGTGGGCAACCACTTGAAAATTTATACATACACGTTGGTTCGCGGTTCCTTGTTTTTGTCACTTGCAATTTGAGAGTCCTTTCTTTTGAAATATATGCCAAACAGATGAGAGATGACCTTTAAGATTGAATCTTTTATTCTCAAATTACACATCAGTCAGTCAGTCGGTTTTCGGTTAACAACAGTGATGCTTGTTTATGTTTCGAAAATTGAAAACAAATCAGTTTTCTATATTTTATTAAGGATAAGGATACGCATAGTTGGGAATGAATGGAATAGGTAGTTGCTGATATTGTTTGGTATTTTCGTCGGATGGAAGCAATTAAGAAATAGGAAGGGTAACCAAAAAATTTGTTGTTAACGCCCTTAGATTCCGCTTCATTTCGGCATCGATTTTCACGATTGTTGATGTGCAGCTGAAGTAGACATCATTATCATGACATGGAGTTTGGTTTCAGTGAAAATTTTTTTTCAAGGGTAAACGACCTAAACTATAAGCACAATAGTGAACTCCAAATCGTATAGGTACTGTTTAAATAAATGTTATAATATTATATTAATTCAATTATAATTAAAAATATTAATAATTTTTAAATTAAGACTTTCTGTACGTGAACAAAATCTCAATATCAGATTGAATGGCGTATGGAAGGGATGGAGGTATAGTAGTCAATTACTTTGGGGAAAGGCAACTTTTCGTTATTCTTTTTTTCGAAAACGGTTATTTGGAAACCTCTACTAAAACCATTTTTTAGTTCTTTGATTTTCTCGAACACGTTTCACTTGTTTTTTTTTTTTTCAATTTTGTTACGATTTTTTCAATTTTGTTATGAAAAACTAATTTTTAGTTTTCAAAAAACCAACATTAGTTTATTTTTTGAACATTCAACATTTCGAAAACGACTGTATATCAATTTTTGTGGAAACTTTGTATGAAGTGATTTCTTAACATTTTATAAAATTTTTGAAAAATTCATGTTCCCAGCGCCAGAACCGAAAATAACGGTATTTTTTTAATTTTAAAGAATTAAAACCGGCTCTAAATCACTTTTAAAATGTGAGTCGGCTCTTAGAACTCTTTTTAAAGCGAGAGCCAACTCTTTGGTAATTTTAAACGACATAAAGTATAGTTTAACATTAAACCACTCTTCTAACTTTAAAAGCAGCAAATCGCTTGTTTAACTTCTTAAAATACGGAGTCCACTTTAGGTAAGGTTAAGTTAAAGTGGCTGCCAGCAAGAACTGACACACTTAGACCATAAGTTGGTCCGTTGTGATACCACGTGAATCTTGAAAGATTTTCTCCCCCTCCTTAAAATCAGTTGGAGCTTCTTATGAAGCGTGCAAGACTACTTATGTCTCTGTTTGTCAGATCACTAGGATCATTGAAGAAGAAGTCTCCGAGATGGAGCCTACGTCTTTGGGATAGGGCAGGGCATGTGCAGAGAAGATGAGGAACAGATTCTTCCTCCTCCTCGTCCATACAGCTTCTGCAAATGTCGTTTGCGAAAACTCCAAGCCACTTTGCGTGCTTGCCTATAAGACAGTGCCCGATTATGACACCAATTACGGAGCTGATATGCAATCTGTTCAAAGATATCAAACACTTAGAGCGCCTCACATCTAGCGTAGGCCAAATCTGTTTTGTCGCCAGGCAAGTGGTTAAGTTGTTCCACCTTAAGTTGTTCTCCTTAAAGCATCTTGCTTCAGCAAAAATTTGCATGTAGCTATAGGCATACCGATATTTACCTTTTCAGCTAAAATAGGTAGTCTTGTTCCAAATTTGGCGAGTTCATCAGCTTTACAACTACCCGGAATGTCCCTATGGCCCGGCACCCAACAAAGGAGAATATTGAACTGCTGTGCCATCTCTATAAGAGATGATCGACAGTTTAGGGCTGTTATAGAGTTTGTAGAGACACAGTCGAGAGATTTTATGGCAGCTTGGCTGTCTGAGAAGATGCGGATATCAGAAGTCTATATCACGTTTTCCTTGAGCCAAGATAAAACTTCCTTTATTGCCAAAGGTACTGCCTGGAATACGCTACAATGGTCTGGAAGACGAAATGAGAGACTTAAATTTAGTCTTTCTGAGTACACGCCTCCACCAACCTCATCATCGGTTTTTGAGCCGTCCGTATAGAAATGTATCGATTCGTCTTCCAAAAATGTCACGTCCTACCATGTGGATCTGGAAGGTATGGCAACTTGAAAATTTTTATCGAAACGGAATTGTGAGATGGTGAAGTCAATTATACGTGGAAGTAATCTGCATGAGTTCAGTATAGCTGAGTGGCCTATTTCATTATTGGTCCACTGTGAAGAGGCTTTAAAAAGGATGGCCGTACTTGCTGCCGTTTGTTTACTAAATATATCGAGGGGTGTCAGATGAAGAAGAGTGTCCAGTGCCGCGAAGGAGTCCACTTTAGTTAGAAGAGTTGTTTAACGTGTTTAAAATTAAGAAATAGTTAGGTTCACAACTAAACGACTACGTTAGCTAGTGCCGGTTTTTTTCCTTATACGAGCAATGTTTAAAATTTTGCGCCAATACCTACTGCTAGTCGTTTGGGCGAATACACTATACAGCCTTATTGCCTCTTGGGGGAATTGATGTTAAACAAAAAAAAAAAAATAATATTTTTCTGAGATACAAATTCGTAATTTTAACACTTAAATGAAACATATATATACAGTTTCTGCATACCAACTCGGCTAAGGCCAAGAGTACCCATCTGAACGTCAAGATTGTGCTCTATAATATTCCCTAGCTAAAGATGAATTAAAGAAACAAGATTATTAGTTAAAAAACTTTAAAATAAACGATAGCATAATATCACACAGTTTGTATCTTAGCACATATTTTGACTACACGACGTTACTTTTAATAAAAGCACTGAGTTTTTTCTTGAATGTATTTATTCTGGTTTCACTTTTTAAATCACTATAGGAAGGTTATTAAAATAAATTATACCATCATGTAAATTTGAGTGTTGGGTGCTAGTTAATCGAGATCGAATGGTGTCATTTTGACCTCAGACCATTTTCAATCAAATTCCCTGAAGGCTCCCGTTAGTTCTGTAAGTTATTTGTAATAATACTCATTCTACAAGAAGATTCTTTCACGTTGCCCCAAAGGAAGAAGTCGCAAGGTGTTAAATCACAAGATCTTGGTGGCCAATTGTGATCACCTCTTCAAGAGATAACACGGTCCGGAAACTTTTAAATCACAAGTTCTTGGTGGCCAATTGTGATCACCTCTTCGAGAAATAACACGGTCCGGAAACTTTTCCCATGAAAGATCGATGTTCTCGTTGCTTGTGTGGCACGTAGCGCCGTCTTGTTGAAAGTAAACGTTGTCCAGATCAATACAATCCAAAATTATTAATCATCTCTCGATAGTGCAATCCATTCACCGTATAGCTGTTCCTCCAGCCTCATTTTCGAAAAAGTAAGGTCCAATGACACCGCCAGACCATAAACCACACCAAACAGTTACTCGTTGAGAATGGAGAGGCTTTTCAGCAATAAATCTTGGGTTTTCCGAGCCCCAGATGCGACAATTTTGCTTGTTGACGTAGCCACCGAGGTGGAAATGGGCCCCATCAGTCAAGATAATTTTTCGAACTGAACTTTAGCCTTAAGACTTAAGTCTTTATGCAAAATATGGTGTAATGACGTTTGTGGAGTGCCCAATTCCAAAAGAATGACGAGGAATGGAAAACCTGGGTTTCTTCATCACTTTGGGCTACAGCAGAAATATTCTCAGTTGTTCTTGAGCGACGCACATGCACGGGTTTTATTCTTCACATCGCTAACTTGTCCCAACAGCTCAAATTTGTCCACCAATTTCTCAATTGCGGTCCGACAAGGTGCTTCACGATGACCAAAAAGTGTTTTAGTTTTACGAACTCTGCCAAATTTTCACCATTTTTTAGTGAATTTTAATAATTTCAATGCGTTGTTGAAGCGTGAATCGTTTCATTTATTAATGCCGTAGTTTCAAATTGTCAAATGTCATTACAGCTTCAAAAGTGAAAACTACCGAAATAGCGGGCTATTCAAAATAACATCTTTTATTGGAAAACCCTTTTTGAATTACCCGGAAATTGTAAATAACTTTGCATAACAGCCGTATTTAACTTTCCATTTAGTTTATCAAAAAATATACAAAAAATAGAACAATGCGAAATATTATCGTATCGTAAAGCCTGCTACTCAGCTCGACTGTAAATGAAACGTCTATTATAAAAGTGACACTTATTTCACTGCGATGGTTCAAAATAAACGCACGACCTCTAGGATAAAATAATAGAAGTGAATTGTGGAAAAGTGTGAAATTTGTTAATTTATTTTCATATATTGCTCAAAATAAAAGTTCTAATATTTGAATAAACAAATGATTTCGGTTGATTATTTTTAAATTTGCAGTGCTAGCAATAAGTCAAAATATCAAACCATGATATTAAAACAGTCTTTTCAAGCGTTTTTTTTCAAGATTCTGCCAAAATACTATCAATCAGACAAATTCATTTAAAGTGAGTTTTACAAATTTGCGAACTGATGACAGAAAAGTCACGTGCAGGATTAATTAGGTATAGTTTCATAATGATTATACTCACGTGTATTTTGAACCGCATTTATTTTTCATATCATTTCTCAAAGAGGTGAGTAGGTCTACTAGGCTTAAAGCCTTTCAAGGAGACATTTTGAAAACTTATTTTTTCGAGCTGTGGTGAAATTTAAAAAATTGTGGTGGTATTTAAGTATTGAATGTGTTTTCCATTGGTAGAAAAAATCAATTTATTTTTTATTTGTGTTTGCCAAAATGCTGAGTTTTATAATTTTTGGGTTCCATTATTGGGTGATTTATTTTTTTAAATTGAAACCTATTTTGCAGATCAACCCCGCTCTGCACGATCTCCTACACCAATACAATTTCATATCATAAAACACGATCAAAATAAAATATGTCAGAAATTAACTGTGATTTGAAAATTTTAATTCAGGATTTTCTATGAATTTCGTCTTTTGAAAGATCATATTAAAGATGTCTATAAAGTTAGCAGGGCAACTCTGAAAATTCATAAAAAAATATATAGCCCTGAGTTGCTAATTTATTGCTAATTAATTGCGAAAAAAAATGTATTGCGCTGTTGCTAACACAACGACAAAAAAAAATTATTGCGCTGTTGGATTTTGAGATATGGGGTTACCTGCTAACTTGACCTCAAGTTAGCAGGTCAACTTTCTCAAAAATGTAGATAACGACCCGAGAGTGGGTAACTGCTTAAAAATGATTTATTTCTAATTTATTGCGGAGAAAAAATATTACTTTTTTGTTTCGTTTCCGAGATACAGGGTTTTCTGCTAACTTGACGTCAAGAGGTAACCCTGTATCTCGCAAATGAAAGAAAAAAGTAATATTTTGTCTCCACAATACATCAGTAATAAATTATTTTTAAATCTTTATCTACTCTCGGGTCGTTTATCTATATTTTTGTGAAAGTTGACCTGCTAACTGGACGTCAAGTTAGCAGGTAATCCCATATCTCAAAATCCAACTGCGCAATAATTTTTTTTTGTCGTTGTGTTAGCAATAAATAAGCACCACATGGCTGTATAGTTTTTTTTATGAATTTTCAGAGTTGCCCTGCTAACTTTATACACATATATACACATATATTAAATAATAGTTAAAGTTAAATAATTTATAATCTTGAGAATACGCCTATGGCGGAAAGGGAATTACAGGTGAAGGTACTGTCTATCAAACTTTGTCAAAACCATGAGCGAAAAGCTTCAAATGAGAAGCAAGTTCTTAAATCATAAAGCACAAAAATATGAAATAATTTCACGCTTTGCTAACCTATGTCGGTTTTTGTTCCTTAAGATATTTTAAAAATCCTATCTCTACACAAATTACATCCTCAATCCCCCAACAGCCATTCGCAAACAACAAATGAATTTACATCATACATAGAAATCAATAAAACTCTTAATCTGGACTTCATGTCCTGAATAGTTTAGTGCCTTACTTCCATCCCCTGCTAACTAAAAGAAAAAAAAATAATATAATAACTCACCGTGACTGCAAAAAGCGCATTCACCGAGCCATTTATAGTGCGCAACACTTCTTTTCAAGTATAAACACACAAAAATAAGTATAGGACGATAAGTAAGTACATACATAATATTCCATGCTGATCCTGACGGTATCCTTAATCCTGAAAAAAAGTCCTCCAGTACTCTAGCGTGGCCGAAAACATTACAGGATGTAATCGCATATGAATAAATTATACGCAGATAAACACAGAGAGAATGCGGGAAAAGGAAAACATTTTGGCCATATGGTTCACTTTTCTCTCCGCATATATAGCATATAAGTAGGAGGAATCGGTGCGGTGCGGCTTAATATCTTTTACACAAAGTCTCAAAAGTTGTTGCTTTTATGGAATTATTTTTTGTTTTGAGGATGTTCAAAACACCCTCACACTTTACGATTTCTACTTAGTCATCTTGAATTTAACTATATGTACGCCATGGATATTATATTATGTGTGTGTATGCAACTAATAAGGATTGATTGAATTTATTTTGCTTAGGACGAGTGGGAGGACGCGTTACACCCCCGCTGTATTTCCAGGGCCGGAGTTAGTCCAGAAATTAATTGAAACAGTGAAAATTTTGAGTTCCTTTTTTTATTTCTATTATTCTGTTTAAAAACTTTCGCGCTTAAAAAAACTAAAAACAAAAGTTAATTCTCAAACATAAAAATAGTTCTAGTTAAATATCAAATCTTGACGAAAATCTACTTCAATCAATAATTTTGCACACATACTTTCTCAGCAAATGTAAACTTTTGCAGACACACTGTCTCATGTATCGGAATTTTGTTTAACTAACTGATTAATTTACGTTTATTAACAGGGGCGTTAATACATAACAAAATATTTCTTTAATTAATTGCAGGAAAAATGAATACAAATCAATAAAATTTTGCTCAAGAAACTGAAAGCTAAGAACGCTATGAAGAGAACCCAAAAAAAATAAAGCATCACAGAGGCGCGAGTCCATTCAAATCCAGCTTTTGTTCATTATTCTGCGAATGCATTCAATTTACTTAAAATCCTGCAGTCTTCCGGGTGGTTGATGCTACAAGTTATTTTTTTTTCGCGACATGTGTTGTTTATTCAATCGCCATTGCCCGCCACCGAGCTGCATCATAAAAAGGGGATGAAATTGTTTGTGTTCTGAATGATGCACCCCTCTCAACAATTACAAAGAAACACTCATTTTATTATCAAAAAAAGTATCTAAAAGTGTATACCTCGACCTCCTCCTCCATATATCGCATATAAAATTGTATAAGTTTTAGAAGCAAGGACGTTATTAGTTGATTACAGGACACATTATCATGATTATCGGGTGTTCGAATCCATCAGATTTTTTTTTTGTTTGATCTCGATTGTGGGGTAAATAAATTTATTGCGCAAAGTAGTAGTATACCTAAAATCTTCTTATGAAGGAAAAAGGGGTTGCCACACAGGACGTGACTCCTGTTAATAGTTTGATTAATAGCCTGTCGCATGATACTAACTCGGCTGTGGGTGTTTGCGAAACGAATACGATTTACGAAACCTATAATCTTCGGTTGGATTTGATTTACTTAGTGAAATTATTATCCGTCTCGCAGAGATTATTTTTATTGGCGATGTAGTAGTCGGTGATGCGGTAAGTATATATTTTGGGGCGGTACTCATGGCAACTGTTCTTTGCTGATGGATTGAGATTGAGTTTCTTTTATGGGTGGCTTGTTTATCTGTCTATAAATGGTCAAGGATGAACTACATCTACTTACTCGTACACATAGCAAATAGTTTGATTGATTCTTGTTTAGTTTTTGGTTAATGGTTGATTGTTTGTTTGGTCAGGGAAACTGATGATATATAAATCGGGTGGCACAACGGCTCATGAAGAACCAGGGCCTAGTGACTAAGAACTCGCAACCATTCTTGTGTGCGCCTTTCGACAGGAATGGAAGGGACCTACAATTTTATGCTGAATCCGAACGGCTAGACGAGAAGCACTTATTCGTGACAAGTGATACTCTTGGAGGATTTGTCAATTCCTCGGAAGAGGCAGTAGCCCTGAAAAAAAAACTTTTTAGTTTTTATGTGGACGAGGCTGGGAAGCGATCCCAGACCTCCAGCGTGACAGTCAAACGCACTAACCATTACGCTACGGGCTACTACTACTACGGAAACTGATAAAGGGTATCTAAATGCTTAAATTTGAAATGACGTTAAAGCGTCTTAAGAAAAGACAAATTCTGGGCAACAAATCCGACGATATCCGTTGGTTCAGAAATCTTGTGAGCTACTTCACTAGAATTTGCAACACGTTGTAATTTCGATTGTATTGTCCCTTAAAGTCTAAATTATCTTTAAATAAATGTTTGCAGAATTATTCTTCCACCTAAAAACTAAAAAGTTTTTTTTTCAGGGCTACTGCCTCTTGCGAGGAATTGACAAATCCTCCAAGATTTTACCTTGTCATGATTAAGTGCTTCTCGTCTAGCCGTTCAGATTCGGCATATAATTGTAGGTCCCTTCCCTGGCTCTTCACGAGCCGTTGCACCACCCAATTTATTTTATATTTTTTAGAATTATTCTTTAGTTGAAATCCATGAATTTTAATAAATATAATTTCGTGGAATATTTCGGAATTCTAAGTCCAAAGATATAGATATAAGAATTTACAGCCGATTTCTCGAAGAAGAAAAAAGAATGAAAATATTGAAGGAGAAAATAAATACATACCTACTTTAAAATGATGTTCGGAGTTCTTAGACATTACTTATTTCCTAATGTAGCATAACCTCGAAAAAAGATAAAAGCGTTGTGTTTAAACTTTTAGATTCGAATTAAAAAAAACTTATGGAGTGATTCTGAGGAAGCATTCAAATTTATTTTGAAAAGTAGGTAGTCTGGTTCGAGGTAGAAAATTTTGCAGACCAGTGATAGACTGCGAAAGCTGGTAACGGACTTTTCGAACCAATCGCTATATGGATAAAACTTTTGTCACAAAGATTTTGGGGCCTTCCAGAAATCTGTTGTATCAAAATACATAAAAATAACTGTATGTATTTAAAAACACTAACGGAGGAACAAATGTTGAACTTGTAATTTTCAAATTTGTTTGATGTGAAAGACTAGATTTTATAAATAAATGGGTTTTCAACAGGGACGCTACAAAAGTAGAGCAACAGGGACATTAAACCACGTCATATTTCTTGCCGTTCTTTGAACATTTCTCTTCAGTAAGGTTTGCCATTTTATGATGAAAAGATATACGAGCCAACAAAGAGTCGAAATTATTAAAATTTACTACCGAAATTCAGAGTCAGTGGCCTCAACGTTAACAGCGCTACGTCCAATTTATGGTCGTCATAATCGTCTTAGCAGATCAACAATTGAGCGCCTAGTGGACAAATTTGAATCCACAGGCACAGTACAAAATGTTCCCGTGCCAGTCAAATAAAGAAGTGCCCGTAGTGTCGAGAATATTGCTGCCGCTGAGGCTTCAGTTGGAGAAAGCCCAAATGTGTCTCTCACACGTCGTTCGCAAGCGTTGGGCATCTCTGTGACGTCGTTGTGGCGAATTTTGCGAAAAGATGTTGGCCTACTCCCTTACAAGGTTAAATTGAGGCAATAACTGAAGCCGCTTGACCACCAGAAGCGTCGTATGTTCGTGAATTGGGCTGAGCAACAACTTGAAAATGATTCGGATTTTCATCGAAAAATCATCTTCAGCGATGGACTCATTTCTGGTTGAATGGCTTCGTCAATAAACAAAATATGCGATATTGGTCAGGCAGCAATCCACACGTACTCCATGAGTCATCATTGCATCCCGACAAAATTACGGTTTGGTGTGGTTTATGGGCCGGCGGCGTCATTAGGCCGTACTTCTTCCGTGATGATCAAGACCGGCACGTAACTGTGAATGGGGATCGCTACCGTTCAATGACAAACGAATATTTTTGGCCCCAATTGGATGATATAGACTTGAAGGACATGTGGTTCCAACAGGACGGTGCCACAAGCCACACAGCGAATGTCACAATCAAATTATTGGAAACCAAGTTTGGAGAACGTGTTATCTCACGAAATGGTCCAGTCGCTTGGCCGCCTCGGTCGTGCGCTTTGACGTCGTTAGACTATTTTCTATGGGGCTACGTCAAGTCTATGGTCTATGCTAACAAGCCAGCGATGATTGATGAACTTCGTACGAATATCGAACCTGAAATTGCAGCAGTATCGGCCCATTTATGCTTGAAAACCGTGGAAAATTGGGTTCAGCGTCTGGACTTCTGCAAGCGTGCCCGTGGTGGCCATGCAAAAGAAATCGAGTTCCATACATAATGGCATTAAACGTTATTTCACAGGAATAAAGAATTTCATTGATATCTAAAACTGTTTTTATTTTATTTAAAAAAAATTTGTAGCACTCTTATTGAAAAACCCGATATATACAGAAAATTCTGATGTTAAGATTCTCTATTTAGCTACATATATTCTTTGTCAGCTAATTTCTGTAATTCAAAATAAGCTAGTTTTTATTTGTATTATTGTTTTTGTGAAACCTTAGCTTCCTTAAGACTAAAAATTCATCCAAATTCACCCTTCAATTTCTGAGAGAACCGAAAAATTGGCTACTTTTCATTATTGTTGGCTCAACTTGGCCCATAATTTAAGAATTTATCTTAAATGACTATAGCGAGAAAAATTCACAAAAAATCTCCTGAAATAAATATAAGACAGATATGTAGAAAAAGATTTTTTTATAAGAATTGGTAAAAATATTCCAGTTCAAAAATAACCTTTTTTCCCAGTTCAAATTTTTTCTTTGAAAATTTTATATATGTATGTACAGTATGTATGTACAGTACATACATTTGTAGGAGGTATACCTCAAAATTTTAAAAGTTTTATTATTTTTATAAATCAAAAACTAAGACAAAAAATTAGCCATTTTTAAAATATTTAGGCTTACGAGCAAAAAATTCAAAATATGGTTATTAATATCAATGATTTTTTCAATTTTTTTTTAAGGTCAGTTTTGTTAACATTTCCTACCTACATATATTAATTTAATATTTTTTGAAACCATCCATTTTAGTAGAAAATCTTACTTAAACAAAAAGCCTCTTTAGTTAAATTCTTAAATACTGATTAGTTTTTAGGTTTTGCATACAAAAATATTGAAAAGTGGGCAGCGAACATTCTCTCAGAAATGCATATGTACATATGTTGGTAAATTTTGGTGAACATTGTGTTTAATTGAAATTTAAATATACAAACATGTTCAATAATAAAAACCCTTGAATGCAATTTTTCTTTTACATTCCGATTTATTCAAAGCTGGAGTTAAATAAAATCGTTTTAATAAAATAAAAAAATGTAAATTCGTTACATTGTCAAAATGATTTTTTTTAAATACAGCATGTAAATACAGAAATATTGTTCTCTGATTGCTTAATTTTGTACAGATTCACGTTGTAAATCGGGGTTTCTTCGCGCCCCCTGGGGGTTACTTTGCGCCACTGATGAAAAGAGTTTGTTTCTTGATTCATTCTTAAATATGCTTCGCTTGTTTGTGCAAACCAAGAGTACCTACCGTAATTTACATATACACACATATGTATTTGCCTTTGCCACGAAGTGTAATGGAGCGCTTATCGCCAATTGGTAACAAGCAGTTTAGCTTTGAAGTTCGGAAGGTAATTTTGTATTTTTTATATGGAAAATTTGGTCTGTGTCAAGAGTGCCGTGAGATTTGGTTTATTATTTTACGCATGTAATTTAATTGCTTCATTTATAAATAAAATTATTAGTATTTTTCTTATTTTTTGGGGTAACTTGGACCCGGTCTAAGAAAAACCACCAAAAGTGATTTCGAAAGGAGGAACTTTCTTCGTACAACAGCTTAACTCCTTAATTGAGTAAAATTTTCATTATTGCATATGCATATGTACTGTTTTTAAAGTAAAATTTAAATTAAAAACATAATATATTACGCTTTCTTAATGCAAACAAAATAGATTGTTTTGTTTTTTTTTTTTTTTGAAAAGTATTCTGCTTTTTTGAATTTTTCGTTCACCGATATGATTTTTGGATCTATGTTTAGGAAATACAATTATAATCTTTGCTCCACTCTACAGATAAAGGATTTATACAAGCAAAAGTTTCAGATGGAGCAAAAAAGAACATTTAACATGTCATTTAAATAGTTATGACATCATTAATGTAATATTTCATGTCATAATAGGGATACAAAAAAAAAAATACAAAAATTTAATTTAATTTATATTTTTACCATTTGTAAGTAGTTTTAAAAAAATAGTGCGAATGTTGAGCAAAGTAACCCCACTTTATTACTCATGAAAAAGAACAACTGTACATTTGTGTATGAATGTAGATGTAATAGGTGTCTCGTTCTTTTCATTAAATGAGAAATTACAAAAGTAATTGCGATAAATTCAGTGTGACAGTCCAACACACTTTACGCTTCGGGCTTCTTTACCTACTTAAAATAAAATTGTCACAATCAATCAACGGTTGACTTTCTGCACCATTTCTTATACAAACAATATATATGTACCACTGAGTCAAACATAAGGAAGAATAGTAAATCGTTCTGGGTTTTTATAAACTCGAAGCAAAAAAGTACCTCCTCTTTTCCTCAGTCGATGGAATACGATATGGAAAAATCTAATGATATCCAATCATCTTGCCAACTTTTTTCAAATTTGTTTAAATCTTCTTATAATATAGATTTCATTCCAGATGTTAACACTATGTATTCCAATATGGATACCTCGATTAGTTTAGTGCCTCCACACTTATCTGTAGAAGAGTTTCGGTTGCTTTATGTGATATTGATATTTCCAAAAAAGCGGGTCATGACGAAATATCCCCTCTTCTTTTATCAAGATGCTCTTTCAATTTATGTCTTCCCTTAACATTACTTTTTAACAAATCTCTCATAGCGAGTACTTTTTTAGAGGAATGGAAGATTTCATATATTAATCCTATTTATAAAAGTGGTGCTAAGCAATTAATTAAAAATTATAGGCCAATTTCGAAGCTATCGGCTATTCCAAAGCTTCTAGATAAAATCATAACTGGAAAGTTCTTTTTTTCTTTAAAAGAGTTACTGTCGCCTAGTCAACACGGTTTTGTCAAGGGCCGCTCAACAGCCACAAACCTATGCCTCTTTACGAATTATTGCTTAACCCAAATCGAGAAAGGTTATCAAGTGGATGTGCTTTACACAGATTTAGTTAAAACATTCGACAGAGTTCATCACGGCTTGCTTATTCAAAAACTAATGAAGATGGGTTGTAACGGCTCATTTCTAAGTTGGTTGGAATTGTATCTTTCAAATAGAAAGCAGATTGTGGAAATAAATGGGTACTACTCAAGTCCTATTGATATTGACTCAGGTCTTCCTCAAGGTAGTCATCTGGGCCCATTGCTCTTCCTTTACCTTTTATTAATAAATGATTTACCTGCAGTTTTTAGGAATGCCCTTCGTCTAATGTTTGCTGACGATGTCAGCATTTATTATGCCATCCACTCAATTTAAGATTGTGGAAAACTTCAGATAGATATTGACTTGCTTATAGATTGGTGCAGATACAATCACCTTCAATTAAATTTCTCTAAATTTAAAATTTTCAGTGCGACTCAATCACTAAACGTCATTAGTTTTATGTATACAAATATGGTAATGATCCTCTTTAAGGAGTTGAGTTGATAAAAGATCTGGGTGTACTCCTTGACGCTAAATTAGATTTTCGTGCTCATATTGACTTTATAGTTTCCAAAGGAAATTCATTGCTTGGATTTCTTAAACGAAACGCATCTGATTTCAAAGATGTTTACACACTTAAAACGTTGTTCCCATTCTATGAGAATGGAATACTTAGAATTGAGCAAATTCAAAAAGGATTCACGCGATTCGCTTTACGAAATTTAAGCTGGTCAGGCGATATGCCAAATTATCTTTCAAGGTGTGCCCTGATTGGTACAAAAACGCTTGAAGTAAGAAGGAATGCTCAAAGCTTAGTTTTTTATCAAAGATATTATTTCAAATCGATTAAATTCTGTTGAATTACTAAATCTTATATACTTTTACGTCCCAGAAAGAATACTGAGAAACAGATGTGTACTATTCCATGTCTACTCACAGAACTAATTATGGACTTAATGAGCCCATTTCGCGTTCGTTGTCACTATTCAATTCGATTTGCAATGAAGTTGACATCACAATGAGTCGAAACCAGTTTAAAAGTATTGTTTTACAGATATTGAGTTAATTTCGAATATAATATTACATTAAACTTATTAGTTAAGTTTGTACCTATGTATATGTATGTATGTATATAAATATTGAACATAATTTGTTGAAATATTATATGTAATCAGCAGATGTAAATCCATTGATGAAATAAAGAAATAAATAAATAAATAAAGGGTAAGAAAGATGGATAACCTTACAGGTTTTTCATCGGTGATTATTGCTATATATGTACATATATGCTAACTTTACTTTATCGTGTATGGAAGACAATACTCGTGTTTTATTGGAAAAGCTATCCATAGCTTTGTAGGATTTTACATGAATAACAAATTCAACATGGGCATTATGAATACTGCCGATAAAAGTTAAAGTAGAATCATACTACGGATGGGTTTTCCGGGTCTCGAATGGATTTTTGTTGATTTCATTCTCAAATGTTGGTACGATTGATATTTCATTTGTATCTCGATACCTGTGTTCGTTGAGTAGTTGTGTCCATTGGGGAAAAACTCGATCTTTTTCGGTTCTTATATTTAATTTTGTTAATAAAAATTGCCCTTTTGTGCTTAGCACAAAGCTATTCGATAGCTCTTTATACAAATCTGAATGCGAGCAATGGAAAACCACTACTTAAGTGTTTTTTTTTTTTAAATTGCCGCGATCAAAAACCTATTTAGAGCTATCCAGATAGGTCCGTGTTGTTGTAATCCCGTGTAAAAAAACACCTGATGACAATACAGCTTTTGCTGTTGAATAACTATATCCATACTATCCGAAACAAACACGTTTGTATCCCAAGCACAATGTCAAAAACAGCCGACTACATTCAGAAACCTATACCTATGGATACGAACCTATCTTAGATAGGCTAACAAGATTCTTGAATGCGGCCAATTTGACTATAGTCTACGAACAAACCCCTTTCTTTCAGTTTTTATTTTATGTCAAATAGTTTTGTTTTAGTTGAAAGTAGCAGACTTTGTCGATTTTCGGAGCTGCTATTGTTATGTGGGCGCAGTCTATGGCACCAAGAACACCGGGTATTCTCTTTTTCGCTTCGAATTTTCGACAGTTTTCGGTGACAGCAATTCCTTGAGGCCATTTTATGTACTCGTGTCCTTTTGATACCATCCACTTATAAACACGATTCACTGCAACCCAAGCTGAAGACTTTGTTACACCGAAAAGTTCTCCTAACTGTTGAAAGGTTATGGAATTGCGTATGTACCAAATGTACATAAAAACTTCTTTTCTGCATCCGATTTTCAATCGTCCTCCTCTGTTTACTGCATGGAGAGATAGGTAATGCTGAGAATAAGATGCTGGAAAAAATGACTTAGTAACATATCTTAATGAAACAATTAAAAGCAAAGCTTACATATCAGACGTTCTATTGTTGAACGACGCAATCAGAAGTGAGATTTGAAGTCTTCTTCAATAAAAGATTCAATTGTCATTATACATGAATCTACAGTTGCATGTTTAACATCTTCTACTGAGTCTTCGAGACTATGCTCTTCAAAAAACATTTCTGAGATAAATTCATTTCCGCTGGAACTTGACTCCATCAATTCACGCAAAAGCTGCGATTGTTAAGTGAACTTTTTTATAAAATCTAACTTTCCAGATGTTTTCATACCATATCTTCTTGAGACTCATTTTCGCTGGCACTTGACGCGATCAATTCACGCAAAAGCTGCAATTGGCAAATTAACTTTTTTATAGAATCTAACTTTCCAGATATTTTATTACCATTTCTTGAAAATCGTTCATTTTTTTGAGTTAATATTAGTTTTTTCGTGAAGTTAATTAATTAATAATCTGACAAGTGTTCTTTCAGTTGTCCCAATTTTTAAGTACAAAAATCAGGCTACTACGGATGCATTTTTTAGGTAATTTATTCTATGTAATGTACTATTTATAGAATGCCAACAAAACACGGGTAATGTTGTGCTTTTCACACTAATTTTAATACAATAATCACCAAAGCTAGTAAGTATAGTATAGTATAAGATATTACCCACTGTTTCATGAGTGCATAGTCAATATCAAAACCTACCCAGTGGCAGTGGTTACAATTTAACAAAATTTGTAATTCAATAAATCTCTTTTTTAACTTTAATTTATTACCAAACATTTTAATTTACGATTTAAAAGCAAGTTATTCAACCCACACCTATAGAGTTATAGGCGTTTTTTATGAGTAAGAAACTTGCCTGTCTGGCTGTCTATCAGTGGGTAATAGATTCATCTCAAGGCATATTAATAAAATTAATGAAGACTGAAACACCAGGTAATAAATATCTACACATATAAACCTCTGAACCCTTTAGTGTCACTTTTATATGTCACTTATAGATATCTATATTCTCTGACATATCAACTGCCGAAGCCAATTTGCAATCAAACCGCATGCCGAAAACCATTACCTTTTAGGAGAGTATATGGATAGAGAGGTAAGATGAAAATCAAAACCAGCACAAATGGTTTGAATTCTCCTCTTGACACGTGATCGGGAATGGGCTAAAGATAGTTTACCTCATTCATTTGGCAACGTATCACTTTTGCTCAACAACCACCATTATATTATCGCAAGGCATCAATTATTGCAAAAGGATGCTACTCATTTGAGCTTCTTGAACTCCTTGAAGGCATCGAACTCCCCTTCAAAAAACAACAAAAACACAAAAACAAAGCACTTCCAGCCCTCTATTGGCAATCGTAATCGATACTTTCACTATAGATTCTGTAGAGAGTCCTTGATGCTGATGATAATGATCCTATCGAAATATGTTTGAGTTGCTCATCATCAGGAGGAATAACACAAAAACACCTCGAGGATGATATAAAGAGTTCTTAATTAGCGGTAATGATAAACGACAGACACTACGTCTCTAATCAAACAGAAACGACATCCATAGAAGGGATGGAGCGTGGATGTGGTGTGCATCAGCAAAGGATAAGCCACTGTCAAGTATCAGATTCCCTTAGAAATATGGGAAAGGTGATTGTGTTGCCAGAAGCCAGAAGTTATATACTTTTGGCTTCAACGCCGACCGGCGGCGCGCGTTCAAAAGTGAAAGGGTTGAATTGTTGGATGAAAGCCAATCGACCTCTGCCCGGAAAATATAATGTTCGTAAAGGTTGTATGAAGTTGCACTTAACCTTCATGTTGCTTCATTTTTATAACAAGCTTAATATAAATGAAAATAAAGGGTGTTTTTCAAGTAGAGATATGAAACTTTAAAATAAAATAAAACACAATTTTTTTAAATTGCTAATAGTGCTATAGTTGTTTGATTAAAAATAAAAATGCCATTCGTTTTATTGAACATGAATTTTTGTAAGAAAAAAATTAAAATCAAATATTTTGTACGTATAAAATTTTGAAAACATTTTTAGAAACAAATACTGGAACGCCAATTTGAAGATATTATTAATATGCAGATAAAACTTAAAGGATGTTGGCCAATTTGGTCGTTGATCCAACAGAATTAAAATATATCTCAAATGAAAGGTATTGTTGAGTACTTTATTTCATTATATAGTGGCAAGAACCAAAACACCGGAGAACAAAGATATGGCCACTTGAATATGAGTATTTCAAATACCATATTTCAGTTTTTTTCGAAATAACTACTAATAACTTTTCATATAAAGAACGTCAAACAATAATATTAATGCCAAATTATAATTGTAATTGTTTCATATTTCAAATAATAGCAAAGCTGTTATGTTACGTTCAACACATTTTGATAAATTGAGTTTTAAAGTCTTGATTAAAACCTTTTTAAGCACTGCCTTTGCACATTAATATCTTAAAAAATACAGTGCTGACGTATACTTTTTTTAGCGCCATCGAAAAGCTATTTTTACATCCTTTAATAAAATATATAATAAAGTGTCCTTTGCTTGATAAATACCTGCTTTTAAACAAAAATTGCTTCAAAAGATACATTATTATGCTTATAGACCGGTAAAAGTAGATTCTAAGTTAAAAACAAAATAACTATACAGTCTGAAGACTGGTATCGACGTATTATATCACTCTACATTTTAATCTACCTAATTAATTTTAATTTATTAAATAAAAATACACTAGCTCGGTCGATTAAGTCATTATTTATTTAAAAATTTAAAAAAACATCTAAAGTACCGGAGTGTATGATTTAATTTTTCATGTTTGATGGCCATAAATATGTCTGAGACCAAATAAGGTATGTTTGTACTAAAGGTCCTGATTAACTGAAGATATCGGAACAACATAACGCATCGGGCAAACAAAAAGTTATACAGTCAACTTCGCTTAACTGCACTCCGCTTAGCTGAAAAATCGGTTATCTAAAACAAGAAATATATTCCGGAGGTTTTTAAGAATTTTTCCCACAAACTGCTTTACATAACTGAACTCCGCTTATTAATTGCAAACACCGGATAATTGGAACAAAATTGTTTACCTCAAATGAACAATTTTCACTTGATCAACTCCGCATAAGAGAAACGAGCGTTTTTTTGTTTTTAAATATTTTATATTCATATTCGTTTTGTGATTGAAAATGTAAATACCTTTGTTGTTCGAATTGTTTCATATTAAAATATAACTATTTTGACACACAATATAAAAACCATACATAATTTTGTTTTTGTTGATTGTCAGGCTAAATAAAATTTAATTAGTTTTGACAAAACTCCGCTTATTTGAAACAAGTTTCAGTTATCCGAAGTTCGGTTAACTGAAAACTCCGCTTAACTGAAACAAATGGTCTGCAATTATGGTGGTCAAGTTAAGCGGAATCGACTGTATAAGTAAATAGCGGTTAAGCCACTTATGCGGTGCTCACTTGGCGGCGGCGGCGGTCTTTGGTGGCGGCGGCAATTAGTACATACCTTATTTTGTCGCAGAAATATTTATGGCCATCAAACATAAAAACTTAATTCATACACTCCGGTTCGGTATATGTTTTCTAAGATTTTTAAATAAATAATGATTTAATCGAACAAGCCGGAGTGTATTTGTATTTAATAAATACAAAATTAATTGGGTAGATTAAAATTTAGAGTGAAATAATACGTCGATACCAGTATTCAGACTGTCTAATTTTTTAACTTAGAATCTACTTTTACCGGTCTATAAGCATAATAAGGCATCTTTTGAAGCAATTTTTGATTAAACCCGGGTATTTATTGAGCAAAGAACACTTTATTGTAAATATAAAATTAAAGGTTGTAAAAAAAGCTTCTCGATGGTGCTAAAAAAAGCATACGTCACCACTGAATTATTTTCAGATTATGGGTTGTTTAGCTAGTGCTAAGAAAGTTTTAATTCAAGATATTATAACTTGATATCTCAAAATGTATTGAACGTAACCTAACAACTTTGCTATTATTTAAAAGATGAAACAACTACCTTTTATTTGACATCAATATTATTTTCCTACGTTCTTTATATCAAAGTTATGAACAGTTATTTCGAAAAAGAGCTGAAATATGGTGTTTGCAATCGCTAACTTCAAGCTCAAATATTTCAGATTTCCCATGTTCGATTTTGAAAATATTGCATTTATGTAAGAAGTTCAACACAAACTTTAATTTGATAAAAAATTCATTAGTGTTGGTCTAACGATCAGATTTCATATAAATTTGCTCATCATCCTTTCGAAAATTCACCTTCAAAAAAAATAATCAATTTAAAGTCAAAAAAAAACAATAACATTTTTGAAAATTTTGTGGTGAAAATTTTTTTCAGCGACGAGATAAAAGTTAATCTCGAAACTCGAAAGGCTTTCTCAAGTTTTACATCACTCCTCACAACTCAGATGCTCATGCACTGAAAAAGTGGGCCTTAGAAGCTTCTGCAAACACAAAATATTTGTAATCGTTTCACATTTAATATAAAGTACATACACATATGTATGTACATATGTATCAAATGGGAGAGTAAAATAAATATTGAGTATTAATTTTTTTTAATTTGAAAATTTTCATATACAAGACGATTTAAAATGTGTCTCCATACAAAATAAAAATAAAAACTAGACCCTTTTCGATAAAATGAAAAACCAAAAAACCCTTCTACACTATAGAGGTACTATTGATAACCATTTTGTTTACTGACTTTTTTCATCAAAACCGGTTTTGTGACATTTTTCTTAGCGGACACAAACATTTGTATGACAGGTACTGTTAAAAATTTGACAGGCTCCTAAAAATATAATCCAAAAAGCATGTGGGCATCAGTGCTGTCGTTTCTGAAAAGTCCAAAGGAGTTCCACAAAATTTTGCATAATTTTTGGACAAAAGCAATGCGCATATAATTTTTTTGTAATTCATATTTTTTTATTTTTTTTTTTTTGTTAATTCTTTCTTTATAGCAAAAAATAAACTTAGAATTAGATACATATCTACTTTATCTATCTATAAGTCTTTTAGTTTAATTGCTAAGTCTTATTTTTACAACACATTTTTTATTAATTTTACTTCATTTTTATAAAATAGGAACTTTTTTATAATAAAAATAAATATATGTTATAATAAAAATATCGCAGTTGATTTCAATTCATATTTATGAATTTTTAAACACATTTTAATATGTAATTTTAGCATGAGAATATTTTTTTATAAAGCCTCAACATAAAATTATATATTTTCAATTCAGGTAAATAGTAATAATTTTGGAAGGCAAACAAATTTTATTGCCTTTTTACATTATTTGTATTTTGATAGAATTTCTTTGGATGGAGCCCACTCCACAGCGCTGCTATGCCTCATTAATTCCTTTGCCATTAAAATTGAATTGACTGTGGATGTCAGTAAGGAGTTTCTTTTTTTATCTTTTATCAAAGCTACTTGCGAAAATATGCGCCCTGCACTCGCACTGCTATGCGGAAAGCATAAAATGGACCCAACAATGTTTTTAAAAGGGGAAACATTGGAGCATTTAATGCGTTTTTTAAATTAAAGGTTGCGCTCCAAAAATCTTCAAATTTCAAATTTATACTTATCATATTTTGATGTGAAAGAGCACTCTATTCATCATCAAGGTCATCGACAAGTTCTTCTTGAATCAAATTTGGAAACAATTGTATAAGCGGGGTAAGGCTTGGGGAATTATTTTGTGGATCAATTATTTGTACGGCTTCTAAAACTTTGTCTTGGAACTTTATTCTTTTTCTAATTTGCGTACATAATTCGATGTAGTCATCTCTACACTTTTTTCTTATATTTTTTATAACTTCACCTGTTTAGTCCCCAGAACCAATTAAAATGTTACCTTGCGCTCCAAGGTAGGAATCCGAAAAGCAATCTTTATTTCAAAAATCAAGTTCTCAATTGAGAACTTGGAAGTGTAAAGTGATACCATCTCTAAAATTTTTTTTTTGATATTTGTTTTTATGAACAACGAAATCGAAAAAGCAATACAGAAAGGAAAATGCAGTAAAACAAAAAAGTGTGCAGTACGACAGTACGCACCAAGCTAAAACAATACAAATATTGCTTTTGCAGTACGTTCGACAGCATTGGTGGGCATATGATCCAAAAAAAAAAAAACTATATACAAATTTGAAGAAATTCGAAGAACAGACAGACAAACAGATTTCCAATTTCAATTATGATGTTTTCCGCTCAAAACTAAACAATGTTTTCAACATATGGCTTGGATGTATATGTTCCAAAAAACCTCAAATTATACGCTAAGATATGCACTTAAAACACAAAATATGCATTTAAAACAAAATATTTTACCGTAATTCTTCTTTTTTCTAATGTCTTTATATAAAATTAGCATGGAAATCATTTTTGAAAAATTAATTTTCAAACTCAAAATTTTGAAAAAGAAAATGAAAATTTTTCTTAAACTACTTTTTAAGGCTCACCCAAACCAATGCGGAACATTAGTTGCGGCGAAGAAACATTCGCATGTCAAAATTTATTTAAATGTTGATATATAAGAGTGCCCACACCAACACGGCGGAGAAACATATGAAATAATTTTGACTGACGAATGTTTCTTCGCCGCAACGAATGTTTCGCATTGGTTTGGGAGAGCCTTTATTCAAAATTGTTTGCATGTTTTTAAGTATCATTTTTGGTATTATTGGTGCAGCTTATAAAATTTCAATCAAACAGCAAAACCAAATGTTTAAAAATATCTTCTAGTTCTTGCAAACAAGGAAATTAACAAAATCTACTTTAATATACTTTCATATACTATCCTCCCCGATCTTTTATTTTAAATGGATGCAATGTGGAAATTAGGTCGACATGTTGAAGTGAATTACCCGCTTGATTGAAGTAGCAGAAATGAGATATTCGGAGCAACTAAATCAAAATTTTAAAACAAATTATTGCAACGTTCAATTTTTCAAAAACATTCAAGCATCTGATGATAAAAACTGACGATTTAAAAAAATATCTGGATGTCATAAAAAATATACAGGGTGTCCCGTAAGTAATGGATAACCCTGAAATGCCGCATAGTAGACTTTATGACCGTCCTGAAAACTGATAAAAAAAAGTTCTATCCCAACCACAAGAAAAGTTATATGCATTCTTTTGTTCAGTGCAATATTTTTTTTCTTACTTTACATTTTTAAATACCACGACTACAAGTGAATGAGTTCCATCATTTTTTTTTTGCAGGAATATTAAACATTACTTGTGCAAACACATAAGTAGAAGAAAATTATTATAACTGTTGGACTTCTTAGAGAAAAAAATTATTTAACATTGAATTTCAATTCAAAATGTGAAAACAAATAATTTTTGAAAAAGTTAAATCATAGCTGGTATAAAAAAATGCATGAATACCTGAGTGGCCAACTATTTTAAAAATATGCGCGTTAAATGCAGATTTCAAAATGGTATTACTTATTATTATATCTAGAGTCAATAGCAAGTTATTGGTAAAAATCTGCAATACTAGAGTAAATTTAGCAAACACAAAAGTTTTCAAAATTAGCACAGTAAACGTGAAAATAATACCAAGCGTTGAACATAGCAGATTTTTGATTTATTGGCTGTTTCTACGATGTTGCCCTAATGATAAATCCAAGCTTTCAACTTCTAGAGCCGAATGCATTATTGATAAAAATGTCAAAAAAGTGCAAAAAACGGTTACATTTTCGAGCTTGTTTTGAATT
The DNA here is from genome assembly GCA_949320155.1 of Melangyna quadrimaculata. NCBI lineage: Eukaryota > Metazoa > Arthropoda > Insecta > Diptera > Syrphidae > Melangyna > Melangyna quadrimaculata. The sequence goes on along the minus strand of OX439485.1, from coordinate 173,803,510 downwards.
TTACCTGTTCTATTGGGCTTTAACAAACCCATCAAATATTTTGTTGGTTGCCATTTTTTATTTGTTATTTTCTCCAAACAAAAAGTCTTCTGATTCAATTTTAATTGTGTTTTTTGAATAGTAAATTGTAAGATCCTGAGAAATTGAGAACGCATAAAATCGTAAGTTTTTTAAATTTTGAATTAAAGTTTTTGTAATTTGATCTTAATTCATAAGATTAAGACCACGACGAACACTTATTTATACCGTTTTTATTGTTCATTCTTCAGAAAAATTAACGGTCTAAATAGCTTGTTTTCCTGAACCTGCTTTTTGATAATTAAGACGTTTGATTGAACTTTTTCGATGCCACGTATTCTGTATTCTTGCTGGAAGAAGTGCCTCAAGAACTAAAGGAATCCCATTGGCTTCAAAATGATGGTTGTCCAGCACACTATGCTGTGCCTGTGCGGGCATATTTAAATGCCAGATATCCAGGCAGATGGATAGGACGTCTGGGACAAATTTTTTTGGCCACCCCGTTCACCAGACCTAAATCCACTTGATTTTTTTTTATTGGGGATGCATTAAGGAAATCGTATACAGCAAGCCGATCAGGTCTTTAGAGGAGCTAAGAAATCGTGTGGAGGCAGCTGCATTACAAATTTCTGAGCAAAACCTTGCACGTTCACTATAACGTTCATTTATTCAGAGGTGCAGAACCTGTATAAGAGTGGGTGGAAAACAGTTTGAGCATTTTCTTTAAATAAAAAAAAAAATTAAAAAATTATCTATTTTTGTTTTTGTTTTTGTTTTTGTTTTCTAACTAAGTGATCATGTGATTAAAAGCTGGCTCAAAAACTTTTTGTTTAGAGAAAATAACAAATAAACTAATAGCAACCAACAAAATATTTGATGGGTTTGTTTAAGCCCAATAGAACAGGTAAAATTCAAAACAAGCTCGAAAATGTAACCGTTTTTTGCACTTTTTGACATTTTTATCAATAATGCATTCGGCTCTAGAAGTTGAAAGCTTGGATTTATCATTAGGACAACATCGTAGAAACAGCCAATAAATCAAAAATCTGCTATGTTCAGCGCTTGGTATTATTTTCACGTTTACTGTGCTAATTTTGAAAACTTTTGTGTTTGCTAAATTTACTCTAGTATTGCAGATTTTTACCAATAACTTGCTATTGACTCTAGATATAATAATAAGTAATTCCATTTTGAAATCTGCATTTAACGCGCATATTTTTAAAATAGTTGGCCACTCAGGTATTCATGGATTTTTTTTATACCAGCTATGATTTAACTTTTTCAAAAATTATTTGTTTTCACATTTTGCATTGAAATTCAATATTAAATAATTTTTTTCTCAAAGAAGTCCAACAGTTATAATAATTTTCTTCTACTTATGTGTTGGCACAAGTAATTTTAAATATTTCTGCAAAAAAAATGATGGAACTCATTCACTTGTAGTCGTGGTATTCAAAAATGTAAAGTAAGAAAAAAAATAATGCACTGAACAAATAAATGCATATAACTTTTCTTGTGGTTGGGATAGAACTTTTTTTTATCAGTTTTCAGGACGGTCATAAAGTCTACTATGCGGCATTTCAGGGTTATCCATTACTTACGGGACACCCTGTAGATTGCTGGGTGCCGAATTTAACAGAACGAAGGCATAAGCGATTTAGTACCTACATACCTTCCTACAATAAAGAATATTAATTTTTATGTTTAAGAACAGCTAACAGGACCCTTAGCTTTATGTCAGTTAAACACAACTGAAATCTTTCGAACTACAAGTCATAGTACTCTCATCTATAACAGCTATATATTATGTAATATGGATTTATATCGAAACAAGCTTGTGCTGTGTAGTGTGCACGTGTCAATTTCTTGAATTCTCGGAAAGATATCATTTTCAAATTCTGACAAGGAATTTATTTTTCTTTTAAAGGAATTTATTATAAAAAGTCTGACATATAACGTATTTTATATGCTCTGCTCAGTTTTTTTTTTTTTTCAAAACTTTCTTGGCAAACTTCTACTTGTATTTTTGTTGCTGTTAAAATTATATCAAAGAAAATATAGACTTAATAAAAGAGACAAGAAGCATGTAGATAGTAAATAGAGGAAGGTCTACAAAAAAGTATTGAAATTTTAAAGAAGGCTATAAGCCAAAAAATCACATTTTATTATTGCATTAAAGATTTGATTGGATTCAAGGTTACGTTTCGTAGGGTAAAGAATAATAATCTTCAAACGGGAGTAACGAAATGAATATGTAATGTGTAAGGAAGGTAAAGTTTAAATATTCCAAATAGTTAAGAGTATTTACGGAAATCATAGTTAATAGGTTATTTATTATCTGAATTGCCTTGTAAGAAGAGTCTAAAAAGTACCTACCTACCATTTTGTAATATCATGTACGTACCTACACTTCGGAATCTAATCAAAATATTTTGTAGACTTCAAACAACCTCATAGGCGCCTTTGTAAAAGAAACAATCCCAAGCCAATCATATAAGTATCTTTAAAATGGTCAAATTCATCCGACATATTAAACACGTATCAATCCTACTGTATACTTGCGGCTTTCTTCTCTTCATATGCACAATCAAAACTTCAAAACTCTGAGGTGCCTGGGCAACAACTTATCTGGACACCCGGATCAGAGGTTATATGTCTGATGTTTTGGTCAGCTACTAAAGAAAAAAAAAAAAATATTTATAATCCATTGAACAACTCCATTTCGAACTGCATAACAAACGCCCATCATTTGTCCGTCATTATACACACTTGATCGACATTGCTGATATAAATTTTGGTTTTCAATTCGATTTGCTTCAGTTTCGCCATGAATCAGCTTAATTTACCGACGATTTTGAAAGAATTTCCCTCAATAGATTGGGTTTGTTGGCTTCGCAAAGCGCCAGTTTTTTTCTGTTTCCAAAACAAAACAAGCCCTATGTTCAGTGTAAGGCCGATGAGCGACGGTGACGCCAGCCGCATTGCCTTTCTAAACATCTCGATCACAACCTGCGTCCTTAAGTGGTCAGAAATAAACTCCAAAGTGGTTTTGTTCGATGATATCAGGCGCCGCCATCTCGACTCCTCATGTTGTGTTCTTGAAGCAAGTGTTCGACTATTACAATCAAGCGGCTAATTCACTTCAAGATGTCGACCTAATTTCCACATTTCATCCATTTAAAATAATAGATCGGGGAGGATCCTCTATCTTGGATTTTTGATATCGCCCCACACACACAACACATCATGTCCTGATGGTGGATGGCTTTTGTTGTATATATCGCTCAAAAAGTATATCTTGATGCAACAGAAACAAATTGAATACATTTCTTCTTGTCGTATCTGGAGATGTGTAAGCCGAGGTGGCTGGCTGACAAAACGGAACACAACAGAGATCAAAGCAAGCATTGAATTTGTGCCGAAGGAGTTTTTGGATTGACCACAACAACCTACTATGGATCGAATGGACTTTAAGAATTCAAGAAGTTTCACTCCTTATTAACCACATTTTGAATTTGGCAGACAACTATTGTATCCAGTGGGAATATTCGTTGAATCTAAAAAGTGGAGTTGCAAAATCAATTTTCATCGAATCTTGCCAATCATATTTTTTAGGACAAAATAAAATAAAAGAAAAAATCATTTTTTCTATTTTACTTTTTTCACAAATTCGTTTGTAATCAAAAAATTAAAAGCTGCGATTTTAACATGCTTTTATTTTTTTTTCGTTATCGATGCAAAAAATATTATCAAATTAATACTAGTTGTTAAACACGCAAACGTATGCGTCCGCATACATGGACATGGACATGGACTGGACTGGACTTGCCATTGCCATTGCCATTGCCATTGCCATTGCCATTGCCATTGCCATTGCCATTGCCATTGCCATTGCCATTGCCATTGCCATTGCCATTGCCATTGCCATTGCCATTGCCATTGCCATTGCCATTGCCATTGCCATTGCCATTGCCATTGCCATTGCCATTGCCATTGCCATTTCCATTGCCATTGCCATTGCCATTGCCATTGCCTTTGCCATTGCCATTTTTGCCAAAACTAATACAAATTTTGTAACTGCTTTAACTAGACAATTGTTTAGTAGTATCATACTAATACCTTAACATAATGAGCTGTTTAAAATGTTTCAGCGACTTATATATTTAATCGGGGACAAAAAATCCGACGGAAAAATACAATGTTTGTTTTTGTCCCATTGAGTCAGAGAATACTTCAGGCAAAAGCTTTTTTTTGTTGGTTTCTGTTGAGAAATGTTTATCAAAAAGAACTATAATACCTATATCTATTTATTTGCTATAGCTCCTATTTGTACGTTTATAAATTCCTTTTACCAATTTTCTTAAAATCCTTTTATAATTGGCAGATTAATAAAATATCTTAACCGGCATCTTATTTTAAATTTTGATGTGCATATGATAGTTAAGATATCTGAACAATAATACATAAAACTAATCTACTTATATACCTACATACATACATATGTTTCAAACAGCTTTGTCGGCAAAGTTCTTATACAATTCATAGACAATGCAACAGTCACCATAAAAAAATATTTCCATATCATTCCAGCCCGAAGACAGGACAAAAGATGGAAGGCACATACGTTAATTCACCCTGTCAAATGACACACCAAATTGACATAATGTGGCGTTAAACACAAAAGCGATGCACATCCATCACATTGCCCGCAGCCAGAATAAAGAATAAAGATACAAAGATACTACAAAAAAACGAATTATACGCCAAGCTATCCATAAAAATGTTACGTTTTCAGATTCGATTGCCACAGGAACGAAAAGATCAACCGATAAGATGAAGATGATGAGCCTCCAATTCTCTTTCTCGAAGAAAATGAAGAAGAAGAGAAGCGGCATCGGCATGGTCAAAACACCTTCGAAGATAACACCAGGAGGGTGTTCATAAGGAATTAGGCTAATCGGGTAAATATCATCAAGATTTAAGACGTATAGGTTAGGAGGGTATGTATAAGGTATATTTCTGGAGGATGAACTTGAATACCTTTGCCCATCCTTATGTATGTTCTCGGTCTGAGGATGATGGGACGACATGGGAATTGAATGAAGAGATCATCACGATAGATGTACTAGGCGCTGCGAGCAGATGAGAGAAAAATGACACCGAATGATAGTTAATCCTATATGGATTGTGTCACTGGTGTGCTCTTTTTTCAGGTGATTATCCTTTAAGATCCTTTAGATTATCCTACAAAGTATAAACTAACGTCTATATATATATTATGTGGTGTGTCATTTAAATTTGTGCCTCTTTTTGAGTTCTTTTGTTTGGTTTTACGGATTATAGAAAGGTATGTTATTGTTATGCAATGATCAACCAAGCGTTTAACGATACCTATACCTATCTTACGTAAGAGCTGGACGCCTAATTTCTATTGTTGGTATTTTTAGTTTGTTCTGACTCAAAAATATGTTTGATGCAACTATTTTTTTGTATATCTAGTTATGTGCTATACCTACGTAGTAATTAAAGCATCGTTACTTTGCAGTTAATCCAAACTCATTTATTATTAAGAAAGCTCACGTTTATTAGGGTGGCACGGTGCAACTTTTCTTCGGTATTTTACCCAACCGACCATTCATTAACTTAAATGTGCATGATTATGTCTGAAAAATCTATTTTCAGTAATTTTTTGTGAAAGTTTAGAGTAAACAAAAAATTGCTTCAAAGTCACAATCTGGTTAAACAACATCAACAACAAAACAAACATCCACGATAAAAGGTAGATACATACCTACTTTACTTACCTATCCTTGGTAATGTTTCTAACATATTTTCCTACTCAACTGAAGTTCAACCCAATTTAATCCATAGCTGTCTTTATTGCATTCAGACAACACAGAACTATGCATAGCAAAAATAGAATAATTTATATTCGAAAAAATTCAAAGATATACAAAATTCTCTTCCCAGAAAGAATACAAAAATATATTCATACACTCCTTGTTTGTGTATAGATACATTATAAATTATCCCTCGTTGTAATAAATTCTATATAGTATAAAATAATTCTGACCAATACGGAAATACGGATACATTTTGCTTTGGCATCACATCCGCTAAATAAATATCATTCATGCACAAAATGATGATTTCATTGGAGCTGTTTTGTGTGTGCGACTTTGGTTTTTCCAGATTCACAGTTTGTCTAACGACTAATTTATCTTCCGGATCTATAACCACTCATCATGCAAACAAAAAAAAATAAATAAAAATGGGACAAAGTTTATCAGAATCACTGAGAGGGTGATAGTATTTTTCAAGCTTTAGTTAGGTATAGGAGTGTGTAACAAATTTAGGAAGATTGATTTATGAGAAACATTCTGAACATAGAATACAAATATAATTCAGAATAAGGAGTATTGTGGTCAAAATAGTTTTTTTTCTCTCCCCTAGAAAATGAACGAGAAACCATTAGGCAATTGAAGTTTCCAAAATGTGAAAATAAACAAAAAAAAAATATGGCCTTGTATATTTAGTCAAGAAAATTAATAAAGCTGTTTCATTTAGGAACTTTATTTCTGATTTAGATCTCAGAACTTTCATGTTCAGATTTTCTACATATTTTAATGTTTTATTTTATTTATTCTAGAATTTTGAGAAATATATCTCAGAACAAATTCATTCAATCAATATTAAAAAAAAAGTACACCTACTGTACAATAATACAAATAAATTGCTTAAATTGATGTCATGTAAATTATCAGCCCAATGAACTGTCATTGTGAATAAATATATTATAAGAAAGGCAGCGCTGTTGAAAAAAATTGGTACACCAATTTCAAGTCTTCAAAGAGAAAGAACAATAAAAATAGTCGGGTTTTTGGAAAAAAAAAAGAGAAAGCAATATTATTCAAATTTTTAATTGATAGTAGAAGAGTGCGTTTAACTGTTATATATTGTGGGTGAGTACCTTTTAGACTTAATGTTAATAAAAAATCTAGAAATATTTAATGTATTGAACACCCCTACTTTTGTTACTAGAACTAGAAAAGAAGTTTTAGACATTACTTTCGGATCACCTAGGCAGTCTAATAGGGGATTGGAGAGTATCCAATGAACCCTTAATGTCTGATCACAGAATAATTGTGTTTACCTTAGAAGGCCTTCTCATGGAGAATACATCCGGAAGGAACCCTAAGAAAACAAACTGGGACCTATACAAAAACGTTCTTAAGTCAAATCTGGAACAAATAGGTCCAGTAAGTACGACAAATAGTCACCTTGAATTAGAATTTATAGTTAATGAGTTTAGTGGGGCTACACAAGAGGCTTATGAACTCAGTTGCCCTCTTAAACCTATTAAAAAACAGAAAGACGCCCAATGGTGGAACTCAAATCTGTCAAAATTAAGATCCAAGGTTAGGAAGCTCTTCAATGAAGCAAAAAGAACCGGGGAATGGGATAATTATACCACAGAATTGACAAATTACAATAAAGAAATACGAAAAGCCAAAAGGAATAGTTTTACGTCTTTCTGTGAGGGTATTTCCTCAACCCTTGCTGCGGCAAGACTACACAAAGCTCTTGCAAAGGAATAGACAATGACATCATTAGCACTTCGCTATAATGATGGGAGCTTCACTGAAAATGAAGAGCAGAGGGACACTCTGCGACTTAATACGTACTTTCCAGGCAGCCTACCACTGGTAGAAAACTCACTAGAGAGAATATCTCTCAAACCTAATAGAGAAGACTGGAAAATAGCTGCAAATATTGGCTCAGGCAAAAGGATTGAGTGGGCGATTAGTACCTTTCAACCTTTTAAGTTACCAGGGGCAGATGGTATCTTCCCAGCACTTTTGCAAAAGAGTAAGGATGATCTTATGCCCTACCTGATTAGTATTCTTCGAAGTAGTATTGCTCTTGGGTATATACCAAGACTATGGAGGAGAGCTAAAGTAATCTTTATTCCTAAAATTGGGAAAAAAGACCCAACCCATCCAAAGTCTTTCAGGCCAATAAGCTTAACATCATTTGTACTGAAAACTTTAGAGAAAATAATAGACAACTTCATAAGAACAGAATATGATAAACAGGCCTCTCAATCTGCGACAACATGCCTATAGAGCGGGTAGATCTACAGAAACCGCTCTATTCGAACTCACTAATACCTTACAAAAAGCTTTAGATGCAAAGGAAATGGCATTAGCTGCCTTCCTGGATATAGAAGGAGCATTCGATAACACCTCCCACGATTCTGTAAATAAAGCCCTTGCCAGGAAGTGTGTTCCTATCACCATAACCAGATGGATAAGGGAAATGTTAGGTACTAGAACAGCAGAGGCACTAGCAGGAACGAACACACAGAGTGTCGTTACAACAAGAGGTTGTCCTCAGGGAGGGGTACTATCACCCTAGCTGTGGAGCCTCGTAGTGGATGAACTGTTAGAAAACCTTACGTCCCAAGGCATACAAGTCATAGGCTTCACCGATGACATCGTTATCACAGCCCTTGGGAAGTTCGAAGAAACTCTATGTGATATAATCCAAAGAGGACTAACAATTACAAAGAAATGGTGTCTATCTGTAGGACTTAATATTAACCCCACAAAAACTACGATTGTACCATTTACCAAGAAAAGACTTCTACCCCACATGAAACCTATCCGGTTAGCTGGTGAAGTAATTGAAACGAAGAGGGATGTAAAATACCTAGAAATTACACTAGATAGTAAACTCCTCTGGAACAAGCATGTAGAAATAACCGTCGGGAAAGCCACAAAGGTCCTTATGACTTGCAGGAAAATCTTGGGGCTGCAAGCCTAACATCCTCAGATGGATGTACACCATGATGGTAAGACCCATCATTACCTATGGTGCGGTTGCTTGGCACAAACGAACCCAATTAGTAACAACTAGGAAAGCTCTAGAAAAATTACAAAGGCTCGCATGTTTATGTATAACTGGAGCAATGAGAACATGCCCTACAGCAGCTATGGATGTTATCATCCATCTATCCCCTCTTCACGAGGTAATTGTAAGTGCTGCAAAGGGAGCCATTATGAGATTTGCAAAGGAGGGAACGGGGACTGGAAAATGCATCAGTCGAAGGGAAAGAGACAGTATTCCGAAGTCCTCAATAACAAACCTTATTGACATTCCAAGAGATGGTATGATTAAAAAATATAACTTCGTGAAAAACTTTCAAACGAAGCTAAGTTGCAAGAAAGACTGGGTAGGCGAAACAGTGAACTACACTTTCAATGCAAATGACATCAAGTGGTACACTGATGGATTGAGAACGACAGAAAGGAATGGTGTGGGAATTTTTGGGCCAAGAACCAAACTTTCCATACCGATGGAATTTTTTAAGCTGAAGTACAAGCGATAGGAACATGCGCAGGTCAAAATCTCGAAAGGAATTACAATAAACAAAACATTGCCATTATGTTAGATAGCCAAGCAGCACTTAAATCTCTGAGCTCCTACTCCATCAGCTCTAAGCTAGTATGGGAATGTGTAGGAAGGCTAAATGAATTCACCAAAAATAACACTGTCACACTCCTTGGGTACCTGGCCACGTAGGTGTTCAGGGCAACGAAGAGGCAGACTCCCTAGCAAAAATAGGTGCAACGACTCCCTTAACGGGACCTGAACCTTATTGCGGGATAGGAAAAAACGTGATAAGAAACAAAATCAAGAAAGAAGAGGAGGCAATAAGATCCAAAACTTGGAAAGAACTCCCAAAGCTAAGACAGGCTAAACTATTACTTGGGAATTATAACCACCAGCGTTTTACAGACTGTATCAGCTTAAGTATAAACAATCTAAGAATTATAACGGGTCTCCTCACTGGACACTGCAAACTAAAAAGACACCTTAGTTTACTTGGCCTAGTAAGTAGTGCCACATGCAGGTTCTGTGACACAGATGAGGAAACGCTGGACCACATTCTAGGTCGATGTAGCACACTCATACATCAAAGAAAGAAGTACCTGGGACGCTTCCAGGTTGAAGGGAGCAGAGAGAGCCATCTCTTAAAATACTCCAAATACTCCAATTCTTGAGAGGAATACATTTGGAGGAAGAGCTGTAAGATGAGCAGGCCTCATCCAGCTCTAGGTGGGGGGCACAATAGATCTCAAGGTCGCAGTGCAATATCCCTCAAAATTATATTTATTCATTCATAGATATTGTGGACCAACTTTAAAATGCTAAGGTTAAAAAAAAAAATGAACAAATTAAATTCGGAAAATTGTAAATTTTTTTTTATACATTTTTTTTTTTGAAAATGTTGGTTTAAAATAGCTTATAATTCGTCTACAATGTCAATCCGTTATCGAGAAATTTGAAAATAAAAAACTGTTCTATAAGCGGTATGTACCTATAATCAACAACCATTTTTAGAGAAAAAATAACTTAATAAAATTAAAAAAAAATTTAAATTAAAAAGTCATTTAAAAAAATCTGTGTACTCGTAGCCGTATTTGAGACAAATAAAATTTTGTCTTAAAAATTTTGTGCTTACCTCTACCATTATTTTCGGTCTTTTCTCTACATTTGTATCTACCAATTTCAAAGACGTTATTTAGACTGCAGTCGAACAGACAGAATTTCCAGACTTCAATTTTGTAATCTTCCCTATTATCGTCATGTCTGTTTTGCTTAAAATCTCAAAATCGATATTCTTACGACAGCAAGAACATTTGTGTTCTTAAACAATTTTACAAAAATACAACTTTTTTTAAATTCGATATTTGATGAATTTACCAATTCAACTGTTTCCATTTTAAATAAGAAATTATTTCCTTCATATTTTGAACATAATTTTCACAATAGAAATTGGTTTCAAATCGAAAAATAAATCCATTTATTTGTCCAATAAAAGGCAAATATTGTCAAAATCTGTATTTTGAGAGATTCAAATAAAAAATACATCGATTTATTTTACCAATGGAAAACACCATACTTAATATTTGTATACAGGGTGATTTGTATAAGGTGCACCAAAAAGCTGGAGCGAGTAGGTTTGGTTAAAACAAGAAAAAAATCGTATGGGAGCAGGGGGTCTATTTCCCTCCGTTTAGGCGGGAGGGGCAATTTTCTAAAAAAACTGACTTCGAACAGAAAAAAAATTATTTAAAAACAACGGTAAAGTTAACAATGCCCTGCCATACCTTTTTGGAAAGCCAGAAATCTCTCTTTTTAATTTTCATTTTAAATTAAGTTGGGTTTGTGAATAGTTTTTAAAAAATTAATTTTGAAATTTTCAAAATTTTATGTAACTAAGCATAATTTTTTTTTTTCAAAACTTAATGCTCTTGTTAATTTTTAGTCAAACACTAAATACCGCATGGTTCTAGGACTTTTACTTTTCAAGATATTAAAAAATTAAGAAACTAGCATCTTAGTAAAAACAAGTAAAAACGAGGTTGAATCAACTGGTTGCTGAAATGATCATTTAGCCGGATTCTTCTTACTTTTATGAGAAAGTTGCTTCATTTAAATTTTCATATCTTGAAAAGTAAAAGTCCTAGATCCATTTGCTTTTCAGTGTTTGACTAAAAATTAATAAGAGCATTGAGTTTTGAAAACAAAAATAGTACTTAATAACGTACAATTTTGAAAAATAATTACTTTGAAAATTAATTTTTTAAAAACTATTCACAAACGCAACATAATTTAAAATGAAAATTAAAAAAAGAGATTTCTGGCCTTCCAAAAAGGTATGGCAGGCCATTGCAAATTTGACCGTTGTTTTTAAATAATTTTTTTTCCCGCCCATACGAAGGGAAATAGACCCCCTTCCTATACGATTTTTCTTGTCTTAGGCCAACCTACAGTTTTTTGGTGCGCCTTATACCGATCACCCTGTGTAGTTCCGTACGTTGGACTCTTACGCTGGAAACTAACCGGCGAAAACCATTATTACTAGAGATTGAAAATATAACCGCTTATTTGTAAATAAAAAATAAAATTAAAAAAAATAAAACTAATAATAAAATAAAAAAATTTAAAATCGTTTTTAAATCTTTGGAGTTTTTAAAACACCAATACTTTTTTTATTCTACGAGTAAGCTTGCCCTAAAGCGCTTTTTTATACCCTTAAAATTACTTAACACAGTGCGAACGTTATAGGAAAATAGGAAAGTATTTAAGAATACACAATCGGGTAGTGCAGCTTGGAGGTAAACATTCAAGCTAAAAAATTTGTATAGCTTTGTGTGAGCGTGTATTTTATTCACAGTTATTATAACGTTCGAAGAAGTTTTTTGTTGGCAAACAATTTGAAAACTTTTCTCTATTTTTATATGTAGTTAGTGTGATGGGTATGGTCAATTTCGCATAATACAAAATTCACATCATAAAAGTCTAGCAATATTTGAATTTTGCAAACTATAATTTTTTAATAATAAGCGTATATACTAAAGAGGTTTTTACTACGCTTAAAATGGTTAAACACAATGCGAGGGCTATGAAAATAGCGCGTAGAATTATTATCTTAAATGAATAAAACGTTTACTAGTTACTTGATTGTTATAATTTACTGTCTGCATTTTTGAGAACTAGAGATTTAAATGCATAGGTTTTGGTTATCCGTGATTTTTAAATACATTTTTATTATTTTCTTATTAAAGTCCGGGTTTCTTTGAATGCTAACTAATGCTTAGATAGTCGGCATACTTTAAATTTAAAATCGGTTTCCCATATTTACTTACGATTTTTTTCTTCTATTATATCTATACCTACATACATACATAATATACATATATCTTCCTATTTCTAATCAAATTATAAAACAGTAGGAAACTTCTTAGTCCCATTTTAAATGCAATTCTAATTTTCAACTTTATTTAATACTTAAAAATCATGGGTATGTATTTTACTTCCATTTTGTTTCGTCATGAAAAGGTTTAACAAAAAAAAAACTTCAGTTCAATACCTTCAGTGTAGTAAAAAAAAAAGGAAATCTTATTCTATCAGAAAATCTGGGCTTCCTGTTGACTGTATTTTTTTCTCGATTTTTGTTCTCACTTTCATTTTGCGAAATTCATGTCTGTGTAACACGCAATCACCCTCAAATAACTGTGCAAAGGGGAGACCATACTTTGATTCTGACTATACGATTTGAAAATGAAACCCTATTTTCTATATAAGTTTGTTTCCAGTCATTTTTGTTCTCCCCAACTTATACCTACTCTCCCAAGCCACACTGATTGAAATGAATGGCCATGTGTAATATTTTTTGTCTGATCTAAAATCCTTTTATGGGGTATCTACTTCAGTTATATGAAGTTTATCCTTTGTAGTTGCGCTCTTCGTGCAGCAACCCTCACAGAAATAATGGGAAATTCAATGAGCAGCAAAAAAAAAAGGACTACTAAAAGAAATTGCCCCATTCGAGTGCGTAATGGCCGCCCTCTCACAAAAAGGATGTTCGTAGGGTAGACTTTATTTGCGTACATATACAAAGAAGTTTCTTGTATACCAGAAATGGAAATAACAACAACAAACAATGAAGTGGTTAAATCTTAAGATTTAACCTTTCCTGATACCATCATAGATATGCAGAATATGGAAATAGCAGGAGAAGTGAATATTTTCTTTCTTTAGCCACACTTCACGAATGTGGACTGCTGTACTCGTTGTACATTTCCGTTGTGATATTGAGGCATTCTTGCACAAGCTGACGGCCGTCATGACCACATTTTTAGACTTTTCCAGCATTATAACATAAAGTAAAATTTTTACTAAAACCCTCCATTTTTTGTACACGAAATGCCGTAAAGGCAAAGTAAAAATGGGTCAAATAAATTATGTATAGTTAAAATAGAATATTTGAATTTAAATTGGCCTTCACGTATTAATCTACAATAGAAAATGCACTCCTACATTCTACGTCAAAATGCTTAATGCCATATGATGGCACTGTGTAACAAGCTCATATAAAATTAAAGTCAAGACATCAGCATCTCCTCTCATAAAGCCACATGATATATGGTCCCTTTTATCCCGGCAATCACTTTAAACACATTCCGCTGTTAAATGCACAGCATGTCATTCAAAAACATGGCTTTAACTGTTCACATCAATTATTTAAAACATCAAGGATCAATGAAAAAAGAAAAAAATATTTCACACCTCCTCAGCCTTGGATTTCATAATTTTAGGATCTTAACACACGCCGCCGCTCTGAACGACCTTCTCTCATCAGCACTCATGACGTTAAAACATATATGATTCCCTCTGATGAGTGACACTATAAATATAAAAGCAAAGCATTCAACCCCTAACCCCTCTACTCACCCACCGTTTGATACTATCTGAATTTAGGAATGGGGAAAAGGTGGCCCATTTGTGTCTCGATTGTGTTTATGCATTAGCCCACCGCCAATAGGTCTGGATGCATGGGATAGTGCACCATTTTTTTTGAAGAGGATCGGTACGGAATTAGCTCACTAATGCAGTTGCGTTGCAGCCACGGGAAGTAAATTTCGGTGCATGATGCCGCACCGCTGACTGGATGCTCTAAGTGCATTTCGACAGATGTAAAAATGGTTTGCTATCACTCTGGGGCGGTATTCCAGATAAAGATTTGATCTTGTAAAATAAGAAAATAAATGTTTTTTGAACTTAGGTATATATATATTATTTATAAAATATGGATGCAAGTCAAAACCAAATAACTGTACTGTGAGCTAAGAAGATTTATAATTTCTTAAGTGGCTGACGCACTCAAAGCGGCGACGAAGGCCAGCGCATCAGCCAGCCAGCGGCACGGTGCATTGGTATAGAGCTGCAATTGAGTTATTAAATAGGAATGGGAAGTCTCTGGCGGCTTCGTCGTTGTTGTCGGCGGCGCCACGACAATGGAATTGCAAGCAAAAGATGTACCAACGACGACGATGGTGATGACGCGATACCACAATGGGGCACTTGTAGATTTCCTTAGGGAACTTTCCCACCGGGACGTAAAGTAAGAAATGCTCAAGGTGTCATTATTATAAGAGCAAGTGATAAATTATTTTAAATTTGATCTGTATCGCGCATGAGAAACTCAATCAAAAGATTTTGTTTAATTACATAATACTACGTAATAGATTTTTGACTCTTAGGAATTTTGTTAATGAAAAACTAACATTCACTTATTGGCTTACAATAAAAGCAGCGTGTGAATCGCAGAAGGATGAACGAACATAGTATATAATACCTAATCATCGTAGAAAGAAAAGTTAACTTATGTAGTTAATTTTGTTAAATTGTATACGGTGTGGCGGGTATTTATTTAAACTTAAAACGCTGGGAACTTTAAACAAATGCACCGATTCATCAAAGTACTGCACTATGGCTCAGGTTCATTAATGAATCGGTGCATTTTTTTGAAAAAAAGCATTTCGAATTTGTACAAAATCTCAAAATTAGGTGAAAAAAATGTTTATATTCCATTTTCAGACTGGAATATCTCAAAAACTAGAGCTGATGGCGAAAAACGCATACGAAATTACCTCTGATACAAGTCTTACTTGCTCGTTCCTGAACCTATTATATATGGAGGTCTTTAAAATCGAGAAAAGCTTAAAAATCAACCGATTTTTGGGGGGGTTTCAGCCATTTATCGAATAAAAAAGGCATGTTTTAAAATTTTAAGGGTCAGTTACTTGTGCTATTTTATTTTAAGCATCCCTAGAGAGCCAAAAAAAATCTTTTAAAGTCGGTGAAACCACGTTTGATACGCGAAATTCTCGATCATATGTTGACTTTGAAAAAAACGTGTTTTTTTACATAAAAAACGGCCGCGTGGTCTGGAAATACCATTTTAAAAAATTTCCGGGACGTAGAAATACTTGTGTGGGTATCCTCTACAAGATCCACGATACCCATTTTGAATATCTGACAAAAAAAAATTATTAGACACCCCTAGGGGTGGTATATCTCACCCGTTGACTTAAAATAGACTTAAAATGACTTAAAATAGAAACAAAAATATTTAAAAACAACGGCAACACTTACAATAAAGTGATATACCGGCTTTGAAAGCCAGAAATCTGTTCTTTAATCATAAAGTTAATTTGAATTATTCATGCCTACAGTTTTCTAAAAAATTGCATGCAAACTCAAAAATTTGATAAAAAAAATTAAAAAAAAACTTTAGCCCAATTTTTTTTTTCAAAATTGTGACATAAAGTGCTAAATTGGCTTCTAGTGGTCAATGCTTATATTAATTCTGAATCGCACACAAACAAACCGAATGGTTTTATGTCTTCAAGTTTTTGAGAAAATTGAAAATTACTAAAAGTACTTTTTTATTTTGCTTTTTTTCTTGCTTGCTTACTTAAATAGAGTAGGTATGCTAGCGGCGTTAGGCAATAACGCCCAAGGCAATAGCGCTCAAATCGATTTGGAATTATCGCCCAAATTTCAACGGAATTTATTGTCAATAGGTATCAGTATCATGGATGGGTTCAAGGATTTTAACTCCTTTTTTGGGTCCTCTGTCCTGTTCATGCGACTCCTTCGCTGCGCTTATGGTATGCTCTGGCGCCAGGCAGGTGCCTATGTTGTCAGTTTGTGTGCTTTCATTTTATTTGTATTAAACAGTATCTTGAGTGGTCCGCTTCGCGGGTTCAAGGATTTGAACTCCCTTTTCGGGTCCTCTGACTCTATCGCTCCGCTTAGGGTATGCTCAGTCGCCAGGCAGGCGCCTATGTTGGCAGTTGGTGATTGGTGTGCTTTCAGTTTATTTGTAATAGCATTTACAATTTTTTTTTTTTATTCATTTTCTTATCAAACTTTTGAGTTTGTATGCTAATTTTTCGAAAACTGTAGGCATGAATAACTCCTTTTGACTTTAGGATTAAAGAAGAGATTTCTGGCTTTCAAAACCGGTATAGTACTTTATTGTAAGTGTTGCCGTTGTTTTTCAATATTTTCTTTCCATTTTAAGTATTTTTTTTCTAAAATGCCCCTACCTCCTAAACGGGATGAGATAAACCCCCCCATAAAATGTAAAACGTTATCAATTTTGGGTGCCTAAGTTATCGTACTCTCCCCCAGAAAAATTGTAATTTAAGCTAAATACATTTTGAACCCAGCACTTTTTGTTTATTATCAGTTAACACAGTTTCACAACCATTGGTTAAGCCACATCAGTTCTTAACTAACCAAAAATTAAAGCAGTTGGGAAGAGCTCATACCAATGCATGTACGAGTACTTTTAAGTTTTTACTGCTCTTCGAAATTAACTAAGTCCCTGATATAAAACATCATTTTTTTAACCTATTCCGTATGAATTTTCCACCTGTATCTATATCTATCCTGTTCGGAAAAGACTTTTACTTTGACATTGAAAATCATTCCCATATCAAAACCAGCATACCAACACTTTCCACTTGACCGTTTCGCTGTCGTTGCTTATACTAAAATTCAATCATCTTTCTACTTTTTCGTGTTGTGTCTTCCTATCGTCACGTTTAACTGGTTTCACGCGGGTTGGTTTGGATGGAACTCGTAATTAATCAGTTATTCCAAAGGGTGTTAAATAAGTAGGCTTATAGCTGCTGATTTTTACGACTCTTGATGTGACTAAAAATACTTTTCTCAAAAGTATTCTTCACATTTAAATATAATTTTAGGGTGTAGTCTTTAAAGCGCAGCGCCGGCCGCTTCGTCGCCGGCCGCTTCGTCACCGACCACAAGCAGGTGTTTGCAATTTACAAAGCTATTATATACTATGCGGGTCTGGGATACACAACATTTGCACCGAATTTGGTTTAATCGCATGATTGACTATCTTGTTTTTTTGTTTAATGAAGTTTTACGAAGAAAAAATGTCTTGGTTATGACTGATACCTTTATTTTTATTAAATTGGGTTGATTTCTGTGATTTATTTAAGTTTTAAGATGAATTAACTTGATCACACGTTTTGTGTGCGATTGTTATTTTAAACTTTGAATGAGTTTTCATTTGTAAAACCAACTCCAATCAGAGTTGGGGAAAATGAAAAACACCTTATCAGTAGTGGATCCAGGGGGGTGACTATAGGGGCTAAAGCCCCCCCCCCACAGCCGAATCATAAAATAATTTGAAATATAGAAAGCAATACATTACAACGTGTAGAATTTTATATTCCGTCTAAAATATTGTTAAGATATGAAATTTGATGGACAAAATAACGTGGTTGGAGCTGAACTATTTGCATACATGTTATGTAATTTTTGTTCAAAGCCCTAAGATTGGGTCTAAAGCCTGAAGCGAATTGGACAAAAACTAAGTTGGGGGCTATGAATATAGATATTTTTAATGCAACGACAATCTTTCCCTAAAAATTAAACCCAGAAAATTGGAACAAAAAAAAAAACAGCTTTGGCGCAATAAGGTCTGAGAATATTGGACAAAAAACCTAGCCAGGGTTAAGCAACTTACTTCCTAAAAACTAACCTTATTCCAGAGAGTTTTGGGGGCTCAAGTTTTAGGGACTGTCAAAGTCCGAAGTTTGGGCTAAGGCTTGAAGAGATAAGTAAAAAGAAATAAAAATGGTCGGGGCTTTACATTAACGTGTCAAATGCACCAACTGTATATACTAAAAACAAAGCTAATTTACCGAAAGAAACGCATTTAAGGCTTTAACCATTGGAGAACAACGGGATGTCAAGTTTACTGTCTGTTTAATACAACAGGAATTGTTTCTTAAGGCCTTGGCTGGGCTTAGAAATTTTCGGGGCTACGTTTTCAAAATTTGAAAGGTCCAAGGCAATTGTACATACAAAACATAAAAATTCTCTAGTCAAGGAGCCAAATTCCAAAAGCGTGAGCTTTCTCTGTGCGCGCTCAGAAAATCATGCAAAAGCAAATGAATATTTGCAATCCTTCTCGAGTGACTCTAGAGGGACGTATTTTTTTTTAGCATGAATACCTATAAAGCGTATGCAGCGTATACACGAAAACTCATTCACGCTGGCAGAATTGGGCTGCAGCTTATTTCTTAGAGCAGCTTTGTCTTATGTCGTAAAGTGTCAGTTTGAACAAAATAGTTTCTCTTTGATTTGGATAATTCAGGAAAAATGAGATCTTAGAGGACTAATACTGTGCCAAAGCACATATATGAACTTTTGCCAGTACGAACACTTAAATATAATTTTTCTGAACTAGCCAATTAAAAACAGTTTTCAAATCTTGTCAAAAATGGGAAGTTCAAAACATATCCACAGCTTATAGTACAGTCAACGAAGGAATTTTGCTAGCAAAAAATAGTGCTCTCTGGATTATGTATTTATATGGTAGGGGTTACCCCCCGGTATAACGTACCCAAAGTCCCCAGCCCAGAGCCACAAGCTAAAATCAGGAGGGGGGTGTTAAAGGTACCCCTTTCTAGATTTTCATGAATATTTCCACAACCTAGCATGTAAGCGGAAAAGTCTGTACTATTTAATTAGAGACAATTAAATTATCTATAAAAATATACATTTTTTCTAGGGTAAAAAATAAAGGAGATGCGGGCGGTAGAAAAGTCAACAAATCTGAAAAACCTGTTATTGTCTTAGATATTGAATGTTTTCTGACCAAATTAGTTGGAGAAAACAGAAAAACGTTAATACACATTCATTCACTGTTGTTTCATTATGTGGTGAAGCTAAGAAAGGAGTTTTAATTTCCTTTTTTTTTCTATATATCCAAAACTATACGAAAAAGTTGATGTATACTAAATTAGGAAAAATTTAAATAGCAGGAGTTGTTTTCATATGGCGCCAAAAAATGATAACATTTTTTTTTAAAGAAACACAATACAAAATTTATTTGCCATAGAGGGGGTGCTTTCTCCCCCCCCCTTTAGAGAGGCCAGAACTCCGTTCTATTATTTTATTTTCAAATCTAGTTTTTGATGTCCATAGTTTTTGTAAAAATTACTTTCAAACTCAATATTAAAAAAAAAAAAGTTGAAAATTTCGTTTTTGATTTTTTCATTCAAATTGTAAAATAAAATGCAGAATTGGCTTCTATTGTTCACAACCCCTATTAGTTCTTAATTGAAAACTGAAAACTAAATGGTTCTATTTCTCCTAGTTTTTGAGAAAATTTAATATATTATTATAAATAAATAATTCACTTCCATGACAAAATAAATTGTTAAAAGAGAAAGAATTTGCCATAATGCGAAAAATTCATACCTTTTGAGTGTATTTGTTACGACGACAGTTTTTTTGATTTTATTTTATAATTTTTGTTATTATAATTCTTTGTAGTATGTGATAGTAGTGTTTCTTTGAACTTGAGGTTAATGAATGTATAATTTCTTTGAACCTGCGAAGCGAGCCACCCTAGGTTTTGTGATAGAGGGAACCCTAAGGTATAACATAATCATAGTCCCCTGCCCAGGGCCTCAATCTTTAGACAGGAGAGGGGGGTAAAGGTCGCATTTGTAGTTTTTCTTCCATATTTGGGAAACTAAGCATAATAGAGGCAAAGTCTATACCACAAAGTGAAAGAAAATTAAATTCCCTTCCAATAAAAGTTTTGCTCATAGATTTGCTGGTGGCAATAGAGATTCGGGAGTAGAAATATCGAAAAAAAATTTTAAAAAATGTATTTCCTTAGAAATTTAATGTTTGTAAATTAGTTTTCTTTTATAATACTATGAACATAACTTTTATTAGAAGGGAATTTAATTTTCTCCTGTCTAAGGATTGCGGCCCTGGGCTGGGGACTTTGATTATGTTATACCTTAGGGTCCCCTCTACCACTATCACATTACCTTGGGTGGCTTGCTTCGCAGGTATGAATTTGTATGAAGTTCAGTTGCCGCTTAGTGCGATATAGCTCCTTAAATTTCATAAAAAATATTTTGCCGCGTTGTCGTGAAGTTTAGTTCGACTGAAGTTGAGTACGGTCTTGCATTAAACCTAAACTGATCTCTATTATTTGTTATAAATTATAAAATTTATCTTGGGACAAGCAAATTTTATTAATTAAGGTCTCAAAATGGATTTCCAAACTGCAAGCCCCCCCCCCCCACAGCCAAATCCTAGATCCGCTACTGCACCTTATATTCATGGTTAATTAAATTAAAAAATGTATCGTTGTATAATATTATAGACAAAATGAATGTAGGTATCTTATTAGCCTGTTGAATTTTTTGTGAAGCAAGTAATACAAATAGATACATGCCCTTTTCTCAAAAAACTGTTTAAGCTAGGAATTTGAAATAGATTTCAAAATGTGCAGCTGTTACCAGTTCAAGAAACATTAAGCCCAAAATTTGAGGTCCTTATCAAAAAAATCAAAAACAAAAAACCTATTTCACCACGACTTCACTGTAAAGTTCTAGGATCGAAACCCAGTTGTTCAGTAAGTAACTTTTGACTATGATGCTGTTGAATGGAAAAGTCTCGAAATCTCATTGACACTAGATCACAAATATTTATTTATTGATTTATTTCTATCGAGCTTACAAACTCCATTAGATATAGCTAATTATATACATAATATACAAGAATAACATGATAGAATAAATTTTCTTTGTCAAAACAGTTTTATCTTACTTTTTAAAATATTTTATCGTACTTTTAAAATATGACTAGCATCGACGCTTTTTTGAACAAATATCTCCTTAAATGTAGGTCGATTATGTCACAAACTGAATTAAGTAATATACAGGAGCTGGAAACTAGATCGCTTTTGCCGTAATTTGTATAAAAACGTGGCACATAAAAAAACATTTTTTTTTCTTTTAAGGGTCTTGAAGGAGCGAAAATTGGATAAAGGGCAAGTAGAGCAGAACAATCTATGTGAACATAAAACATCTCTCGCTTACATAACAAGATATTGTTTATGCCTCGTCTCTAGAGTTTGCATACCTTATAAAAGGCATCTCTGCTCATAAGAAGGCATAACATTATCAACATTACAAAGATTGGATTCTGGAATGTTAAAACTCTTCTCGATAACCGCGAAGAAGGCCCTAACAACGCCAGATTCCTCCAACTTGAGAAAGAATTCCTACGGTACAACCTAGACATCTTGGGTTTGAGTGAAGTGAGATGGTTGAGCGCAGGGCAGGTGGATTCACCTTCGAAAAGCACTTTCTTTATTTATTCCGGAAAACCAGTTGGAAGCTCCCGATGTTCCGGCGTAGGTTTAATGTTGACTCCAAAGGCGCGGCAAAGTCTTATAACCTGGAAACCCATCAACGACAGGATATTGACAGCCAGGTTCCAGAGTAAATTAAGAAAAATCACCATCATCCAGTGCTTTGCCCCAACTGAGGAAGCGTCGGACGCCGAGAAGGACGAATTTTACAGCCAACTTAGCGCGGTTTTCAGAAGCTCGCCGAATGGAGACATCACTATCGTAATGGGAGATCTTAATGCTAAGGTTGGCCAGGACAACACAGCGTTGAAGCACGTTCTGGGTAACCACGGTATCGGGGAACGGAACGACAATGGAGAGCGGTTTGTTGACTTCTGTAACGCAAATCAGCTAGTCATTGGAGGTACTCTGTTCGAGCATAGGATCTCGCACAAGATAAGTTGGTTATCCACAGATCGTCAATGTACAGCGAACTTAATCGATCACTTTGCTATTAGCAAGCGCTTTAAAAATTGTCTTCTCGACGTCCGAAACAGACGCGGTGCTGATGTAGGGTTAGCTCGCGATCACCATCTTATGCTTGCCTACGTTTGTCTTCGAATTGCTTCAGTACATGGAAATCGGCAAAACTTCCTGCGTACACCCAGGTACAATACCCACAGATTACGGGATCCTACAGTGCGCCAAAGATATAAGGACCGCCTCGCCGCAGAAGCAGAAGTCATCAGCATTGCCACGCCAGAAAATGCAGACCAACACTAGAGCAATGTGAAAAAGGCCTTTGCAACTGCCGCAACTGAGTCTGTGGGTATAAGGCAGAGAAGCCAAAGCACATGGCTTTCTGCAGATACATGGAGTAAGATTGAAGAAAGGAACGCGATTAGATCCCAACTTGCGGCTGCCTCAGTAGGTGAGAGATTTAACATCGAGTCTCAGTACCGTAGGAAAAGGAAAGAAGTGCAGCGTAGTGTCAGACGTGACAAAAGGAGGCGCGTAAATGTTCTCGCAGAACAGGCAGAGGAAGCAGCATCTAGGTGCGACAGTGGTACCGTCTACAAGATAACCAAGGAATTGGTTGGAAACAACAACTCCCGGAAACAACACCTCGTCAAGGATGTAGACGGCACCCTGCTAGTTACGGATGAGGATCAGCTCAGGAGATGGAAGGAACATTTTGCTAGCGTGCTCAACCACATAGGCGATAGCGGAGGTGTTCCAGCCCCTAACCCAAATGAGCTATTCGTAGAAACTAGTTCCCGTATTCGCACCTGCCCTCCCAGTTTAGCCGAGATAACATCAGCAATCAAATCCCTCAAGAACAACAAAGCGGTAGGTTTGGACGGAATTCCCGCTGAGCTCTACCTAGCAGATCCACAAACATCAGCGAAGTTGCTACACCCCTTAATAGCACAGGCATGGGAGAACGAAAGTTTCCCCATTGAATGGAAAAAAGGGATGATCGTCAAACTGCCAAAAAAGGGAAATCTTACGGATTGCGGAAACTGGAGAGGGATCTGTGTCCTCCCCGCGGTGGCAAAGATAATGGCGAAAATAATCTTGGAACGAATCAAAGAACATCTCGATTCTACTTTCGACAAAGAGCAAATGGGATTTCGTGCAGGCTCATCCTGCATTGATCACATCAACACCTTGAGGATCATAATAGAACAATGCGTGGAGTTCCGCTCCCCTCTTAATTTGCTCTTCATTGACTTCGAAAAGGCTTTCGATAGTTTGAATCGAGATTTCATTTGGTCAGCTTTACGTAGGAGAGGAGTACCCGAGAAGATTATCGCCATTATAAAGGCTACCTACGAGGGTGCATCGTGTCAAGTCTTACACAACGGAAAGGTATCAGAGGACTTCGATATCCATAGCGGAGTTCGTCAAGGATGTTTGCTATCTCCACTACTTTTCCTGGTGGTTATAGGGGATGTCCTTCATGCAGCTCTAGCGGAGCAAGCGCGTGTAATTCGATGGACGATGTTTTCGTTCCTGCAACATCTTGATTACGCTGACGATATTTGTTTGCTCTCGCACAACATTATGAATCTTCATCATATGGTGACTAATCTGGAATGCGAGGCAAACAAAGTCGGTTTGAGGATCAACACCGGGAAAACAAAAATCCTCAACATTTCTGAATCTTCTTCTCAAGTTGTCGTTGCGGGACAGCAGGTTGAAGCGGTGGACAACTTCCTGTACCTCGGTAGTGTTGTCTCAAAAGACGGCGGTGGTACGGATGAAGATGTTAACTGCCGAATCGGCAAAGCTAAAGCTGCTTTCGGCATGCTGTCTAAAGTTTGGAGGAGCAACGTCTACAGTATGAAGACCAAGCTTCGACTGTTCCGGTCAAACGTAGAGTCAGTACTACTATATGGGTGTAGTACATGGAAAGTGACCGCCTCTGTCACAAGGAAGCTACAAACTTTCGAAAAAAGATGTCTCCGAAACATCCTAAGGATTTTTTGGCCGAACACCATCTCCAACCAAGAACTCCTTCGGAGAACGGGCCAAAGTCCTATTGACATCGTTATTAGGAAAAGAAAGTGGCAGTGGATTGGTCACACCCTACGTCGTGGTGCAGACTCTATTGCAAGACATGCAATGGAGTGGGATCCACTCATCCAAGATGGCAGGAGACCTGGAGGCCAGAGAAAATCTTGGCGCAGAACAGTCGACAAGGAATCACAAAAGCTCGGTAAAAGTTGGGGAGAGCTAAAATACATTTCCAGAAACCGAACGAGATGGCGTGTAGCGGTAGTTGACGCCCTGTGCCCTTTAGAGGGGTCAAGGATCTAAGTAAGTAAAGTAAGTATAACATTATCAACCCAATTTAGCTTTCTTAGGGCATACCTCGTGAATTTACGTTGTACTGCCTCAATTCTATTAATACTTACATCATAAGTCGGATTCCAACAAGCGTACTCAAGATTTGATCTAACTAAACTAATATACAAAGATTTTAATGTATGCGGGTCCTTAAAATCCTTTGAGTTTTTTTTTTAAAAAACCTAATTATTTATTACCTTTAGCAACTATGTAGTCATAATGATTTTTAAAATTTAATTTTTCGTCAAATATAACTCCCAGATCTTTCATTTTGTCAACTTTCTCTACCTCCATATTATCAATTTTATATGAAAATTGTATGGGTCGAGGAGATCTTGTGAAAGAAATAAACTGCACTTAGAGATATTAATATGCAAGCAGTTTATTTCACACCATTTAGATACGTCATTAATGTCTTGTTGAAGGAGGTCGCAGTCGCTGGTAGATTTTATAAGTCTAAAAATCTTAAAATCGTCCGCAAAAAGCAAATTAACAGAATGTTTCACCCAAGAGGGAAGATCGTTTATAAAAAGATCAAAAAATAGAGGTCCAAGGTGGCTTCCTTGAGGAACTCCAGAAAAATTTTTAATTTCCTTTGATAAATTGTCACCTATCTTTACATACTGAATTCGATTAGTAAGATATTGTTCAAACCACTTTAAGACACTAAATCCAATTTAACCAAATGACCATCAGGAAAATTCTACTGCACTTTTAAATTAAATAAAACCTATATGAACTGCATCATACCATCAGTTGTTAATAATTGTGAAACATTTTAGTCTGTTTATATAAAAGAAAAAGAAAACATCAATCCAATATTAGCTTTCATCACAACAATCTAGTCACACATCACCAGATCAGATCAGACTAGACCAGCCCAAGCGACATGGCATCGCGCATCCCGTCAACTAGATGGCGGTCGACCTCAGAATTCATCACTCCTAATGGAATCTTCCAATTATAATTTCCTCTTTGGCTGATGATGATGGGGTGTTGTCGTGTTGTTATTATATGTTGGCAAAAGGATTTTGATGTTTTTATTGTTGTTTAGTGATTTGAGAATATTTATTTAAAAACCCAACATCAACACCAAATGCGCATTCTTCCTCAGCGCCCCCAGCTCTATAAAGTGCATATCACCATCAGCAGCGGGCTATTATATGTAGGTATAGGCTCAGCATCAGCATCACACATCATATCGCTAAAGTCGTGCTGCTGCATCAAACTATTTTAGTTCAATTCCATTAGCTGGATCTAAATTTAGGAACCTATGCCTATGCGTTGCGGTGTTTTAGAGGATTTTCAAAAACTAACAATAGGAAATCCAGAAAAAAATATTTTGTTTGTTGAATGTTTTGTATTATTATTCAAGTATAACCGGCGTGTTTGTAGATATAGCAATGGCGATCTAAATAGAACATTTTTTAGCGTCATATTGAAATGAGGCATGCCGCAAGTGTTTGGCGGTTGGTGGGACGAGCAACCGCTTCACATATGCAATCCTCTTTCAATAGGGTGACCAGAGCTTTTGGAGCATACTTAAATATAAATTTAAAAAATATATCAGTCACTGAGAAATTAAGGCATTTTAAATATTTTATTAGTTTGCAAACAAAATTTAAATAAAATTGCACAAAAGTAGTACACCTGGGCAGCCTACTCACTTGGCTTAAAATGGATCTGGAATAATGTGTCCACATTGCGCATCAAGAGAAGGAGTATGAATATGATTTGAACATCCACTTCGATTTTCAGTACATATTTCGAAGACGATGACAATGATGTGGCTGTGGCCCCTGTCCTCATGTACCACCCCCAGGCTGATGGTTTGCTCATCCCCATATACGTATACCTACTCCGCGATTTCATCTCTGTCAAAGGGAAATATTCATCGAGCGGATATTGATGGCGGATATAATGGAACTGCATGTTGTTATAAATTCCACACGGCAAATGGAAACGGGGGTGAGGTGGGGGCGAGAGAAGAGAGTTGAATTGAAGTAGCTCTATTTGTTCTCTGCACTGCGGTGGCGGATATAAAATATAGCGGTAGCGACTGTGGTGGGTGGATGAATATGGTTGCCTTCGTATACGTCAAATTTCTGGGCTCGATTGGTGGAAAATTCTAACTTTAATGGATTTCCGTTAAATAACAGAAACAATGCGTGAAGTGAAATATTTCAATACTTTTCTTTTGTTTTTTTTTTTTTGTTGATTTAGTGATGGGTTTCTTATATTTCTGTTATTTTCCGCTCCTTCATCGGTTACAATCCAATTCACTTGCTCTTTCCAATCGGGCATGTGGTGTGTAAATGGAAAATAACACTTTGACTATATACATAAGTATGTGCACTTTGCTTTATGACTTTCAAATGGTAGGTAGTTCTTTATTTTTTTGAAGAATGTAAAGGCTTTAACAATAGAACCTGTTTTAGTGTACATTTTATACCCACAACCCAAAGTTATTTTGTTTCATTCCACACAGAGCAGCAGGAGTAACGGAATCACTATAAATCCTCAGTTGTTCATTCGTGAATTATACATTCGTGTATACATTCGGTTCCGGGGGACAGAAAGTAAATTTATGAGGATTCTAGCGAATATGAATACTTATGCTTAATGGGTGCTCAAAAAGACTGCAATGTATATGGGATGATGTTAACGCGTATAGATAAAAAACTGAATAAGATAAAATCATATTTGTTTCTTCTATATAAAAGATATTTGTGTCTTGATTATAAGCTTTTATATATGGTAGTCGTGTAAAGCCAAGGACTTTAGATACAGCTTGGATGTAGGTATGTTTTTTTAGAAATATTACAACAAGTTCCTTATATCAAAGGGCACGGTAGTGCCCAGCCAAGTTCAAGCACTACACCCTTTTTACAGGATCAAACTCAGGCGATTTTCGACCCCCTCTAACTTCAGTGCCAATAAAGCCAGAAACTTGAAACTCACAGCATTTGCTAAGCTCACCAGGTTTAGTCAACTCACCAAAATTCTTTAGCATCAGTGGTTCCCAAGATTTAAGACTGCAAAAATTGCAAAAACCGTAACTGACTGACTCACAGCTTTTCCCGACATCGTAGAATCTTGCAATTCCGCACAACGGTAGGCCTTGTGGAAAAAATCGAAAATTTAAGATTTTTCATTCAGGGGGGCGTCAGGCGCGAACGCAAGAAAAAATTTCGGGGTGGAGGGGGTTTTAGACTGAAAACTCAAAAATTAAGAGTGAAATTGTATGGCGGGGAAGTTAAATTCATACATTTCGGGGGGGGGGGGGGGAGGGGTTGAACACCCCTTACTTTCGCGCCTGGGGGACGTGGTACCCGCCCATTTTCATAGAATTGATATAAATTACTTAGAGCACTTCTGATTGTCGCAGATTGATAAAATTCGATACAGCGGTAGGGCTTAAGGTGAATGCAAAGACAACATTTTAAAATTTTTCATTCAGGGGGCGTGGTAGCCGCCCTTGGAGCACTTTTGACTCTCGCAGGCAACGGACAAATTTTAAAATTTGAGATTTTACATTCAGGGGCGTGACAACCACCCATTTGCATAGAATTGTTGCCAATCATAAGGAGCACATCAGATTGTCGTAGAATGATGAAATTTGG
Source organism: Melangyna quadrimaculata (assembly GCA_949320155.1). Lineage (NCBI taxonomy): Eukaryota > Metazoa > Arthropoda > Insecta > Diptera > Syrphidae > Melangyna > Melangyna quadrimaculata. The sequence goes on along the minus strand of OX439485.1, from coordinate 173,774,953 downwards.
TAGAAAGGTAGGGCTAGAAGTTGAAGCAAATGCAAAATTTTAAAATTTGAGATTTTACATTCAGAGGGCGTGGTATCCGCCCATTTTCGCAGAATTGATATCAATTATATGGAGAACTTCTGGTGGTGGTGGTAGAGCAGTAGAACTTAAAATGCAAACAAAGGCTAAATTTTAAAATTTGATATTAAGCATTCAGGGGGCGTGGCACCCGCCCATTTTCTCAGAATTGATAACACCTATTTAGAGAAGTTCTGATTGTCGTAGAATGATGCAATATGGTAGAGTGATATGCGATAGGACTTGACTTTGACTTGAGATTTTACATTCAGTGGGCGTGGCAGCCACTTATTTTCACAGAATTAATATTAAATATATTGGGAGCAATTCCCATTGGTGCAGGATTAGGGAATTCGGTAAATGGGCTAGTTTTAAGCTGTATATACGTACAAAGAAAAAGTTGAAGTCATGAAATTTTGCATGCAGGGGCGTTTCATCCACCCACTTCTTATAAATTATTATCATTTCAATGGAGCACTTCTAACTTATAAAAATTGAGCTCGCTGGCAGGTTTTCATTTCAAAATTGAGTAATTGGGTAAAAAGAGAAAACTTGCCAAGTAAACGAACTCAATTTAAGTCAGTAATCATTAAATAACAGATTTCTCTGATAATTTTGAGGTTCTTACTTATTACTCTACTTAAAATATTTGATATTTAACATTGATATACTTAGAACTTGGCGTACTTTTAGATCTCATTACTTTTAAGGGCTGACTTATTACGCAAAGTTTTTGTAGAAAGAAGAACTTGGCTACTTTTTTAACATTTATGTTTTTGTTGCGATACATAATGCTTGATGCTACCGAAAAAAGGTGCTTATAATTACCTATTTAAAATTGTAGCAGGCCGACACATGTGACTTTTTCGCTGTCCAGTATTTCTGGGTTTATTATAAACACAGACTCACCTTGGCTACCATCAGGTAGTTGATGTTTGAATTAATGTTGGTCCTTCAAGGTGTTTAATGTGTTTGATAGTTAGTTGATTGAATGGGAGATTTCCTTGTCGAATTATTATGAATGAGATGCGGGGGCATATCAATCACAATAGCATTTTTCTAGAGACCTCCATTGTCTTAAGTTCGCGGCTCTGGGGACTTTGGATATGTTATATCTGTCTAGCAGTTACCACTGCCACTTAAAATTATAACCCAGAATATGATTTGTTTTTTGCTTTTATTCTAAAATTTTGGATCCTTGTACATAAAGTATCGGAAAGGTCAGCTTTCGTTCGTCAGAACCCGTTTAACCGATCTTTATTGATTTTATAAGATACCTACGAGTAGACTACATACTATACTGTTTCCTTATTTGAATTTCTGTTCTCGTTCTGTTTGTGGATACTTTTCTGTTCCCTGATTTCTATTTGAAGATAAAATGTGTGGTGTTTGGTATAAACATAATAACTCCATAACAAAATTTCCTTTTGATGCCTCAAATTTGGTACAAATATGCATTGAATTGAAAATAAATAGGTAAGTCTCTTATTTTTCTAACATTTTAGTTCAAATTCAAATGTTCTTATCTTCAAAATTCGTTTATGGAGATATCATGTTTTAACCAAAAACTACAGATTTTTAGTTCAAAAAACTGTGAATGGTATTTAATTAATACTAGTATCGCCAGTGGCCGAATATTCGGCCAGCGAAACAAACACCAAATTCATGGATACGTCATAGATTATCTTTTTACTACTCTATATAAGATCCATGACAACTTTGAAAATTTAAGAAAAGCAAAACAAATTAAAAAAAAAACAAAAAAAATTTACGGATACGTACATTTTGCTTTAGCTTTCGTTCAAATTCTTGAACTTGTACTTAAAAACAAAAAAAAATGATATTTTATTACTTATTTTTTAAATATTTTGTTCACTAACTATACAACTGTAAACCATAATAATTCACGTATAAAGCACATATAACACTTACTACTTTATTTTCTTAGTTAAACCAAATTTAGTTCTGCTTAAATTATGAAAATTTAAATTTCTGAATTGAAATTCGATATTACGTACACCCTGGCGTATACGTACTTTTTTACTGTATAGCTTTAAAAAAAATATAAAAATATGCTCCCGCTTAGTAAGTTCAAAATGGACGGATATATTTCACATTCAAACGACCATTGGTCTTTTTAATACTTAAAAGAGTTGCGAGAGCGAGACAGAGCACACATAAAAGGTGTTCAAATCCTCTGAACCCTTGAAGCGGGCCACCTAAGGTACTGATGCCCAAAAAAAATGTTGTAAAACATTCAAAATTAATTCTGAAAACCTAAAATTTCAGATTTTTATCAATGTTGCTGGAAAAAGTCTAAGCTTTACCGGTGAATTCTAAAATGTACTTATTTTGGAGTTTTGCAACAACATTTTTTACAGGTCTCGATTGAGTTCCAAATAAAGTTTATAATAATAATAAACATACTGAATCACGCCCTATTTATAAATGTTACTATTTTAGAAGTGTTGATGTTTATGAAGTTTAAGATTGATGTTTGCTTTCAGAAATGATATCAAAGTTTAGCAAAAATGTACATGAATAGTAAAATTAGTTGCGATTGCTTGAACATTGATTTTTAAATCTGAATGTTTACTTTCATGAAGTCGGAGGTAATCTTGCAACATAACGTGTATCTAGTGGCCCTGGGTAATACAGAAATAAAAACTGGTTTATATTGAGAAATACGATTTCAAATAAACAATCTCACTTTTTTCAAATACTTTCAAGCATATGTATATGTATATATGTACGCGTCGTACATACAAATAATTTATTTTTTGATTTTAAAGCTTAGTCTACTATACTTCAATATTTATGTATTTCCTATGGAAGTTAATGTTGGTCAAAAATATATAAAAATGTTATTTTCTGTGCTTGACGGTTAGATATGGATTACAAATTTTCCACCAAAACATCCAAACCAATAATGGTCATCATCTCCCGATATTTCAGACTTCTAGCCCCAACCCTTAAAATGATAAAAATCATTTAAGTGGAAAAATGTCCATTAAATTCTTTAACAGCTATACAGACATAATTTTTGGCATGTGCACATCTGTGGGGCAAAACCTTTCCAACGTTATATAATTTATGTAGTTCCGTTGAGTATTTACAGAGAAAAGTGTACCTTTAGGTTTTGCTTAGGTTTTGCTAAGCGTATTAATACATTAATACATAGATATCCCTCAAAAATTTTTCGCCTAAAAGTTCTTGATTTTTAATTTCTAAAGAAAAACATAAATTGATGGAATCCGTAGCCGTAGGGAAAAGTTCAATACTGAGACCTTTACATATAAAAATATATACATATACAATACGCAGCTATCGATTTCGTTTATTTCTCAACATTTTTCAAAAATAGCTCTGAACATTTTAATTAAGCTTCGCATTACAACGTTATTTCAAGGAAAACACGGTTTTGGTAAAATTTATCAAATATATGGTATATGGAAGTTTTTACAAAAATTGTCTCATTTTTAGATTATTTCTGATAATTTGCTATATAGCTCCAAAAATCTTGTCGGCTATCCTGTGTGACCGCCTAAAACCTTTTGTCAACGATCTGATCGGCCCCTATCAGTGTGGTTTTAGGCCAGGCAAGTCAACCATCGATCAAATGTTCACACTCCGACAGATTTTAGAAAAATCCCGGGAATTCCAGATCGATACACACCACCTTTTAATCAATTTTAAAGTCGCGTATGTTAGCGTGAAAAGGGACGAATTATACAGAGCCATGTCATGTCTCGGCTTCCCTGACAAACTCGTCCGATTGTGCAGGATGACGATGGAGAAATCTCGCTGCTCCGTCAAAATTGGTAAGAACACCACCGATTCCTTTGATGTTGAGAAAGGATTTAGGCCAGGCGACGCGTTATCATGCAACTTATTCAACATCGTTCTTGAAGCAATTGTACGCAACGCACATGTCAACACCGGCGCAGCGGTAAAATCTATAAAAAGTCCGTTCAATGGCTTGCGTATGCAGATGACATAGACATTGTCGGCAGAATCGGAGGCGGCTAAAATGGGATTGGCGGTTAATGAGGACAAGACGAAGTATATGCTGTCATCGAGAGAGGAATCTCAACATCTTTGACTCGGGCAAAATGTCACGATGACCAGATATAACTTCGAAGTTGTCAAGGACTTTGACCTGGGCTCCACTATTACCTCGCAAAATGACATCAGTGCAGAGATCAAGCGAAGAATTACTCTTGCCGACCGCTATTTCTTCGGTCTTAGAAGGCATTTAAGTAGTAAGGCCCTCTCTCAGAGAACCAAGGAGACTTTATACAAGACCATAATCATCCCGGTCTTGCTCTATGGCTCAGAAGCATGGACACTGAGAAAATCGGATAATAATGTGCTAGGGTGCTTTGAGAGGAAGATTCTTCGTGTGATTTTCGGTCCGGTGTGTATCGAAGTAGTGTGGAGAAGAAGATTCAACGACGAACTATACGGGCTATACAGCGAGGTTGACCTGGTCAAAAAGCTGAAAATTCAGCGGCTGAGATGGATGGGGCACGTGGAGCGTATGGACAGCAACGCACCTGCCCGACGAGTCTTTGAACCCAACTCCGATGGGGTACGCAGCAGAGGAAGAACCCGTAACAGGTGGCGCAAACAAGTGGATGACGACATCAAAGCACTCGGTGTGCGCAACTGGAAGCGGCTAGCTAGGAACAGAGCTGGCTGGAAGGGCTTGTTAGTTGAGGCCGAAGCCCATCCTGGACTGTGAGCACCATCTAAAGTAAGTAAGTAAGCCCCAACAATTTTATTCCAATTCTGCGCTCAGGTTAGTTCTAAAATACCTCAACAACGTTGCATTTCACTTATTTACAAAAAAAACTATTTACAAAAATCAGAAGAAGCTTTTTTTAATTAATTTTAACATTTTGCACACTTTTTCGTAATAATGCTATTTACGATACGTTTATGAATTTATACAAACCTGGAATCTCTTATGTCTACTACTTCAAATGTAAAATTTATATTTTAGTACAAAAAATGACATGAATACGCATAGGTTACTACATTCAAAAGCTAATTTTTGGAAGTTATAATATCCTAGGACTCCGATATTCGGCATCCTTTCATGACAAAAATCCTGCGTAATTATGCCTCAATATATTGATAACATTTTATCTAAAAAAAAAATTCCAACTTAAGTATTGTAATATATTAATCAATTTTAATCGATCATCTTTCCCCAAAGACAGTTTTGTTTGCTAATACTTATAATAATTATTTTACTATATAATACCCACCATAATCTTTCAAGTGGGCTAAAAAAATGATAACACATTTCCCTTTTTCAACGCATACGGTAGGTATCTGTATATATCTATCAATGGTTTAACATGACATGGCCTGAGATTTACAAGGGCTTAATCAAATCATTTCCATAGGCCTAAACAATCATTAATAACCGTATTCGATCAATTTGTGGAATATGATAAAAGTTCTTAACATGATAATTTTCGGTTCCCGTCAATAAATATTAATAATACCGCACTTCTCAAATCCCAACCCCCTGATAGCCATATGTCACATAATTTCCATACCAGTTAGATTTTTTTTTATTTTCTTTTATTTTGAAAACAGTTGTGCTGAATTTTCGATGATATAAATGCATATACATACATATAGGAGCCCCAATCAATAACAATGATTATAAAAATAAAACAAAAAATAGACTTAAATTCATCGTCCAAAGTGGATTGCCTATCAGTTATAAGCCAGAATTTTCTTATCAAAAATAAGTAGGTATGACTTTTGGAACAATATGTCACTGTTGAACAATAGCATAATATCGGCGATATTGGTACGTAGAAAGTTTAATTATCATTGTGCAAATATACATATATTTTACGATAAAATAATAAGTGGGTGTAGACCACTCGGAGAGAGCGTATTAGCGGCAGTCCTCATAAAGGTTTAATTTAATTACTGGGCAATAAGAGTGATTATTTTATTACTATGCAATAAAAATGAAAATAGGTATTTTTTTCATTGAATAAACTATAAAAAATATTACTCCAATTTAATTTTGTTGATTCCAATCATACATACATATTTATATTTATTTGCTGCCATGGATTATTATTCCTTTATACCTTATACAGATATGTATATTAAAAAAAAGCCATTTCTCATGAGGGAAATATTTCCGTTTCGTTTGAACACTCGAAATTTCCATAGAAAATACACGCAGTTTTCACAGTTCAAAGTTTATAGAAATGTTTTAATTTTAATTATAAGTTAAAAAATTAAAAATAATTATGTTTGATAGTCCCTAATGCATTTAATATTTAATATACATAATATGTGACAAACTTACAAAGCATGGAAATGTAAATGCTTGGAGACACGCCGTGTTACCCTTAGCTTATATGAATGAAATGATGCCCAGATATTTGTATTGTTTATGATCACAGTAAGTGGTGACAAGAAATAATTATGAATATTTTCAAAATAAGCCCACAGCCTTTGGCATAGATTAACACCCGTATTCATAAAGACAAAATAGTTATTTTAGCTCCCTTGTTCAAGAAAACAACACCATGTAATAAGAATTTTCTGGGCTCAAACTAAAGGCAATTGCGCACTGCTCCATTCGAGTCCGACTTATTTTTATTTCATGGTGTAATTTTCCTAAACATGGGAGCTCAAATAACTATTTTTTCTTTACGAATAAGGGTGTAAGTACTCACTGATTTGTTTTTGCAAAAATAAACAGTGTAACATAATTTTAATTTAGCTTTTTATATTTAATTACCTTATAAGCTTTAATTTAAGTCAAATACTAAAAGCAGGCGGTTTTGAGTCTTAGAGTTTTTGAGAAAATTGAAATTAATTGTTTGGTTTTTACTTTCATATCATCATTTTTGTTCAGCCAAATTGTAACCCACACCGCTGTAGATTCTGTTTTCTCCTTAAAACCAAGGGTGGCTAAACATTTAACTGTTCAAAACAAAATTAAGCCAAATCTCCAAAGATCTCACACAAATCACGTTTTTCTTTGATTTTCCATTAAGCTTATGCATTTTTATTTTTATAAATATAAATCGAAAATTTTTTAGAATATTAGTCAGTTTACCTTTAAAACACATAATTTCGAAATGTAGCCTGTGGCGTATACTTACTACTTTTTTTAATATTTGTACATACCTAAATATAAAAGGCAAAAATATATGCAGAGTGATTGGTTTGAGGTGCACCAAAAATCTGTAACGATTAGGTTGGGTTAAGACAAGAAAAAAATCATATGGGGTCTATTTCCCTCCGTTAAGGGGGCGTGGGGCAATTGTCTAAAACATTAACTTAAAACAGGAAAAAAATTATATATGTATAAAGAACGGTAAGGCTTGCAATGCCCTGCCATACCGTTTTGGAAAGCAAGAAAATCTCTTCTTTAATTATAATTTTAAATTAAGTTGCGTTTGTAAATAGTTTTTAAAAAATTAATTTTCAATCTCGAAATTTTGAAAAAAAAAAATTAAAAAAATGTTTCAAACTAATTTTTTTCGAAATTGTATGTAATTAAATACCTCCCTCCTGTATGACTTTTTTCTTGTCCCAACCTACTCGTTACAGCTTTTTGGTGCACCTTGTACCAATCATCCTGTAAAAACAAATTAACCAATTTTTTTCTTTTAATTTCATTTCTTAGCGTCAAGTTATGGTTTGAATGTGGACTTTTAATTTTTTTTTATTACTAAAGTTTAAATTATTAATTGTTAGTACGTACTATATGAGTATTGGACTCGTCCTTGAAAATTGTCTTCTTCATTAATCAATAGTTTCAAAAATTTGTACAGATTTTTTTTTGTAGTTTAAATGGAAATTGTTAGTTGTTATTTTATATGCATGTGATAAACCAAGAGGTAATTGATTAGACGAAATTAAAACAATAAAACATATTGTGGGGTATTTTCCCCCTTAAAAAAATAGTGGTAATTTAAAAAAAAAAAATATTTAAGAGAAGAAAATATATACGTTTGGCTACAGCTTATTTTAAGCCATAAATCAATTAATTTTTTAATAGATGAATTCTTGAAGTTGTTTGTGTGAATATTTAAAAACAAAATAAATTTTCAATTATACACTCCGCTCCACTTGAATAGAAACAAACCTTCTGTTTACTGTCTGAGCATGTAGCGCTTTGGTAAATTTATAAATTCACCTTTTGATTTTAGTTCTTATAAGACGGATCTATTTCGAATAAAACTGCAGAGACAGAATATTTCAGGAAAATACCATTTGATTTATTTTTTACCACTTTTCTAATTACTTCATTTAAAACACTGTTTTTTTTTTGCGCGACTTGAATAGAAACATTCTCTTAAATAAGGAAACAAATTAAAAAAATGCAGTAAAATTGGGTAGTTTTCTATTCGTAATCATATTTTAATATGTTTGCTACCATCTTTATTTACAATTACTTGAAAACCCCCGTTTGCAGACTGAATTATGCAGTTATTTTATAAAATTTAAAGAAATTGCACTTCATGGTTCTTTGATTGCAGCAATAAGTGATTCTTTGTCCTCATATTGTCGGTCAGAATCGTTAACTTTACGAACCATCCATCCTCATACGTTTTCAATAATATTTAGGTCCGGAGAATACGGTGGCCATTGAAGTAAGGTAACATTTTTTTCGGATATCCAACTGTTAATGATCCTTGCATTGAGGATTGTCACGTTTTCTTGTTGAAATATCCATGGCATTGCTCCAAAGAAATCGGTAAACTTAGGGAAAGCTTCTTGCAGTATTTCCTTGAAGGAGTTTGCCGTCATTTTCAATGTGGGAAAGTCCAGAACAATTGTTCAAAACCAGAAAATCGCATCCCACGCCATTACACCGTCTTCTCGGCTATAGTGGCGCTCCAGAAACCTGGGTTCCTCCCTTATAACATGAAAAAAGTAATTATATCCGTCCGGGCCATCATAATTGATTTTTTTTCGTCAGAAAATACCACTTCTGTCCACTCTTCCTTCCACGTCATATTCTTCCTGCAAAAATCTATTATATTTTGTCTTCGTATTGCATTTAACGGTGGTTTTTTCTTCAATTTTAGGCGCTTTTAATGTTGTGACCCACGAATAACACGTCTAATAGTGTTAAGACTCGCTGTAATACCCCTCTTAGCCTTGATTTTAGCAGCAGAGCCGCTTGAATTTGAAGCCAGTCTAATTATCTTTCTACGGTCTGCTGCTGTTGTGGCTTTTGATTGTCTACATTACACATTTTTCCATAGTTTTCATTATTTCTATGGTTCGACCAAACAATTTTCACACTTCTGCGTATTTTGTTGGCAATTGTGCGTAGGTGAAGCTTGTTTTTCGCGTATACTTCTATTTTGGCTTTTTCTGCAGGGTTTTATGGTTTTCCGCGGCCCATCTTTTCTTTGATCAAACAATTATTATTTTTAATCTACACTACTCTTCTTATAACAACATTTTTTCTTCTTACGGTAATCTATAGAGACAAAACGCACACTGTTTTTATTCAATTGGCGCCAAAAAAACAGCGTTTTTAATGAAGTAATAAGAAAAGTGGTAAAAACTAACCTAATGGTATTTTCCTGAATTATTCTGTCCCTGCAGATTTATCTTTTAGGAACTAAAACCAAAAGGTGAATTTATGAATTTACCAAAGCCATACATGCTCTGATAGTAAAAAAAAAGTTTGTTTCTATTCAAGTGGAGCGGAGTGTATAAGGAAAAAAGTAATTATGACTTTTCTCACAGAATAAAATAAATGTATAATTTGAATAAAACTTGATTAGAGCATTGAATTTAAAAAAAAAATATGTTCAATGTACATTTTACAATGTACATACCTTCAATTTTGAAAAAAAAAGTAATTATGTATGTATTTTTTTTAAATTATTTTTGTGCAAGTTTTGAATAGAAAATTATTTTTTTTTTTAAACTATTTGCTCAAAGAACTCGATTTAAATTAAAAAAATAATTATTTCAAATTAAGAGACCTTAATTATATAAGAGCGAGCTAATACCATCCATTAGTGAGCAATTTTCATTGTAAATTTTCACATCTCTTGCTCCCATAGTCTTTTAGGTCAGGACAATCCCAAAAATTAAAATAGTCTAACCTATGTACTGTATACTCTAACCTTTAACACACAAAAATGACATAAGAATATGATTATTATACATACATATATGCCAGCCTCGTCCACCTAAAAACTAAAAAGTTTTTTTTCAGGGCTACTGCCTCTTGCGAGGAATTGACAAATCCTCCAAGAGTATCATTTGTCACGAATAAGTGCTTCTCGTCTAGCCGTTCGGATTCGGCATAAAATTGTAGGTCCCTTCCATTCCTGTCGAAAGGCGCACACAGGAATGGTTGCGAGTTGTTAGTCACTAGGCCCTGGTTCTTCATGAGCCGTTGTGCCACCCAATTTATTTATTTTATATGCTTTAATGAGGACTTCATATTTTTTTTACGATTTCCTTTTTATACAAAACGACATTAATCCACAATCCCATCACTCGCTTGGTCAAAGAATACAGACCGAATTTTTTTTTTTAAACTTACTCTATAGCCTACAATATTGCAACATTTTATTTACTTGCATTAACATTTAATGTCCCATCTCAAGTCCTCACCGTAATTATAACACCACGCGTTCGTTGCCTTTGCCCGTCGTATGTCCGCATGACTTAGCACGCACTCATAAAATTAATTCCTGCATATAAATTACCCAGACCCACTGTGCTTGTTTATAGAAAATACGTGAAGTTGGTGTCATAATTATTCTTTGACATTCCCCGGGGATAATTATTAAAGAATGAATCCAATCCCCAAATATGCATTGCCTAAATGAGGAGAGTCTACTTGAAACGTTACGTCAAGCTCGTCAAACTTAGCCGTATCGCACATGCGAAGGTGTTAAATAGCGTACAACAAAGGATTAGTATACTTGCAATAAGACGGGAGCTTATGTTAATCATGCCTGACCATCGCGGACGTCAGTCGTCTGCTCAACAATTCCCCAAGGGTTGAATGGTCAGTTCGAACGTTATGGCACAACAAAAACTTTTCCGTTATATATTTTCGAATTGAATTTAAATACCTTCCAAATCGTATGGATGAAGGACTTTCGTTTGTAATTATCAAGAGTGATTTTTTTGTGTGGAATGTCATTCCATTGACACCTTGTTTGCGCTATTCAACGTATACAGACGGCCGGCGAGTTTATTGTTCAACCGGAAACGACAACGAGTACAACAATATCCAATATTGGTATATACATATCTTGGTCGGGGTTTTTAATTTACCTAATGCAACTCGGAGTCAATTTCGATAAGTGACGTCACAACAGAGGGTTGAATACGAATCGAATTGAATGCAATAATTATTGTTGTGCCTTTGCTTGATTTTTGTCAGCGATTGTGCATTGTTTGCATTTGCGATGTCAAAGTTCGATTCTCTGACAGATGTTGGCGGCAACGGTCGGTCGGTGGTGGTGGTGGATGTGGTGGTGGCATGATGTGAAAAATCCAAAATCTCATTTCCTTGACAAACAAAAAATTAAATATACATACAATATAGGTATGAGTGTAATGTGTGTTTGTGTATGGTATGGAAGGAAAAAGAAACAGGAACCAACTTCCGGGAAAGTCAGGACTGTGATGTCTTTTTAATAAAATTGATGTTCAATGCAAACATTCCTGGTTCCACAAATGAATTCTACACACACAAAAGTTTTTCTACCAAAGTAAACAAGCTTCTTACATATGCGGGCCCTGTTCGGTTCGGTTCGTTTTACTTGAGAGGGTTTTCATATATAGTTGGAGTAGGTTTATAGAGCTCCTTGTATGCTCAATAATGTATGCACCACATTTCAAAATGGCAAATTTCTCCAAAATGGCATATGAGGGTGTATATGATTAAATGTGTGCGCATGCATTATGAATGCGACAGTACCCTATAGAAAGCATATGATGTGGAGTCCTTGTAGGAGAAACACAAAGTTCAAGCTTTAAACAAGATGATGGGATTGGCCTTCTCTGTACGATCTAGGCTAAATATTTGTTTTTGAGTTGTGTTTTTGAATATGAATTCTTATTATGATGAGATATTTAACTTTCAAAATCATTGAAAGAGGATTTTAAATAAAATTCAGATGCCAATTCAGAGAATTTCAAAGAATTACAAACAATCTTGCTTTAGAGAAGATAATAATAATTTGATTGTTTCTGTTGTGGGCATATATAAGTAAATTGATATGTATTCTGATGCACCGAACATACCTACTAAATTACTAGCTTAGCTTTCAGTATTTCTTGCTGTTATTAATTTTCTGTTGAATGCTATAAGCTAGATGATTTTATGTTGTTTGATGGATTCTTTTTTGCGAAAATTAAGAAAATTAAATAAACTAAATTCATTGTTTTAAAGAAATCTATGCTTTTGTGTATTTAAGTTTATTGGTTTTCCTGCATTAGTCCAGTAATGAGCGGATTGAGGTAGTGAGGGATTTTAAGTATCTCGGTGTTTTGTTGACATCTAATTAAACTTTAGCAAGCACGCTAAAGAAAAGAGCTGTGAAGCTAAGCTGGCCCTTAACATTCTCTGGCATACATTTTTTTCAAATCAAAATATTGATCTTCGATGTAAATATAAAGTTTTTAACGCAACTGTGAACACGAGTTTGGGCTTCGGAGTGCAGGCATTTGGAGTTACCCCTTTTGAAGAATTCGAAGCTGTGCAAAGGTACTTCTTCAAGCGTCCATTTAGACTACCCAGCTCAACGCCGACCTACGCAATACATATGGAATCTGGATTACCACCCATATACATAAACAATTTAAAAGCTCACGCAGACTACTTAACAAAAGTTATGAAAAGAAGTGATAATAGTCTACATAAATCACTAATGGGTACTTTGGTGCGATCCAATGCCTCTCCCTTCAGGGAATAGAACCAGCTGGCCTTATCACTCGATATTACTGCGAATTTATTGGCAACAAACGTAGCCGATTGGAGTGATGTCTTTGCAACAATCGTCTCTAAGGTCGATGAAAAAATGTACGATCAACATTTAACAAGAGCATCAACATCAAGCTCCAGATTAATCTATAGAAATCTTAACCACCAATTGTTTTCTGATCTAAATTACTTCAGCAGTCAACACTCACCCGAAGTTATAAGTACTATTTTCCGAGCAAGGGTAGAAATCCTGAATCTTAACTTCTTACCTCATAGACCAGACTTTTTGTTTTTTATTTTATATTAAGCGCGTGCAAAAGGGGTTGTGACTACCCTTAAGATGATAAACACAGCACGAGCGATTAGGTAGATTGGAGGGTATTTAAAAGGAGATACCGATGCACATTGGTTTTGAACGTCTGTAGATCACAATGAGAGAGGAAAATTGAGCTGGGTAGAGCATTCCACATTCGAGTAGTGCGACTAAAGAAAGAATCTCTGTACTTAACAGTACGACCGAAATTGGGCTCAAGGGTAAACTGATGGGCATTCCTAGAAGCTCGAGTATTACGGTTGAATTGTTTAAGGGGAGGAATGCAACTGGCTATTTCACTAGAGCATTGTTTATGGAAATAACGGTAAAATAACGAAAGACATGAAACATTTCGACGGTGCTCAAGAGATGAGAATGTTTCCGTTATAGTTCTTTCACCTATCATTTAAAGAGCTCTCTTTTCAATTTTATCCAATAAACTCAAGTGGGTTATTGGAGCACCTGCCCAAATGTGAGAGTTATACTCAAGTTTTGGACGAATATAGGCTTTGTAGATCACAGCCAGATCAGAAGGGGAGACAAATTTCTTGCATCGACGGAGAAAACCTAAACACTTAGCAGCATTTTTGGCGATGTCGAATATGTGATCGTTCCATAAAAGGTGGTCTGTGACACACATAGCGAGGACTGAAAGCTTTTCGGTTTCCTCAATGCAAGTGCCACTCATGGATAGTGGCATGGGGGGGTAGGTTTTGTTTTAACGACAGTAGACAGCATTGAGTTTTTGAAGCATTAAATTCTACACGATTTTTTATTCCCCATTGGACAATGCTGTCGAGATCAGAATTGAATGAGCTTATCATACGCTGCCGTTCAAGTTCCACATCCGAACGACATGGATGTGAATCTAAGAACGAATATGAAAAGCTGAGGGTACTGTCGTCAGCGAAATAATTTAATGGATTAGAAGTTTCAGATAAAAGATCGTTTATGAATATAAGGAAGAGAGTCGGAGACAGAACGGAGCCCTGGGGCACACCAGCATTTATTTTGTGAATTTCAGACTTGAAACCATCCAATACAACTTGTATTGAACTTGTCCGAAAGGTAATTTCTAATCCAACGAAGAAGAGATTCATCGATACCAAATGTACGCATTTTCGATAAGAGAGCTTGATGCCAAACTCTATCAAATTTTAGAAATATCAAGCGCAATAATCTTACTTTCTCCAAAACGATGTAAAGATTTGTGCCACTGTTCGGTGAGATATACCATCAGATCACCAGTGGACCTATTGCTACGAAAGCCGTACTGCCGGTCATTAAGAAGCTTTCGTTCTTCGAAATATTTCTTTAGCTGAAAATTAATCAGCGTTTCCATGACCTTGGAAAGAAGGGACGTAAGCGCAATTGGCCGATAGATGGAGGGGGAAGGCTGGACAAATGCTGTTTTCCATCCACTCGGAAAGAGACCAGTAGAGTAGGACAGATGGAAAAGCTTACGCAGTGGTTTTGCCAGCGTTGAAGAACACCTCTTCAGAACTTGCAGCCAACTTGTAACCTATGTAATAGAAGAGAGACAGAAGATATTTTCCATTTTATTGCCATTTGCCCTTTACTGCAGGAAATAAGACGATTGTATTTCCAATAAAGTTTTTTGTCTTTAAACAGTTTATATCAAATTTTAAACGGCCAGTGGGGTTGGCTTAACTTATACAAATTCTGTAATCATGCTATGACTTATCGTAATAGCTTTTAAACATTTATACGTTTCATTCAGATTTTTATTGCATTTTCATTCAGTTACACCTATAACTTCAATATTTGTTTGTTTCAAATCATTAAAAAAATGTTACCTTTTATGTTTTAAATCATCGAAAATTACTTACTTTTTTGTTTCAAATCATTAAAATTGTTATTAATATCAGTTATATTCAGCCCTATCAGGAGATTCACCCGAAAAACTTTTCCCCCGAAATATTTTTGTTCCCCCGGATTTTAAAAAGCTATCAGGAGTTTCGCCCGAATAAGATTTCACTTCGAATTTAGAACTGACAGTTCGAAAAATAGGTATGTTTAGAAAACAGCCCTCAATAAATTTCCCCATCTCTGTTATGTAATCAGAGAATGAAATATGAACTTAAGTTTTTGATTGAATATAAAAAAAGTATAAAATGAATGAGATGTTACAATTTCCTGTTAAAATTGTGGTTACTGAGTGTCATGATACGCTTTTTAATTCTTCTCCTATCGATTTCTTAAAAAAAACATTCTGAGTAAGCGGATATACAAAATTTCCCTCTCCGTTTTTAAGCATGGTGTCTTTTCGTTTTCAGAAAATGAACAAATCTACTACCTGAATTTTTGTTTTGACAGCTGTTGTTGACAACCAGC
Organism: Melangyna quadrimaculata; assembly: GCA_949320155.1. Taxonomy (NCBI): domain Eukaryota; kingdom Metazoa; phylum Arthropoda; class Insecta; order Diptera; family Syrphidae; genus Melangyna; species Melangyna quadrimaculata. Next base: position 173,759,261 of record OX439485.1, on the reverse strand, counting down.
AAAGATTTAATCAAGCGACGAATATAAATAATTTGTTTTTGTTTATATTTTCTAGTGTTGCAAGAAAGTGTACATAATTCAAGTGTCTAATCTAAAAATTAAAATTATAAAGTACAATTAATTTTAAAGATATAAAATTGCAAAACATATAGCCATGTAGATATATCCTATTGCTTGGAAGGAAGGAAGGAAGAAGAACAGGCAGCACTGACGAAGTGGTCGGAGGCAGTTAAGAGATCACTCCAATCCTTTGGAGTTAACTGAACCATTGAAAATAAAACAAAAACTAATAAATGTATGGTATTAATAAACAATTTTGTCGAAAAACTAACATTTTAACGTTGTTACCGTCCTCTTCGCCTCCAAAATTTAAGTGAAAATTTTAGCTGAAAAATGTGTGATATTTCGCCCGAATTGAATGCTCATGATAAGGGGAATCTTTTGAAAATGAATTTTTTTTGGGTGAAACTCAAAATAAGGGAAAAGAAAAAGGGAATATTTTTCGGGTGGAATGCCATTCGGGCGAAACTCTTGATAAGGCTGATTATATTCTTTCTCGAAAAATTTGTGAATCTGTATCTGCATAACTTAATTCAATTTATTAAATTGTATTTTTTTATTTTTATAAATATAATTGTCTGAAATTTTATTAAAATTTCTTTATAGTTATATATATTTTTTTTCTAATGAATTGTCATATCCGGCAGACGGCAGTATCGCCATGTCAGTATTCTAAATTAAAATATTGTAATACATTTTTATAAAATAAAGAAATCTATCGATCTATCTAGTCCAGTCAAATTTTCATAAAATGGTAAGTTTTGAATATTTGGTAAATATCACTGTTTTTGGAAAATATCTCCCAAAGTATCGGTCTTATGGTAGGTAGGTAGAGATGGCGGTCACAAGCATCCTTGCTCGATGACCCAATTAACGCTGTAATGCGCCGTTTTGATACCATAACTTGTTTGACCTGTGGGTTAAAAGAACATTTTTAAAGAAAAAGAGGGTATTTGGTGATAGATCTCCCAACGGATCATCGCCTACGCCCGAGTTCAGCTGCAGTATGCTACGCTAAGCAATTTGCTGATTTGCCCGGGACGCATACGATCTGATCCCTTAGGATGATCATCTAGTCGCACACTCGGATATGGTAATCTCTGTACACCTCCGTCTGTTTGCACAACTTGACTTGTGGTTACCAGAGAAAGTACCACCCGCCTGTATGACCAGACGCTTTTATTGGATTTAGACATGAGATGAAACTTATTAAGGATTTGGACATATGAAAAACACCCGATAGGACCAAAGTTCGCAACTAAAAACCATCTACACTGTGCCAACTAGGCAACTTGTTGACTGGTATTGAAGCGAAGGTTGGCACAACCGTGTGATCCTCCGGTCCTCGTGCACCATGAGCCACCTTCAAAAACCAGTAGTCTGCTAGCTCGCATTCATAGGAGTTTGGGGAAGAAGACGGTGCAAGAGGAACCGAAGTAAATCCTAGATCCATTTCGTCGCGTTGAGGAAAGAAGTCAAATCTTTGTTCTTCGTTCCGGAGAGTTCGTTAAGGTCGTCAAAAAAGGGCTTCCCAAAAGATTGTTGCCTCATTCTGGCCAAAGCGGGACATTTACAGAGGAAATGAAAGACTGTTTCCTTTTCCTGCTGGTCCCCACAACTACGACAGTGAGTATTGTAGGGGATGCCAAGCTTCGCCGCATGTTCTCCTATTGGCCAGTGTCCAGTGCATGTTGCAACAATTCTTGCTATGTCTCGCCTGGGTCTGCACATTAGGTTAATAGTTCGGGATTTATTATAGGTAGGCCAGATTTTTCTAGCAATAATGCAGTTTGTTAAACTATTCCACCTACGATTAGATTCTGAGAGAAAATTGAGAATATATTGCCCTCCATAACTCCAAGAGGAATACTGACTCTTTCCGCAAGTGAGTTTCTCGGTCTTATACTTGGCATATACTTTTTTTTTAATTTAAATTATCTATTTTATGAGACCCGTAGTAGCCCGTAGCGTAATGGTTAGTGCGTTCAATTGTCATGGTGGAGGTCTGGGTTCGCTTCCCAGCCTCGTCCACCTAAAACTAAAAAGTTTTTTTTCAGGGCTACTGCCTCTTGCGAGGAATTGACAAATCCTCCAAGAGTATCACTTGTCACGAATAAGTGCTTCTCGTCTAGCCGTTCGGATTCGGCCTTCTATTCCTGTCCACAGGCGCACACAGGAATGGTTGCGAGTTGTTAGTCACTAGGCCCTCTTTCTTCATGAGCCGTTGTGCCACCCGATTTATTTATTTTTTTTTTATTTTATGAGACCAACACGAAAGTTTTAACAGTTATTTTAAGATTTTATCATAAGAAGATGAAGTAATTTAAATATTAAAATATTGAAATTACTTCTGTTTTAAGTGGAGTGAATGAATAAAATTCAATTAAAAAGTACAAGTGACCTCAACTCCAGAAATTATTGTGTTTCGCCCACTGTTATACCTTGGGCGAAACACAATAATTTCTGGAGTTGAGGTCACTTGTACTTTTTAATTGAATTTTAAGATTTTATCAACAAAAATACGAAAAGTTCAAAACTTCTGCGGGTTGGTTTACTTGGCGAAAAAATAAAAATTTGGTCAGGTTTTTGATAAATTCGTTTTTGTTATTTTATTCCTTTTGGATAAATTCCTTAAATTTTCAAAATTTCTTTTAGGTATTTCCAATATCTGTTTTCAATTTCCGATTAAAATTCAATTAAATGTTAGTTTTCACCAAAAAAGAAAAATTTAAATGCGGTATTGTAATGATTTCCACATTTTTAATCAACAAAATAATGTTTGACAAGTGTTGGAAAATCTTGCGTACTAAAATAAAGGACTGTTGAAATGATATGTTACTTTTCTTTTCCTTTATGTGATTTTAACAATATAACAATGTAATACTAAACTTATTTTTTTTTTAAATAACTTAAACAAATATACTTTTTGCAATGTATATTTATGTATATATATGCGTTGATGGTGAGTACGAAATACAATAATAATAGTGGGAAATGTTTCTTATTATCTAGTAGAAAGTTTTTTTTTTGAGCCAGTAGAATCGTTTGAACTGGCAAACATTTATTTCTCTAAAGACTAAGGGCGAGTTCGTAATCGCAAAAATATACGGCAGATCTGCCGCATGCCTGCTTAGCTTCTGCGTATCGCTTTTATTTTTCTTCTGCCAGCAGAAAGCAAGCAGGCGGCAGTTTTTTAATAAATTTCTGTTCGTAAACATCGCAGCGCAGAAAATCATTTATAAAAAATCCGATTATTAAAAAAAGGCTTTTGGGTGACATTTGGAAAGAAATATTCGTTGATAGACAAATTTCCTGATGATTTATGTACTTCGAAGCCCTTTCATTTACAGGGTAGGTCAATCACAAGTTTCTTTTTAAAAATGCAATAAAGTGAACAGAATTTAATTTTGTCCATGTATTATGACTTTAATGCTTACATCAAACATTCCCATTAATTATGGAACCCAACGTCGTTCAAGTGGCTGCCTCGGCTGGCTTCGCAGCAGCGAATTCGGTCACTCCAATTTTCCAAAATATTGTTGATGGTTCGGGCTGTAGCTCACGGATTGCTTGTATGATATGGCCTTAAGTTCTTGAATCAATTCCTGATTGCTGGCATAACATCGGTCCTTAACGTTTCCCAACAAAAAATAAGGTCAACGGGTTCAAATTGCAGCTCCGATGCAGCCAATTGACATTGAAAAGACGGCTGATAACACGATTTTGGAATTTGGTCCGCAAAAGATCGATTGTGGTTTGGACTGTGTGGCATGGCACACTATATCCTGCATGAACCAAAGGTTGTCCAAATCCATGTCTTTAATGTTAGTAAAAAAAGTAGGTCAACATGGCTCTGTAACGACCATTGTTGACCAAAACGTTGTTCCCAGCCTCGTTTTCGAAGAAAAATGGTCCAATGATGCCACCACTCCACAATCCGCACTGAACTGTCACTCTCTATGGATGCTTTGGGTTCTCAACAGTAAAGTGTGTGGGTTTTCCGAGCCCCAGATGCGGCAATTTCGTTTGTTAACGAAGCCCCCGAGATGATTTTGTGCCTCTTCAGAAAAGACGATTTTGCCATGGCACTCACTTTGGAAATAAGTTTTCAATATTTCCCAATGTTGTCAAGCGTGAAGCGACTTGGAGGTATAATACTGACTTTCCGTCAAGATTTCGTTTGGAAACAGCTGTCAGTGTAAAAATAACATATGATTCAAAAATAAACCCCTAGATGGCCCACCCTTTACATGCTTTCCTGTTTTAATTTAAATTTTTTCTTTCAGTAGAATGTTTTTTTTCTGCACAAACTGCCCGACGCCGATTTGATTTCTGCGTACTTTTGATGTTTATGAACGTTATTTGTTTTGCAGGCCTGCTGAAGTTAAATTACAATTTTTGTTAACGAACACAAACTTTGCAGATCTAAGTTAGTAGGACGATTACGAATTCGCTCTAAGGCTCATTTCAAGGCTCATCAAATATGACAGTTTAGTTGAGAAAAAAGTGAAACATAAGCACTCATTGTTGAACTTAAATATTTATGTATCGTATCAGCAAACGGGCACACATTTTATAATTTTAACATATTTTCAAGAAAGGCCTTAAATTATGCAAAATTTTGAATATTGGATTTCCAGAATTTCGAAATCTAGAATTTTAAAATACAGAATTTTGGACTACAGAATTTTGGAGACCGAATTTGGCACATACAGAATTATGACCACAACCAATTTTTAAATTATATATTTTCATCTAGTTTCTTACTATTTTTTTATTCATATGTGCGTCCTGTATAGGTGAGATCTGGAGATAATGGAGCAATTTATATAAATATGTAACGGTTTCTGGAATTCTAGGTATTTGCATAGTATTTTAATAAAATTAAACACCAGCCAGAATTCTAGTTCTTGAACTCATAACTATCTCAGAAGTTGTTTCTGCCTAGAATGGACATCCATCAGTAAACATTATATAGGGTAACTTGGGGCATTATGGCGCTCTTAACTTCATTTTTAAATAACTTTATTACGGATAATATTTTTTGATTCAATCAACAATATTTATTAAATTTAAGAAAAACGGAACATTCAAAAATAAACTACTTACTTACTTTACTTTTGATGGCGCTCACAGCCCAGGATGGGCTTCGGCCTCAACTAACAAGCCCCTCCAGCCAGCTCTGTCCCTAGCTAGCCGCTTCCAGTTGCGCACACCGAGTGCTTTGATGTCGTCATTCACTTGATTGCGCCACCTGTTACGGGTTCTTCCTCTGCTGCGTACCCCATCGGGGTTGGATTCGAAGACTCGTCGGGCAGGTGCGTTGCTGTCCATACGCTCCACGTGCCCCAGCCATCTAAGCCGCTGTATTTTCAGCTTTTTGACCAGGTCAACGTCGCTGTATAGCCCGTATAGCTCGTCGTTGAATCTTCTCCTCCATACTCCTTCGATACACACCGGACCGAAAATCACACGAAGAATCTTCCTCTCAAAGCACCCTAGCAGATTTTTATCCGAATCTTTCAGTGTCCATGCTTCTGACCCATAAAGCAGGACCGGGATGATTAGGGTTTTGTATAAAGTCTCCTTGGTTCTCTGAGAGAGGGCCTTACTACTTAAATGCCTTCTTAGACCGAAGAAACAGCGGTTGGCAAGAGTAATTCTTCGCTTGATCTCTGCACTGATGTCATTCTGCGATGTAATAGTGGAGCCCAGGTAGACAAAGTCCTTGACAACTTCGAAGTTATATCTGTCCATCGTGATATTTTGCCCGAGTCGACGATGTTGAGATTCCTCTCTCGATGACAGCATATACTTCGTCTTGTCCTCATTAACCGCCAATCCCATTCTAGCCGCCTCCGATTCAATGCTCGCAAATGCCCCTGCCACAGCTCGCTTCGTTCTGCCGACAATGTCTATGTCATCCGCATATGCAAGCAATTGAACGGACTTTTGATAGATTGTACCGCTGGTGTTGACATGTGCGTTGCGTACAATGGCTTCAAGAACGATGTTGAATAGGTTGCATGATAACGCGTCGCCTTGCCTCAATCCTTTCTCAACATCAAAGGAATCGGTGGTGTTCTTACCAATTTTGACGGAGCAGCGAGATTTCTCCATCGTCATCCGGCACAAGCGGACGAGTTTGGCAGGGATGCCGAGACTCGACATGGCTCTGTATAATTCGTCCCTTTTCACGCTATCATACGCGACTTTAAAATCGATAAAAAGGTGGTGTGTATCGATCTGGAATTCCCGGGATTTTTCTAAAATCTGTCGGAGTGTGAACATTTGATCGACGGTTGACTTGCCTGGCCTAAAACCGCACTGATAAGGGCCGATCAGATCGTTGACAAAAGGTTTTAAGCGGTCACACAGGATGGCCGACAAGATTTTATAAGCGACGTTTAGGAGACTAATTCCTCTGTAGTTGGTACGTTTCAGAACATCTCCCTTTTTATGGATGGGGCACACTATACCGAGGTTCCATTCATCGGGCATACTTTCCTCCGACCAAATTTTGCAGATGAGCTGGTGTATGCTCCTAGCCAATTCATCTCCCGCTGATTTAAATAGTTCGGCTTGTAAGCCATCCGCACCTGCAGCCTTGTACGACTTAAGTTTGGATATCGCCAGCCGAACTTCGGTTAGGTCGGGTGGACGGAACTCTTGGCCATCATCGTCCAAGTTGAATGGAGCGTTCTGCCTATTAGCGGCATCTTGGCTGTCTTCGCCATTAAGCAGTCTAGAGAAGTGTTCTTTCCAGATCCTCAGCACTGACTGTGTGTCTACTACCATATTCCCACTCTCATCTCGGCAGGCTTCCGTTCTAGCCTTGAATCCTTGGGTGGATCGCTTCACCCTCTGATAAAATTTTCGAACATCTCCCCTACCGCTACAACCCTCAATAGACTCTACCGCCCGCTTCTCGTGCTCTCTCTTTTTCCTCCTGAGAAGTCGGCGTTCCTCTTTTCGTTTCAGCCCGTAGAGCTCCCGGGCCACTCTCTCAGCAGCTCTTGTTCGAGTCTGCAGCATTGCCTGGTAGGCCTCGTCCTTAGCTGCATGCGCTAGCCGGCACTCCTCATCGAACCAGGGGTTTCGTTGTATTCGCCTAGTGAAACCCAGCACATCAGAGGCGGCACTTCTAATGGCTTGTTGACAGTGTTCCCACTGGTCCTCTGCACTTGATGCTGGTAGCGGACCTCCTGAGAGATTAAGAGTTACGTGGTCTGCAAAAGTTCTGGCAGTCTCTTGCGATTTAAGCTTCTCGACATCGAATCTTTTCACAGCATCTGCTCTGCGTTGTCGCGTCATGGATATCCGCATACGTAGTCTAGCTACCACCAGGTAGTGATCCGAGTCAATGTTGGCCCCTCGGAACGTTCGGACGTCCAAGATACTGGAAGCATGTCTCGCGTCTATCGCAACGTGGTCGATTTGGTTGACGGTTACTTGATCACGCGACCGCCAAGTCCCCTTGTGTATATTGAGGTGTGGGAAGTAGGTGCTTGAGATGATGACATTTCGCCCCGCCGCAAAGTCTGCCAGCCTGTGTCCGTTGCCGGAAGTTTCGTCGTGTAGGCTGTGTCCTCCGACTATCGAACCAAAGATGCCCTCCTTTCCGAATCTTGCGTTGAAGTCACCAAGAATGATCTTCACGTCGTACTTCGGGCACATATCATACGTTGTCTCCAAGAGATCGTAGAATGCTTCTTTGGTTGAGTCTTCTCTCCTTTCATGGGGGGCGTGAACACAAATCAGCGAAATGTTCTTAAATTTGCCTTTGATGCGGATTGTGACCAGGCGCTCGCTTACACTTCGGAAGCCCAAGACTTCTTGCCTAAGTCTTCCCCTTATCACAAAACCACAACCCAAGAGCCGCTGACCCGGTTCCTTCAAGCACCCGCCGTAGTAGATGTCACACGTTTTCAGTCTACGTACGCCCTCTCCATCCCATCGCACTTCCTGGATGGCTGTTACGTCAGCCTTTAGCCTGTCCAGGTTCTCCACTAATTGTTCGGCTGCACGTGTTCTGTATAAGGACAGGACGTTCCACGTGCAGATCCGAAATTCATTGTCCTTGTTTCGTTTGCTGGGGTCGTCAACTTTAAAATCATCCATATCCGAGGCTTGTTGTTGTTTCGGAACAACTTTTTTTTACGTGGTAGGGAAGTTACCCCGACGCACAACCCCCGACCCGGAGGACCAGACCCTTCGTATAACTCCAAGGGTAGGGAGCCGGATAAACCGCTCCTTATAGGCCTGAGCTACAAATATGTCGTAGTAGCCCATATAAGGTGTTCACTAAGTAGTTCAACCTAACTGGAACTGTAGACGCCACCGTTGATTCCATCTAGAGAATTCGTCCGCTGCCGCCTCGATGAAAGGAGAAGTGCCTTAGTGGGAACACTTCTCCCCCCCCTCTCTCGTTGGCTGTCCCCAACAGCTTTCCACGGGGATTTAAACCCCGTCTCCAGCTGAGGTACTAGACACCCGATGTTCACCACGTGGAGGTGAGAGTAGGAGTTGGTAGACAGAGGTGGATTTTGAGAAAAACCTGTGGACGCTTGTGTCCTCTTGAATGCACATAACTACCCTTTGAACATCAAAAATAAAGAAAGATTGAAAATCATATTTTGTAAGACAAAATTAATTTATTCAAAAATAGTTAAAAAAAAACATCATGCCCTACCTGTGGGCTATATGGCGAACCGCCTTAGGGAAACATGGCGATCAGCTTTTTCTTTCTGATTCAAACGTTTACATCTATCACAATGCAGTACATGAGTCGTAGGGACCACTGACCATAAAGAACATACTGCATCCATTAGTATTTTGTTGTTGTTGTATAGTCTTCACCACAACCGGCGGAAATGGGTATTTTCGCTTAAATCTTCGGGCCCATAAGAGTCGTCAGCTAGCTAGATTTTCGCGTGTTCTTTCTCGGATGACGTCGATGAGCTTGAGCGCTGCCACTTAATATTATTTTTTCTTTGTTAAGCGATCTTAGCCTTTTGTTTTTTAGTGTTCAATTTTGCAGCCACTGAAGCTGAAGTTAGTATGAAACTAATTTTAGATTCATAAGGGCATTATGGTACAGCCGCAAGCTAAATTATACTGGCACCCAGAACCGATTTATTTTTTTTTTTTTGTTGTACTTAACTAGTTCGGTGAAGAAGAACGTTTTTGCATCGTTCTTATTTTAATTGGAGTTTTGGAAGTGTTGTATTTGTGAGGTGCGCCATAATGCCCACTGCGCCATAATGCCTGAACTTACCCTAATGTTAACATTCAATATTTTTACCAAATAGCCCAATTTGTTCATGCGTTTCTTATATCGGATAGTAAAATTATTCTGAGACTATTCTGAAGATTATTAGTTTCGCTATGCTGGTTGTGCGTTGTATTAAAAAAACGAATTTATTGTTTTTTTTTTTTTTTTTTTTTGTTTACAGATTTGCATTTGTCTAACTAAATTAGCTAGAAGATCAAGCTCGTACGACTTATTCATTAAATCACTTTCTGGTATAAGGAATTATTACAACCTATAAGAAATAATTTGTTTTACTAAAAACATTTTTGTACTATAAGTACTTTGAACTACATTACATATACAATACATTTTTGTATAATTTTATTAAATTATTTTTATCATTTCTCCCGAAGTACACATATTCAATTAATGTCATTAAATTCTTCCATATATAGGTACATTAGCTATCATCTTCTCATTATCGGTATTGCATTTCAATTGCTTTTCGTCAAATAAATTCCTACATCAGTCACACTCAACAACGATTATAATAGACCGTAATTACAAAGCAATAAACCGGGCGGAACAGACAAAAAGCGTTCAATTTCATATACTATATTCACGGATCACACACCCTTTCTAGATCAAATATCGATGGTGTGTGTGTGTGTATCCAAATGACTTTCCAACTTTGTTGATGTTAACTTTTCGTCCTTCCCAGGACAAAAAAAAAATAATAACAGGACCAACAAAATAAAAAAATAAAATAAAAAGGACGAAGGCAAAAACAAAAATACATAATTACATATCGCGTGCGGTGGTCGCTTTAGTTTGGGCGTTAGTTCCGTTTCATTGATAAAAGTCGAACAAAAGAATGAAAATATAACTCGAAAGCAACCCTTCCCTCCGTGGCCGTTCGGACTACTTTTGATTCTTCCCTGATGATGGCAACAGACAGCGGGTGGACTGCTTGGCAATTATTGCATACTGAGCTATGGGTAATGATTCACCTTGATGGATCTGGGTGAGGCTCCTTTTTCCTGATGCTTTCCTTCCGGCTCTGTCACTGCCTCATAGTGCACACAGTGACTTTGTTTTTTTTAGTTATATTTGCGTCATATTGCTCAATTTTCTGCCCGGAAGGACATCATGGATAGCGTTGTCTTTTTTTAGCAGCATTGGCAGACGCTTTATCAAATCATCATGTATTCGGTGTTTAGGGCGGGGTGGCTGATGTTATGCCGCGTGTCGTGGAAACATTAACAAGTAAACTGACTGACTTTAAAAAAACATCAACCATTGGAGATGTACCTTTGATAAACAGATGGTGTAAGACTCACATTATATCAACTATCATGCCTTACCGAAACCGAACTTTGTTCATCAGGAAATGAATGAATAAAGAAATGTAGACCAACGGCAAGGAGCAATTCGCGTGCAGAGATGACCTCGGATGATGACCATCAGGTATTCGTGTGTGTCATTCGCGTTGTCTGGAATTATTTGGAGTAATTTCGTGTGATTTACGAGACGAACGTGTGGTGTTGTGCGGTGTGCAATTAAACATTTTTAAAGGCACGGTAAGTTGATTGTCTTACTGATGGAAGGCAGTTGATATACTCGTAGTCAAATAAATAAAAGTGTATTTATACCTTCAAAGAGCTTCATTAAAGTGTGATTTTCTTAAATAAAAAATGGTTCTAACGTTAATTGTTTTGTTTTGTTTTTACAATTATAAGCGTGGGTGAAAATGGAAGTTACCATATAATATAGGCCACGTTAAATGAAGGCATACAATAGTGCTTTCAAAAAAAAGGAATTTACCATCTTATAAAACTTCTTTATTTTAGGTTCTCTCGATATTTGTAGGTATTTTGGTTACTTAATTTTTGCACTAACGCTTTGAATTATTGATTTTACCTTTTTTTCATTTCCAGGTCGTCTGAACGTGAAAATAATCATAAACAACTTATACTGATATGAAACTGAAACTGCTTCGAAAATCAGAATCACATAAAATCCAATATAAGTCTTTTAATAGCTTTCTATAGGCAAAGAAATTCAGCTTATAGCCTTCATGTCGAATCAATGAAACCGTGTAAATTTGAAAGTTTATAACCATCAACTCCAGAGATCTCTATCTTAAAGCATGGTTCTCCTTTGCGATTCATCTCATCCACCAATCATTATCACACACGCTCACCACCTCCGAGCTTCAATGAGATCATGAATAAATTTTTCCCGTTAAATTCAATGGGAATTCCAAGTTGTGGTGTTCTACATGGACAAGTGCATGCACCGCATGCATATTATAATATTCAGTACGATGACGACGATAGACCTATTCAAAAAGTTTGAATTTATGCTGCGCATAGTCATTTTTAATAGACACAGCCAATGCCATAGATAGGTTCCTCTACCTTCCTTTACCAACTCGTTTATACAAAGTGTATAGACTTAAAAAAAAAATAAAGAACCCGGCTCATTAAGTATGGCCTAATCAAATCATAACAGCTTGCGTTTTGCCAATAAATAAAAGATAACAATGATGGAAGTAGCATAAACTTAACAAGTTATGATCCTTGCAGGGGTAGATAAATGTTTTGCAGCATATAAAACGCATAAACCTAAAAAGTTATGAGCGAACAATTTATAAATTCGCTTGATAACAAATTGGGATTTTGGCTTGGCAGAGCATGGAACGCACGCAAAAGTGTTGAAAGTGTGATCACCCTACTGAATATTAATAATTGCTAATTGGTAAGTTGCTCAAATGAGGTCGTAATAATAATTATTTTTCAAAGTGAGAATGTTTTTACTTGCGAAAATATTTTGTTGTAGGTATATATATTTTATTTTAAGTAGTGTAATATTCCTGATTGGATTGCGGCGGTGGAATGTTTGGACCACAGCAATGTATCTCAATTAGTTACTTAAACGAATGACAAACACAAATTGCTTTATTGATATAATTCGTCCAAATTACCTACCACATTAAATTGTATTTTTTTTTTATTTTAAATAGTATTTTTTTTTACTCTCTCTCTTGGATTTCACTAACAAGTTCACTGAATCTTAGGCTACTTGGAAGTTAAATATCAAACAATTTATGTGAATAAATGTATTCATGAAGATACCGAAAATTTGTCTCAACTTCAAGATTGGTGTGCTTTATGGCAATTTATTAAAATAAAGTTTATGATGATTACAATAGAAAAACTGGCGATATCTTGAACAATTTAAAATAAAGACAAATTGCTTTAGTTGAAGTTTAGTATGCGTTGCACATTACATATATCTGAAAAGTATTGGAAAACTTAACCTGAAAAATTCGTTTAGTTTAAAAAAATTTAAAAAAAAAATTATTAACTTTTCCAGGTATTGAGACATGTAACAAATTCACTTTAGTGACTATTTCCTGTGACATCTATTTAGCTATCACTCTCTAATCAAGTCAACAATAATTAACACCAAAATCCACTCCCATAATTTGCTGTGGGCTCTTGGTCTATATTGTTTTTGTTCGATTTTTAAGATTCTTTTTTCCAAAAATACTATTGAAGCATTCTATCTATCTATCTTATCTATCTATCTATCTATCAATTTTAAGCGTGCGAAGGCAACAGTGTTTTTTTGAGATTTTATTAAAAATAACTTGAGATTTTGCCAGCAGAGAGGAATTGAAAAATTTTAATATAGGAAGCTATAGATAAGTAATTATCATGTTCTCAATTTTAAAACAACTTTGTGCTTTTTGTCTACCGAAAAGATATGCAAATTATGACTCTTAATTTTGTTTTGAGAAACCAACTCTTTGTTGTTTTCTTATTCAGAACGTTGTCATATTTTCGATTCATCTCTTAAAATATCGTTGGAAACATCTCAGTTAGACAATACTGTCTATTCATTTTAATAATGAACCAATTGTAGGCACTTTCATATACTTTCTAAAGAATATTGTCTGATATTGCTCTGCCAAACATTTTCTTATATAAAAAACTTATTCAAGGCACCATATAATCTAAAAGAAAGCTTCTGTCCATAACTTTTTTTTTTTCACAAAAACACCTTTTCACAAAAATACAAAAAAAAACCTCTGTAACGCTTGACTCCGATTAAAAATCTTAATAAAGGCGCCGCTTCGCATCACCAACCATCAGCTTCTCTTCTCATCATATTCCCCAGATAGAATATGTCCATCAAATTAATGAAGACAAGTGGGATATTTTTTGTTTTGTTTTTGTTGATGTTAAGAAATTCACCCCTCTCTATACAAACCTACCTATCTACA